>JARFJB010001940.1:1330000-1387500 GCA_036346205.1 Vesta saturnalis | reverse complement strand
GTCATTAAAAGGTAAATCTTTGAAAACTCAAGTAATGTTAATGAGTATATGGCATTATTTCGCGATGGAACGCGATAACGAGGGGCCAAGTTTACCTTTAACTTCCATTATACAGGTACGCTAATAATTTTCACTATTTAAAGTTATATTTATGTAATATTATGCTGCAGCGAACTGCTCTCGCATACGGCATTTCCGTGAAAACCGTAACTCGGACAAAGGCAAGAATGGCTCTCGCTATAGAATCTTGGAAATCGGCGCCGGATTCACCGCAAAAACATAGGCTGCGTCTGAAGTCGAAGTAAGAGGATGTCGACGAATAAGTGAAAGATGTTTTGAAATGAAAAATTTACACCATGAATGCATGGTGGGATTTAGGATGGGTGTGGTCAGGATAGGATCGGAAGGAACGGAGTTAGGGTTCTGAGGAGGAAAATACTACCCCAGCATTCGCCTAAGTAGCCGCACATGGTGTGCATATATAAAACCCCTGAAAAAACCTCATACAAGGTAGACGGTAACGGGAATCGAACCCATTACCTCCCGAATGCTAAGCAGGCAGTATCACCACTACGCTACCAGCTCGTTCTAGACGAAAATAGTATAATCTACGTATTTCAAACTTAAGATGAGATGTAATTTTATTGTTACAAACCACATAAAGTTAATTTATAAATATTGCTACTTATTATACCACGTGAAAAAAATATTGGAACTTTTCCAGATACATCAAATGAAATAGCCACTCAAACATCAAAATGTAAACTTTCACCATTATTACACATAACTTACATAATGTAACTTTATTCTAATATCTTAAACACTTCTTAAAGAATTACCACTACTGGGGAGGGTTACTGTAATTGTTATCCAAACATAGATATATGTAAAACATTAATATAAAAATACACTATTGAAAAACCTAAAAAATTTAAGCAACTCAACAGTTTTTGATGTACGCATTGCACATAGACTGGTTCCTCTATTTTCCTTGAACGCGCTAGTAGTAAAGATGACGACATAACGATGAAGACTTTCATGATCGTGTCGTGTTCAGTGATGAGTTTATATTTTATCTGAGTGGAAAGGTGAACACACAACACAGTTACAATCAGACTCCCCAAAATTGAATGTTTTCTGTGCCGTACTCCGACGGAATATTTAGTGTAGCTGGTAATTATCTGGATATGCTGCAACAATGGCTCTTTCCTAAGCTGTAGTTCTACAACGCTGCAATTGCTGCCAGGGACTGGACGGCAGACTCTGTTTCGCATGTCATTTACGTTCACTTCATCAGTCGCCATGCGATTTTTTTGTATAGTCTGTTTATAAACGATAGGGTATGAATGCCTCATCTATGAGCTGACATAACCGACTTAAGAAACAGGATTGAAGTACTTGTATCCATTACTCCAGTCACACTGACAAAGATATAGAAATAACTAGTCTATAAACTCGATATGTTCCGTGTGGTCCTCACATTTAACACTTGTAAGAAAAACTGTTTGAGTTACTCATTCCTTTGATGTACCTGTAAGTGAAGAGAATAATTACTACAAAGACTTAAAACCTCGATATTTCTTTTTAAAACACCCGGTACTACGCTAATTTGACGAAAACAGTGATAATACAGCGAGGAAATAGTCGCTGTCCATCTGTCTCATTACCCTTAAGCAACATATAACGTAATGATTCATTTACGTATTCTCAATCCTAACGTTGAAGTGAGGACAACTAATTATCAAATTTTAATTCCTTGGTGTTTTCGTATACTGGGCTTGTTACACAAATTATTATATAACAATATTGGTGTTTTGTGAATTTCTTCCTTATGTGAGGTAAGTAATTCACTTAATTGCAATTAAAAAAAATATTAGTGTCAAATAGAATGAACAAAAAGAAATGAAAAATTGATATTAATGGGGACGTATCTACTCCTAAAGAAATCAGATTCCGAATCGATTCACAGCAACGCGCACTTGGATTTTGAAGATGTATCATCAGTAGGAGGAGTATATATTTATACAAGCGCTGTAGAGAATATAGGGAGTGAGGAAAATGATATAAATGTTGCAAATAAAGGTTTCGCCAGGCGTTAAAAGCTTAAATCTCGGTTGAAGATCATGCTCTTATCTAGGGAGCTGTGATGTTTTAGAATTGCATGTGTAGTACTAAATAAATTTTTGGGTATAACTTTCTAACAATTTACAAAGGTTTGATCTAATAACTTTGCATTTTCACCACGGCCAATGTCTCTTAAAAAATATATATATATATATATATATATATATATATATATATATATATATATATATATATATATTAAAGGTTATTGGCATCAGACCTAGCCAAGTTAATTAAATGTATTTATTATTCAATATTTCGCTAATGAATTATTAGCTTCATCAGGAAAATAAAAGTTGTAAATTAAAATTCAGCTTATGGAAAGACAATTGCCAAGAGCAATTACACCAATTACTTATACACATTCTAGAACTAATTGACTTCAATTTTACGTAAGTTGACAACTTACATTACAACTTAATAGTTTCAAAGAATACGCGACTTTTCAACATCATCTTAATTGCTTTGGTTTCGTTAGAAATTTCGAAGCTAGATTGTACTTAAATAGGTCATACTTTGTGCCTAAGTGCAAATATGTACAAATGGCAACATCTATAAGGTTATGTCTCTCTCACACTCATATAATGCTTATTGGGTTTCTTTCTAGTTTATTATAAGCCAGACTTGCAATAATGTTTTCCATACCTGTATATATATATATATATATATATATATATATATATATATATATATTAATATATATATGGTAATTAATTAGTGTGATAAAGCTCACAAAAGAAACAAAAAAAAAAGGTATATACAAACCATTGTAAGCATCTATTAGCTTTACATTTTAAAATTAGTTACCACTGTACAGAGTGTTTCGTAACGCTGTGCCATATAAAAGTTATAATTTTTAAATGAAACATCCTGTATTTTACTTTAAATTTAAAATCCGCTTCACTTCCCCATTACAACAATATAAAGTTGTAATATGTTATACAGAGTATTAAAAAAGTTATTACCGATTTTCCATAAAAATCGTAACAAGATTCCTGAGAAGCAACAGCCTGCTACAGCAAGCTGGGAAAAGTTAAAGGATCGGTTTAACCGCACTGGTTCAGTTGCCTATGAAAAACACGAACGAACAAAAAATACTGTGACGGAGGAAAATGAATTAAATGTGTTGCTTGCAGTGACTGTAAACCCACATGCAAGTATAAGGAATATTTGCAACGAAAAAGAAGAGAACTATATTTTGTGAATGGGCCGTAGAAAAAAGTTAATCAAGAGAGAGATTTTTTTGATTATGTACTATTTAGTGATGAAGATATGTTCTATAAAAATGGTAGTGTTAACAGGCATAACTTTCATTATTATTCTACAACAAATTCATATAACATAATTACACATAGTCAAACTAGATGGTCGCTAAATGTATGGGGAGGTATTGTTGGTAACTATGTAGTGGGACTATATTTTTTTGAACAGCATGTAAATAGTGAGATGTATTTAGATTTTTTTGTTAATCAGTTACCCGTATTGTTGGTAGAGGTTCCACTTCACATACTTGAACGTATGTGGTTCTTGCATGTCCGGTGCTCCTGTTCACTATAATGCATTAGTTCAAAGTTGAGGATCAATTTCCTAAAAGATGGATCGGAATAGGTGGACCAGTACGGTGGCCACCCAGACCTCCATAATTTGTATAAAACACCTCTAACAACAAGGGAAGGCATGAAATGTATTCCAAATGTTAATGTAGAAATGCTTCATAATGTAACTAACCCTTTCAATGACCGATTTCAGGCATTTATAAATGTCTTGGGAGGTGATTTTGAACAATTTATGTTGTATTTTAGTAAAATAGGTGTTGGTTTTTATTTTTGATTTTGTTGAGTGCTGTGTTTTATTGTTTTTCTTTTTGTATTCGTTATTTGCGATAGTAAACAGTAACGGTAAACTGTCAGTTATCGACCACTTAGATACTTACTTAATACTTTGCATAGAAAAATGAGAATATCTCAAGAACTATTAACTTTAGGCATAGGGAATGTTTAATAATAACAGAAGTATGGTAATAGTACTTTGTAATTGTAAAATAAAATACAGGGCGAGCCATTTAAAATTACTAAGAAAATAATGTACTTGTGTTTTGACATACCAAGTATTCGATTTAATGAATATTAACGATATTAATAAATTTTTATGAATTTTGACAATCATCCAAAAACTATACTGCGATAGATCATTGTTTTCGTACTTCTTTTTAATTATACAGGGCGCTGGTGTTGTCACAATTTTTATGGTGAATTGGCTATAATTTTTTAAATACTCTGTATAACATGTTACAACTTTATATTGATGTAATGGAGAAGTGAAGCGGTTTTTCAATTTAAAGTAAAATACAGGGGATTTCATTTAAAAAAAATATAAGATTGATATGGTACAGCGAAACACTCATTAGAGTTGTAGCGAATTTTAAAATATGGAGCTTATAGCTGCCTAATGTTTTTAATGAATGTATAAAGTTCAACATAACAATCATTAATTGTACTTATTAAAATTAACTTTTCTAAAGTAAGTAAAGCAGAGGCCGTTGGTTCAAATCCTACTCAAGTTAATGTTTTACTGGATGTACCCTAAAAGTTAATTTTAATAAATACAGTTAATGATTATTAGGTTAACTTCTGTTCGTTTATTAAAAACAACTTTTATAGTTATCTATTAGTATTACTTGTAGCAAAAAAAATTAACAATCAGTCACGTGTTGTCATGTGCGAAACCTTAGCGAATTGCGGGCTCACATGACGTATACAAAAGTTTATATGAACCTTCATTGTGTATAGGAACTATAATACATCGTAACTAGGGAGGTACATGAAGTTTATGTTTAAATCGAGTGTGACTTGCCTCCTCAATAGCTCAGTTGGAAGAACTCTAGTCTAGCAAAGTAGAGGTTGTGAGTTCAAGTCCCATGATGAACTTCTGCTCGTTCATTAAAAAAACTTTTATAGTTATTTATTAGTATTACTTACAGCAAATAAAAATTAACAATTAATCACGTGTTGTCATGTGCGAAACCTCAGTGAATTGCGGGTTCACATGGCACATGCAAAAGTTGACTGTGATTCTTCATTGTGTATAAGAATTATAATTATATCGTAGCTAGGGAAGCACATACATTTTATGTTTAAATCGAGTATGACTTTCCTCCTCGATAGCTGAGTTGGAAGAGCCCTACTCTAGCAAAGTATATATCGTGGGTTGAAGTCCCACTCGAATTAATCTTTTACTGTAAGAAAGTTGTTATCTGTATCCCTGAAATCGTCATCTTGAATTTGATTTTCACATTTTCAAGTTTTAGATGTGCCTTATCGAGTTAATAAGTTCCACATAAATCATTTTCTGCAACACTTCTAAGGGAAATGTTTGCATTTTCAAAAAATGACACTTTTTAAAATTTTTCTTGAAAATCTTCTAAACTTCTTCGGGTGCGTGTGCGTGTGCGTGTGCATGTGCGTGTGCATGTACGTGTGCGTGTGCGTGTATTTGATAACCCTTTTTTTGCTTTGTAGACATTTATAAATAGAATTATTATTTGTAAAATTACTCACAGGCGATACTTGCGTTATAATTAGAGTAGTGGTAGAATAGTTTTTGTGTAAATAAATGTTCTCGTCATTCTAAATTTGGTGAATTTTCTTAAATGAATTTGAGATGGCATCATTAAAAATTATATTAAGTATAAAATTATTACGTTATATAGTTTCATCTTTTGAGAGTTTAAGTTGTAAGCCGTCAGACTGTCGACTTCCTTTTGATAAGAATTCTTGGTTTTAAACAAAGAGTTGGATTTTATATACGTTATTTTAAGGTTCATTATAGTTGAGGTTCGTTATCTTAGGCATATCAGATTACAAAGGCTCCTTTTAGGAAACGCAGTTTCGATGCATGATGCAATTTTTTCAGTTCGACTTTCGAGTTATTTCGTTTTTGGCGCGATTCAAATTTTTAACTAATCCTTACTTTGATTGGCTATTGAAGATTTAAGTAAGATGGAAAGGGACAGATTTACAAATGGCGAGAACTGAACTATGCTCAAGTCGGTCTAGCCACGATGTAAGGCGACGGCTCACGTGTTTGTGCTGATCGCAATGTATGCGAAAGGGGTAGTTAGGGGGTTGCGCTAAGTTATTGTATACTGGTGGTGTATCGAATTATCGTGGAGTAAGTGATCTCCGTTTCCATTAAATGGGATAATATATAGGTTCAGCACATCCCCGAGTTATTTTCTGTTGTGTATAGTTCATCTATAATGACAAATTTTGGACATAGAAGGGGTTTTCGTGTTTTTTTAAAGGCTTGGTCCTGTTATGTAGACCTGATGTGACGTATTTTTTGTGCGGATTAATCTAATTAGGTGTAAAGTAAATTAATTTACATTAAGGAACGCTTCATAAATAACGAAATGCTCGCAAGTATGGTTAAATATTTGTGAATTAACGATAAATCAGATAAAAATTAGTCATTTGTGTGCTTTGGTTGAAGTAACTGTCGCATATATAGTTAGAGTAAATATGAATAGGATTTTGTAGTTTGTGAAATTTTACATGGAGAGCGTCACCGTAGAAATTCAGCTATCGAATTCAGTACCTGGTGAACCAGTTGTCCGACTGATTATATTGTAGTCCATTGGAAGAAGAGTATTCTATTGTTGTTGGTGTTACGTAAGGTAAACTTTTATTTTTTTAAATTTTTATTTTCGTGTAAATTATTGTAGAAAGGCCCTTCAGGAAATTTAGAAACAAGTGTATTCATTCACACGATTTATTTGTCAAGATCTTGGTTTTTTATCTGTGTAATGAAAGTTTATTTCATGCAAAATTTATATCACCGATATGTTTATTATTTTCATTATGCTGATTACAAGGTAGTTATTGATAAAATGGCCTTACCAGCGCTGACCGAATTTGATAATTTTTTTAATTGAGAAATTTAACGTGATGTTTTTTATGTAACTGTACTAAAATTTAATATGTGACCATTGTTAATGTTTATAACTGTTTTATTAAGAGATTGGAAACTATTGTAACTTCATCCTCTGAGCCTACGATTTGCTGACGTAAAGTAATAAATTGGAAGGTAGATATTTTTAAAGATTTATAGCAATTGAGTTATTTTATGAGAAGTATCGAGATAAATAGTTTAGAGCAACAACCTCCATTTATCGTTCATTTAGTTTGTATTCAAATTTTATTGAAGTTATATAAGATTTTTTTAAAGTAATCTTTTGAAGTATCACTAAGCTTTAACATAATGATTAATAAGAATTTCTCGAATTAAGCAATTGTTTTTTTTATTTTGCTAATAAGACGCTTAATTTTGTGATAGTGACGTATTTCTGTGGTTTAAATAGAGGAATTAATGATCGTATTTTCATTTATTTTTGGTTATTTGAGATAATAATTTTTGCGTTAAATGTTGGCGAGATTTTAGGGAGTTTTAGGTTTTATTATCGCGATTTTGCGACTTTTATATTTAGAGCTTAGAATTTCATTGGAATTTAGGTCAACTTCACGACAAGATATTTGGAAGAAAATTTTTAATAGTAGAAGTGTTTATTTTTGAGTGAACGTTTTGGTTTCCTCTTAGGCCAATGTAAGATGTGATCATGACGTTTTTCCCGCTATAAATGTTTCTAACAGGTGGCGCGTTTTTGACAATTTTTTTCCCGATTTTGACGATTTTGGAGTTGTGACGAGTGCCCCTTTTACAACTTTAAGTAAGAACACCACTGAGCTATGCCGTGGCGCAAATTGCCTTTATGGGTGAGTATTTGGTCTATAACAGAGTGTGAGAATATAATAGATATAAGTAAACGATGTATACTTTCTTTTTCACATTTACACTAAATAATTATGTCAAGAATAATAGGTGCCTGTATACGTTGATCTCTCGAGCACCAACGATCTTGTGCTAATTAATACAAAAAGTTGTATCCTCCTTTAATTAATTTAAATGCACGTTTCAGATAAACTGATAATTTATAGCATATTGAGTATCAAGAACAGTAAGGGACGTTTACCGGTCGACGGCTGGAGATCGGTACAACTCTTAATGTTCGCGATGCTCCTCCTGTTTTTTGCACGATTGTATGGAATTTACCACAATTGAAATTATTTAATTTCTACTAAATCAACAAAAAGTCAAAAGTGACGTTTTAAATAGAAATGTCCAAATTTTTTGTTCTGATTGTTGTGAAAAAGTACCTATATATAATTTTACGTTGGTAAGTGAAAGACGTCGGTAAGTAAAATCTTACCGACGAGTTGGGCTACGCAACCAGTAAACATATCCTACTGTCTTGGAAACATATATGATGAATAAACGAAAAAGTTCAATAGTGCAAAAAATTAGTTTTAATTAAATACTATTATAAGATTGATTGAACAATGATATAACCTCTAAATGAAAAAAGCTGAAATTTCATCTTTACAATAATTTCGTATGTAATTGATTTCGTTAAGAGGTGAATCCTGAAAAGTTTTAGAACCTTATTTTAAAGTTCATAGAAAGGCAAGAAAGGAAGTATGGAAAGTCCATTTTATTATTCAGAAAACTTTCTTTACAGTAGGTATCGTGTTGTGGGCTTCCTAAAATATACGTCAACGATCTTTCATCAAACTTTACTGATTTCTAACTTTTCACAACGATGCTGATACTTAATAAAAAGAATTGAAAAGTATTTCAGTTAATAACTAAATACAAGGCGGGAGTTCATAGGCAATTATTCTCAAATAGTTTGCAAGTTTAGGAACTGTAGGTATTACAATAAGAAACTTCGGTAGTACACGCAAGCTACAGAAAGTTTTCTGCGTGCTTAGTAGAATCCAAGCAGTTTTAAGGACACACATCGTTATCGGAACAAACTTAACGATCAGATCAAGTTTTATCAAACAAAGTTTAATGAGCTGGCAGCAGCAGGCCACCGCCGCCAAACGCTGTTAAAACTCCAGGGTTAGGGGAACAGTCTGGGGTGGGAATTGTTCCATTGTTGACTAAAACCGGGTTGCTGTAGGGCCACATACTCGGATAGAATAAAAGAGTCGGATATTCCCCTTGCAAGCCTCGGGTCACGTGTTTTGAGTTTGAACTTACTTTTGCTATGGTTATGCAGCATTCATGTATTTTACGTTGTTTTAATGTCGACATCACTTTAGAAATTATTGTCATGTTATCAAAACATATGGAAATTATGTGAATTAGTACTTTTTGGGGATTCGAAAAAGAATTGCATATTTTTCTAAAAGCAAAAACAGCACAATACAATATAGAACATGTAAATATAAACTAAGATTTTCACAATAATTAAATTAAATGTTTTTCCATGCCAGTAGCACCTTTAAACCGCATACGGTTCCCGTACTATATTACAACCCGTTCCAAAAGTTAAGATAACAGTGTAGTAATTAATAATACCCCTATTGTATAACAAAAGATAACGAAACTAAAAGAATAATTAGTAGCCAAAAAGAATCAGGTTCAGTTTATTTACACTCAGAGTAACTTATGCTTTGTCTTTTTGGTGTGGTCTTATTATAGGTTAATAAGTTAAATGTAGGCTGTTGCAAATAACCTTTACGTAAATGTATAAAAGTGTTAATGGAAAAAATATATAAACAAGAAACGCTGTCACACATGTATATATTTTGATTTAAAGTGCATAGTTTTTCTTCTTATTAAATACACATTCCTTAGCCATAATATATGTCAATCAATAGAAACTAAATACGGCTATAACATAAAATGACGAAATTTCATTATATTTGTCCTGCTTTTCAGAAGATATAAAATAACCAATCCTTTGACAGATAAGCAATCATCAATATATTGTACAATATAACAATTTATAGTAAAGAAAGAAAGGAAAAGTTATTGTTTATTTAAAAATGCTTAATGTATCAGAAGTCAAAGTTGTATTGCTACCGCAATTATATACTTTAGGTAATAACATTCATTGCTTTCGTCCTGTGAATAAAGCAATTTTGTTTCTCCTATTCTATACATACCACACACCTTGCAAATATTACCGACAGAGTTGTATGAGAAGCATTGAACGATTCTATTCCGTGAAAAGGCCATTTATGTGATAACGATGGCAAATAAAAAATAGTACCTATAAAATTTCATTGACCATCTATAAAAATATTGAAGAGGGTCAGCTCGTGGCTTGCCTTCAAAAATATCATGAATTTTAACCAATAAATATTTTCGATTTTATGTAGCTTTTTTGAGCGATACATACCTTTGGAAAATTGTTTTGCAGATTTAATATAGTACACATTTATAATGTAAGTAGGGTATGAGCAATATTAACATAGCTCTTATCTCAAATTATATTACAGTGCAATCGTTAGCTCCTCAGAAGTGTTACAGATGATTACTTATGTTATAGTTGAGGATGGTCTGAAGTTAATCAGTTTTACAATCTGCTAAAAAGAAATCATATTAACTAAATTCTTCGTTTTGTTTTAAAATAATAGATCATTAATTTCTTATAACTCTTCTCAACTATGGAATATCGTCACATCGTTTGCTCGGCAGCAATGAAATATAGATTAGGAATTGGGGAATATCTACTAAAAATTTGGATCACCATTGACCTAGTAGGGTCACCCGATCAAGGTAAAAGTAGAAGATGCAATTTTTTATTTGGTATGCTATCATTTAGTGAAAACAGATTTGACACCAACATTCGGACGGACACACGGATGGACCTGTCGAATCAGGCTGAATTGACGAATTGTAAGGATATATTGCGCATGATCAACGAATTATCCAAATTTCAAAGCTGCTCACCATGAATTATGTAAAACGTAAACGTACAACTTTGCCACGCTTAAAATTTTAAGCATCACTGTAAAGTGATGCTTAAGCTAAAATTAAATATTTCTAGTTTATCACGGTCAATGAGGGAATATCGCTAACTTGTACATCATTTACAATTGCTAAGATAATTAATAAGGAGGATGTAGTCGTGAAGATGAAAGAAGAAACACTGTATTATTACATTATTATAACAGTATACATACTTATACATGTGATTGCATTGCGAATATTGTCGTCATCTTACAGTAATTTAAAAACGGCCATTCGTACTTCTATGTAGTGGGTTAATAATTCATGATGTTTAAGATTACGGTAACCAATAGAAACCTGACTTGAGTCTTTTTATATATAATATCTAATATTATCACTAATGACTTGTTAGTAGCATCCATAAATAATGTATACGTCGTACTAGGCGGACTAAACATTCAGTCTTTTTATAAAACGTTTAGTAGTTTTCTAAGTGACTAGATAAACTGTAAATTATAGATACATGGACACAGTTTACCATTTTACTGAAACTTTTCTTGGTACCTACATTGCTGGAATTCAAAATTTAAGATAAGTAACAAGAAATTTTCAAATACGAGGATGGGATGATAACTTAGCCTCCGCGTAGATGGCGTTGTTAAGTAAAAAATAAATGCATATTTCTAAAATGCCATCTTTGATTTGCCAGTATTCAATATATTAATTTCGTCAGTGCCATATTTTGTTCTTAGCAGCCTCCTATTACCAGTAAGTTTTGGGTATTTTTAACAATGGGAAATATCGTGTATCGTGCCGTTATTAAATTTCTGTTTAAAAAAGGTTTGAAAAACGCAGAGATTTTTGAAGAAATGCACAACGTACTGGGTGAAAGTGCACCATCATATGACACGGCAAAGAATTGGGTGGATGTATTTAAACGTGGTCGTACGAGCATAAAAGACGAACACCGATGTGGACGCCCTAAAAGTGTCACTACTCCGAAAATGGTGAGCAAAATCTATACCATGATTCTAGAAGATCGGCGATTGAAGTTAAGTGATATAGCTAACATCGTGAACATTCAAAAGAACGGGTACATAATATCATAACTCAAGAATTGCACATGAAAAAGCTTTCTGCGATATGAGCGCCGCGTTTGCTCACCCAAGACCAAAAACATGTCCGAATGCAAATATCGCAAGAATGTCTGGAATGTTTTCGAACAAATCCGACTGATTTTATGAGGCGATTTATAACCACTGTCGAAACTTGGGTTCATCATTACACCCCTGAGACAAAACGGCAATCACAACAGTGAATTAAACATGGTTGTCCAACTCCGAAGAAAACCTTGTATGTCAAATCAGCCGGTAAGGTGATGGCTTCTGTATTCTGGGATGCCAAAGGGATTTTAATGATAGACTATTTACCTAAAGGGCAAACCATAACTGGGGTTCATTATGCTAACCTGTTGGACAAATTAAACCAAATTATTCGACATAAAAGGCCAGGTTTAGCTCACAAGAAAATCATTTTGCACCAGGATGAAGCAAGGCCCCACACAAGTGTTATGCGATGGAAAAAATTGACGAACTCGAGTATGATTTGCTTCCGCATCCCCCTTGTTCGCCAGATCTAGCTCCGTCAGGCTTCCACTTATTCCCCAAACTCAAAATCTTCCTAGGCGGACAACGATTTTCGACTAACGAAGAGGTCAAGTTTGCGGTTGATGAATATTTTGCAAGCCTTGAAGAAAGCACCTTTCGCGATGGAATCAAGGCTTTAGATCATCGCTGGACAAAATGTATAGATTGTTTAGGTGATTATGTTGAAGAATAAAACGATTTTGAAAATATAAAATTAATCTTTCATTCTTAGGCTAAGCACTTATCATCCCGTCCTCGTATATACACTATGAAATAAATTTTTATAACTTTCATTAGACGTACTGCCGATTTACAGCGAGTGAGTCGTCAACAAACTGTTACTCTTATTGTTACTTACTGGATGAATCCACGAACCCATGTGTTTTGTTTGCTCATGACCTGATCAACAAATACGAATGTTCAGAACGATGTCTGGCTTTCGGTGTGTTACTGCTTGTTTATATTGCATTTCACATCCAAATTGAAATCCTACGAGAAGGTAGTTTTTCGGAACAGAAAAAATATTTCTCCAACAGTAAGGTAAATTATAACGAAAATAATAATAATCGAAAAAAATTATACTGTACCACTAGATACCTACCTGTTCTAGACCATTTCTAATAAATAGCACTAGTGTTTGAAATATAATTCCACAAATGTTTTATATGAATTTCTCAACGCGTTTCATTACATCTATCAATGTCAAGAGAAAATATATAAGTAAAATAATAACAAGTAGATAGCTGCCACGTTGGTAGAATGGTCAGAGTGCATGTCTTTTACTCGAGCGGTGCGGGTTCAAACCTGGCCGAAATATCCGGATAAGAAACAAAACTGCAACACTAAAGGTGGAATTCCTATGGTAGGGAAAAATTCTAGTGATGGGTAGTGCTAATAACCATTAGTAGTTGATGTGCATAGAGACACCTGACATATCCGTTTGTGTCTGGATCTCGGCTCATAAATACAAAAAAAATAACAAGTAGTTATGGTAACAAATCATTAGAGTAAAACAACAACCTTGATGTAAATTCTACATTACATTTCTGTTAAAGATGAACCTATCTAGGGCATTAGTGCTATTAACCATGGAATTCGCGAAGTAAGGTTAAAGAGTATAAATTTCATTTCTAATAATGTAACGAAACTCAATTTGTATCCATTGTTCAGGAAAGGGGGTACAATTTGGCACCTATTTTAACTCTAAACTTTTATGAGAGGTTGTTTGGGTTATGGAAGAGGAAATTTCTTCAAAAAGTATTTAAAAAATCTTGAATACTCCCTTCTTTATTGTTTCCGCAAATTTTACGTCGCACAACATTGCCTTTCAGCAGAACGAGTATGTGCAAAGATATGGAATCTGAAGCAGCAGTTGTATCTAATATTATCATCGGCTTCCCTTTTGTGAGCAGCACCTCAATGTGGTTCGTGAGAGTAGATTAGGACATGAAATAAATGTAATTAATGGAAACACAAATATATCATTAAACACACAAACATTTTGATTGATTGTGGGAATATATTTTGCAATAAATCATTGCCCCTCTGTTGAAACCACTTTGAAGTAGAGTTTGGAAATGGTATTTCACTCAACGCAAACTGTTAAAAGGAAATCTAAAAATTTTGTTTTTTAATTTTACTCTATAGCACACTGTAAATACATCAACATCATTTCTTGTTCCTTTAATATTGTACTTTTCATGAATTGATAAATTTTACATAAAGTGGATAAACATGTTTTTACGTTGAAGTTCAATCAAGAGAACCAAACTTAATTAAAAATATTCGTATGCTAATGACAGCTAATCTAAGACAGCAATTAAAACTTCTTAAAACTTGAAAGATCTCTAGAGATAATGAACATATAACGTATCTATTTCTTATTAGTTACTCTAGTGAGGTGACAAGTCTCTTAAAAAGAATTAAAGTTTATTATCCTTAAAAAAATAATTTATTACAACAAATCTGAGATGAGTCTGATAACTTTTAAAAATAAAAGGAAATTGGAAAAGGTTTGGTCTAATAATGAATCTAACTTTATCAGAGAGATACTGTAATACCGTATCTTAACGAATGTATTCAGTTGAGCCCGAAAAGGCACTTTTCCAATTAAGTAACAAAGTAGAGACTTGTATTACATTGTCTTGTTCTACAAGAGACGTTGTTTCTGCATGAACAGAGCAGGTTTATTGCAAGCGATCGACGAGCGCTGCTCTAAACAACTTTACTTTCGGTCCATATAACATTATTCCCGTTTCCGGCGTACCTTGCGGACAAGTCTTCTTTGCAGCGCTCATTAGCAACAAAACAAACGATAGCTGGAGGGCTGCACAGTACTATGTTATTGATGTTTTCCTAAACTAATGACTACCTTTGAAAAACCAGCCAGACATAAACGCTATGAAAGGTCCGCTTTAAAGGGTATATTTATAATAAGATAATACTTAATGAGTTCGGTATTGAAATATCTGATATGCAAACAATTTTTTTTATCCGGTTGTACCTATGAGTTCTTATGCCGCTTTTCAAGAATAAAGCCGAGTTTTCACTTAAAAAAAATAAAACAATTTCAAATAGTCCAAACAATAAAACACTTTGGACCAATAATACGCTTTTATGAAATTGTTCCATTTATGAATTGTTTCACGTTCGGAGCGCAAAGTGCTGGAGTATGAAACGCCCGAACACCGCCAGATAGCGTATAAGAATTATTTGTCCATAAATTGTATGACTAACCCTTTCTATACTAAATAAAATGCTAGCCACACAAAATATAAAATAAAAGGGATTGCGAGGTGGCATACGACGCGTCGCCTCATTAAAATTTAACTCTTTTATAATGTTGATTATCTACTTACGTATCCTTTCCAGCAACCTTAAGGCGACACTTACCTGAAAAAGAAAAAGAAATTAAATTTTTTATAGTATGTACAAAACGGGCATAATGAGAAAACATGATCTACCAAAAAGTAGGTATACTACATGTTATGGATGTAGCTTGATTATAAGCATTTTTCTACTTGAAGTTTTGAAGTTGATTAAGTGCGAGAAGAAACTGTATAGTTTTATTGGCCACATTATATTACGAAGCTTTATTAAATACAGAAAAAGTAGCGTTATAACAATAGTATATTGTTTAACGAGTGTATGGGACAAAGATGAAGTTTGCATATACTTATTTACTCCTTGCTATATAAGGGTTATCACATTCTATATTGGCCACATCTTTTTAATATGTACAATCTGGATTATACAGAGTAATTTAAAACACGTTTAAAAGACAAAACCAGTGGTTACAATTTGGTTTAACAACTTTTATTAAATTCATAATATTACTTAAATATATATATATATATATATATATATATATATATATATATATATATATATATATATATATATATATATATATATATATAATTGTGGCACCCAATAACAGTAGCAGTATCTACGGTACGTCTGTCATTTATCTCTATATCTTGTAACTACAATCACGTATACGTCTATCGTGTCTGGTGGCTGTTGTACGATAACGTCCTCTACCTTTATAATCTGTGTTATTGCAGTTAATACGCACACTCGAACAGTATGTAGGTACTTGACTGTTTAGTTTGTCAGCACTTCTTTCTTATGGTCGTGAAGGTGTAATATTTTATTTAACACGTTGGCCGCCATGTGAACCCAATGTGGTGTCCCGCTAAATTTTTGATAATGGCCATGTGACGCTACATTAGAGTTTATGCTTGTGATGAGCTTATGGCCTCATATACCCACATACGTAACAAACTTATCTGCTTTTTATATGGGGGTCAGAAAATGGTGGCTTGTAAGAACTGAAAACGTGTTTGGCTTATGGCTGGGGAGCTAGTGGTGGGTACACAAGGCCACAAAAGAGAGTGTTCAAAATCTCGATTATTTAAAATTGTTATTCATACATAATTGTTATTTTGAGGTATAAAACGTGAAATATAAGAAAAGCAAACAGTCATTCGAATTAAATGGTGAAGAAAACTACTATTGAAAATTATTATTTTGTACATTTATGCACAAAAAAAACAAGACAAACAACAGTTTTTTTAGCATTGGTTATAGCTTAGTTTGGAGCCTTTGCTTGAGCAGAAACACGTTAAATTTCTACTTTTAGTCTTTCATAGCATGAACAGCACCTTCCTTTATTATTTCTGCCAACGTCTTCAAGAATCTATTGGGTAGTACGATATGGTCATCATGGTTTATGTCTTCTAGATTTAAAAGTTGAGCAGCCAATAATTCTTTGAATTTTGTGATATTAATTTTGTCCTTAGTTACTTGTTGGTGTACAACGTAGGCATTCACAAGAGACGTGCAAGTCAACAACTCAATAGCCAGTTTTCTGCACCACTTGACTCCTCGTCTAAGACAAGTGTTGTATATTTTCATCTGATCGAACAGATCGATATAGGCATTATGGTTATTATAATCAATTACTGACGGCGGTTTTTCCTTTTCTTTAGAGTCATGTTTTACTTTTACCAACTGTGAATTTTACTTGGTACTCAAGATAAGCACGTCCCGGTTATCCTTCCATTTCTGCACCATTATGCCAGAATGACTTTCAGCAGCTACAGCTTGTTCCGTTTTCAGTTTTTTTCAGTAACTTCTTTAGGGTTCAACTTACGATTCGATCGAAGGGTGCCAACTAAATGGGTTTGTTTATCTAGCAATGTATGACATACTGGTATAGTAGTTGTCCGTGTATATGGTGTGTCCCGCGTTCAATAAATTTGCAGCTAGAGTGAACACAATATTTTCCGATGAAGACTAATCTACTTTATCTTGACCGCGGTATACCAAAAGTATATAGGCATATCCTTTTACCAAGCATAATTTATATAAATTAATGCCAAATTTGTGGCGCTTATTTTTGATATACTGCTTGAAACTCAAGCGTCCTCGGAACGGGACAAGAGTTTCAACGATATATACAGAATCTTCTGGTAGCACGGGAGCTTGAAAATTGTTGACGAGCGATTCAATGAGAGGTAATAGTTTTTGCAACCTCTCGGTAGTAACGAAATCGTTGTAATGAAAATGGCACATCCTCAACATCAACTGGAATCGATTTCTTGACATTAGCGATTTTATTTTATTTTGGTAGAGAGCATTTTTGTTCCAGTAGGATTCTATGGACGGATAAGAGTAGAGTCCCATGCAAAATAGAAGTCCAATAATTTTTTTCATTTCGCTAATGTTAGTGTCCACCCATTGACGTATTCTAGCATTTGGTGCCGATTCCTTTGCTTTACACTGAGTTGCATAACGGTTGGTTTCCAGAACTATCATATTGAGCATTACTCAATTATTATTACTCATTAACGAATAAAGAATAAAGGTCTATTGAACATTTATTGAAATAATTTTCACATATTTCTGCATTCACACCTGCATAAGTAAACTTTTTCAAGTGCATGCCCGTCGCATCGCCCCAAATAAGATTTGTTGTTATTGTTTCGATTTCATTTTCGTCACTGCTATCTGCAGTATAATCCCTTATGACCCGTTCAATGGTTTCCTTCCCGGTATCTACTTGGATTTCCCTACTGGCGCAGACATTATTTGAAGCGCTTGATATTTCTGGACGCCTAGATTTCTTATGACCTTTTCCAAATTCTGCCGTAGTGCGACGCTTTTTAGAAGAAATATTCTTCTGGTTCTTCTTCCGAATCAACACTTGAAGTACTAAGAACATATTCATCTGATTCCGATAACTCAAAAGGATCATCGTTTTGATGAGGCAAAACTTCTTATACATCAAATTTTACTATAAAAAACTACAATATGCGAAAACCAAACAAATACCTTACCTGAAAAAGTTTTTCCAAGTTACGTTGTTCGGCTTCGTAACTCATATTCACAGCATGTAAAAATAATAATAACAAAAAGAGTAATAACCAATTGATCGCTACAGTACAACCTACACAGATCTGAGACAAAAATAATACTAACGACATTACAAGACAAGCTACGACTTGTGTATGTTTGCTTTACCCCACTTTCTGACCGTGATTCAGGTATATGTCACGTAGCCCTTATGATACATTGATTACTGTTGGAGCCGCGTGTACCCAATACGGTGTCCCAGTTTTTTCGCAATATTATTGTTAACATAGGTAAACAAACTATTTTTGCTTCCTTTAAATAAAAAATATCGTTATGGCTGTAATTATATTTTTTTTTCATCATTACGGCAGTCAACGTGTTAAAGACAAATTTTCAGAAGTACTCTACCTTGTCTTCATTTGCGCACCTTTTTTGGTATTGTATGAACTTGAAAGAAATGGAATTGTTAATCTACTAGAAGCGAGCTTTTATGCATTAACAGCAGTGGTAATCGGGGCGCTTAACACAGCGTATTGCGGTAAAGCAAAAACACTGCGCATGACATAAACCCTGTACATGGTACTGCCAGATGCCACATTTCCATCTCAAGTCCTCGACATTGCATCCAAAATCAAGAGACGTACTCCACCTATAAGATCTTGTTTGCTTCCTGTACGAGTGGTAACTGCACCAGTACGACAGGAATCGTGTGAAGTCAGTCCGCTGTCTGCCGATTATGAGTGATTACTATATTCTTGGCAACGGTGTAAGAGGTTTGCAGAAGTTGTCTGGTATAGACGAGTAGTATCAACGTATCTTCTTCTGTCTCTCCATGGCTGTCTTGAACTCTTATTCGAGGCTAGTGAGGGGTCCACTTGTGCTAGATTGCGATGACGGTGAACGTCGGAGGAATTCCTAGTGGGGCATCCGTTAGTGGGGTGACGTATGGTATTAGCCCCTGATACCTTCTATCGAGTTTTCTTTGGATTCGTGATTTCTCGATGGACAACATGCCAGACTAAGTAACGATGGTGTCTCATTCACCGGAGGACCCGTAACGGCAGATAGATAAAGGATTCGAAAAATAGCAATTTAACAGTGATAAGAGGATGGAGCTATAACATTTATATAGGCAATTAATGTATTGGACGTAGCGTAAATCCATACTCCTTTAAAACACATAATACGCATGTTCCGTACCGCGTGAGAGTACGCTTGAAAAGTTTGTGTGCATCCAAAATTCATGCTTTTTTACATCACAGAGACTAGAAAGCATATGTACTCTGTATTTAGAGAGCGTATGCACACGCTATTGACGTTATACTGAAGCCACACTGGTACAGAGAAGTTTTCATATTCCACTCAGTGCATCGTTACATCCACAAACCCCATACTTGCAGAAATGCTCAAATTGTTTTTTAGCTTTCACAAGCTTTAAACACCCAGTGAAGTGTAAAATATTTGCTGCTTAGTGAATGATAATATATTTTCTTTCTTTTATACAAATAGTAAGTCGTTGCGTTACATTAAATAAAATAATTCTGTTTCGAAAACCCTAACAACCTAAATTTGTGGGGTTAGCTAACGGATAACTCGCATGAATCACGCACATGGGTTATGGGATTAGCTTTGGGCGCCAATGACCATATAAAATACACGACCTTCTAACCTATAAAGCGGAAATTAAAACAAATGAATTACCTTTTTAAGGATAATCAGGCAAACTCCTGTATAGTACGTTATTTAATAAAATTAGGCAACGTAGTCAAAACCATATAGCAATTTAGGTCAGATAGACGACAATATACATTTAGCTTGAACACAGATTCCACAGCAAGCCACACAAGAAAAATATCAAAAATACAGTTTATGAGTTTGGATATAGTTTAATTAATTAAATTAATTTTAGATAACTCTTCGTTATAAAATTTTTAGGCTTCGCAATAAAAATTTTATAACGAAGAGTTATGTAAAACTGAACTATCCTTACAAAAACGTCTACATATTTTGCTATAAATTTTATTATACACATACTGAAAAATTTTACAAATATGATACTATTTCTATATTTTTTAAATATAGAGTAGTTTCAGAAATAATTTGATAAAAACAAAAAGCTGAGCATAGCAAACCCTTGCGTATAATTACGCACGCACCTACCTACACCCGACACACGCGACAGCCACACGCACTTCCGCACCCGTGCCCGCATTCGTATCCGCATCACATGCACACAAGCACACATTTTTTTAACAAAACATTTTGAAAGCCAAAAGTCAATTATTTTAAGGAAAAATTGGTAAGAAGTTACTTCGTTGCTATGGTAGTGGTCAAACCGCATTTTTACCTTAAAACTTACATGTACAGATGTAGGTCCCGAAAGTTATTATTTTTTTTTTTTTTTTATGATTGTGGACCTGAACAGGCTAAAGCACTCAGGAAAACTTAGGAGGATGGATAGAGGGATAATGAATTGCCAATAGACGCCTATGAACAGCTACCTTAAATTTTCTCATTTCATAAGTGAGAGGAAAACAGGAACTAGGGAGATCAATCCAGAGTTTAGAAGCCGTGTAGAAAAATGTGGATTGCGCCCGTTTGGTACGACAAGTGGAGATTTGTACTGCATACTGATGATGTGAATGAGCGAACCGAGTGTTTCTCGCAAAGCTAGCCCGAGATGGTATCAAAGAATATAATTCACTAGCACAATAGCCGATGTAATAACAATAATACAAAGAAAGAACTGAAACCATCCTTCTATGCTCAAGGGACTGTATGTGAGAAGTTAAGGACGGGTCATTTATAAGCCTAATCGCTCTCTTTTGAATACGATCAACGATATCGAGAGCGTATTGGGGAGCACTAACCCAGAGGTGAGAATTATATTCCAGATGAGGCCGAATTTGGGCCTTATACAGCAGAAGGAGTTGTCGAGAGGTAAAGTACTGCTTAGATCTGTACACAAAGCCTATTTTACGAGCAGCTGTTTTGGTAGCTGACACAAGATGGTCAACCCATGAGAGATTTGAGGATACAGTCATACCCTACAAAATAATAGAGTCTGAAAAGTTAAGAACTGAGCCACTCATACTTACAACAGGAAATGATCGATCTTTTTTGGCGGACATAAGGCAACACTGAGTTTTGTTAGCATTAAATTTAACTAGATTATTGCTTCCCCATTCGAGAATACGTTGAATGTCTTTGTTGATTGAATTTGCCATTTCAGCTTTAATTTCTTGATTTGACATAGAAGGTGGATTATCACTATGAGTGGACTGAGGTGAACTACAGTGAAGAGTGCTATCGTCAGCAAAGCAATGGATGGGGCTAGTTGTTGAAAAAATAAGGTCATTTATGTACAGTAGCAAAAGTGTAGGCGCTATAACGGATCCCTGTGGTACGCCCGCGTTAATGTTAACTTCTTTTGAAAAAAGCCATCAACTACGACACGTATTCGTCTTTTATCAAGGAAACTAGAAACCCAGTTGATGAGCGTATTATTTAATCCAAACGAGGTGAGTTTGGCAAGTAAACACTTGGTCAAATGCCTTTGGGATATCTAAAACGACTACAACTGTTTCACCGGACTGCTCTACTGTATTGTTTCAAACTTGGGTCACATATGAAAGAAGATCGCCTGTTGAACGACTTTGCCTAAACCCATATTGGTGGTAACTAAGGAGTTTGTTAGTTTCAAGGAACGTGAGCAGTTTCTGATTGATGGCTTTTTCCATGATTTTAGAAATGAAGATGTTCCAAAGTTTTTACTAATGGCTTTAGCTAAAGACCAAAATTTACGACTGGCTAAAGGAGATGTAGCTAGTTCATTGCATTTTCGTTGTTCGAATAACTTTTTAGTTTTAGTGATGACACTTTTGCAGATATTTCTAGCACCAACGTATTCTACATGACTGTCGACCGATTTATTAGATTTCCATTTAATGTAACATTTATTTTTTAAAGATATTGCATCAGCACAAGCCTTATTGAACCAGGGTTGGGAACGTGAATGACCTATACGGTACTGTTTTTTGGGAATGTATAACTCCATTCCCATGAGGATGACTTCAGATACTGAAAGAGCGATGTCCCGTAAATCACTCCATCGAGCTGACTTAAAACACCACAAGGTTCTATCGGTTTTTCGAACAACAGTGGAATTAGGTACAGTAGAAATGATTTTTATTAGACAGTGATCGGAAAGACCTAAAGGCGAAGGAACGGAAGTTTTATAAACAAGTATGGTTAGGGTTATCAGGGATTCTTGTGGGTTCAGAAATCATTTGTGTGAGATCACATGAAATAGTAAATGTTTCTGCACTATGACCAGCGGGATTTGTAGTAAATGAAAACTGAAGCCAATTAGAGTTATGAACATTGAAATCGCCTACAAATGAGATATCGCAAGATGGAAACTAAGGTAATCGAAGAAGTCTTGAAAGTTGCTGTCATTAGGAGACCTATAAATGCAACAGTAGAATTTCACAAAATTAGGACCAGAATGTTTAAACCAAATCACGTCAAAATTTTTATTTTCTAAGGAAGAAACCCTCTTGCAAGCAATTCTGTCCTTGATGTAGGCACATACGCCTCCTTTATAGCGAAAGTTAGAGTGTAGGTGGTATTGAGGAAATTGCAAGTCGGGTGACTCGGAGCTTTCAGAGGAGACTTATGTTTCAGATAGAAACAAAATATCAGGTTGTAATTGTTCAAGATGTTGGTGAATAGCATTAAGATTAGACCTGATACCGCGGATGTTGCAGTAGTGAATCAGAAAGTTGATACTTTCGATGACCGAGGTCGCTTGGGCCCTGCCCTCCCGGACATTCCAATGGGGCAGAATTTTACGTCCGGAATTTATAACCCTAAAAACTACAGCCATCTTATTTTTTAATTTGGGACTTTTAATCCGACAGGAAGACAGTGAGGGCGAGAAGGAAGAATAAGGATGAGAATAGATTAAGGATGATGGAAAAGGTAACCGGCAGACCTTACCGAGCTCAGAAAATCAGAGACCCAATATTAAGGAGCCCATGGTAAGGGTGGTGGTACCTCCCCGGCTGGCATGGAGTATACATGCCTACCACCTGTAATATTATGCAATCGACTTTGTGTGTATGTGTGTATGTGGGGGGGGGGGGTCGTGCGTGCGTGTTTGCGTTCGTCCGTGCGTATCAGCAAAACTATTTCATTCCTTTTAATTACCGCTTTGTAGGTTGGAAGGTAGTGTGTTGTTCCACTCCAGCTACTTCTATATTATAACATCGTCTTTGCTGACAGTATCGAAGACTTACAAGCCCTGATGGAGAAATTCACCCCTCACAGCAGTCAGTACGGCCTTGAAGTCAATGTAGGTAAAACCAAACTTATGATAATCAGTAAAGCGAAAATAACAGGAAGCCGCCTACAGATGAACCAAGCTGCTATCAAACGAGTTGGTCACTAATACTATCTAGGAAGCATCATTATTGAAAACTGGAGTAACGCGCAGCAAAAGCCAGAGCAACCCTTAATCTCATGAGTGCCTTCTTGAAAAGTCATAACCTCACTGGTGACACTAAAGTAAGTCCCCTGTAATGTTACGTCTTTTGCATTTTCCTTTATGGTGCAGAATCCTTGACAATCAATGAAACCAAAAAACTCAAAGCTTTCGAGATGTGCCTACACAGGAGAATCCTGAAAATTACTTGGACGGCAAAAATGACAAACGTCGAAGTTTTGAGAACAATTAAAAAAGATCTGGAACTGATGAACACAATTAAAACCCGTAAACTAGAATACCTAGGGCACATCATGCGAACCGAAGGAAGATACGGTTTGCTACAACCATCCTACAAAGAAAAACTATTAGACGAAGAGAACCAGGAAGGCGCTGGATTTCGTGGCTCAAGAATCTCAGGACCTGATTTAACAAAACATCCACATTCCGGATTGCTGCAGACAAAGTCTGAAGCGCTGTGATGATCGCCAACGTTGGCAATGGATCGCCATTCTAAGAAGAAGAAGAAGATTTAATTAATGTGACTGCATCCAAATCAAATACATGTTTAGCTGCATTAAATTTTGGAAACACGACCTGCATATGTAGATACTGATGTCAGCAACATTTAGTAGTAGATAGATTTATTCTGGATATAAGTAGGAGTAGTTCTTACAGTAAAAACACCGCGTGTAATAGCATTGGTAATGTATCTTTTAGGATTCACATTACTGTACGAAGTTATCGAAATACATTTTCTCCAAAAAATGGTATATGCACTTCGGAGGGTGGGGGAGGGGCGCATTTGAATGAATCTGAGAATAAATGAGCTGCCGTACTTCTTCGTTCACGCATAAATACTATTAAAGGTTACAAATCTTGGTGTATAATTCATTAGCATAGAATGTATATCTGCATCCACTTAACAATTCTCTAGTTACCTTGTCAATATTTGTCACTTTGAAATGCCTGACGAAGCACAGAGTTTCTGTCTGAAAGCTTGCGATTAAATAAATAAGTATTCACATCATTTTTCCCAAATAAGTGTTATTTAATATGTCAAATAGTGAAAGGTTCAATCCTTATGTTAATATCATTAGATTGTCACCACTGATTTTTGTATGAACGTTAGATGGCAGCTTTGTACATATTAGTGACATTTGACACGTTGATATTCAGTGCTGACAAAATAACTTAAACTTTGATGGCGTCATCACACAAATTTTCAATAATATTTTTAATGAATGAATAAAATAAAGAATGAAAAGTTGTATTTTTGCGAGTAAAACTGTAGTTTCTGACCTTGCGATACAAATAACTATTTTGGTTTTGCACTTGACGTTCTTATAACACTAATTTTAAATCTTAAATTATGTTTATACAACTTAAAAAAGAAAATTCCGTCAAATTCGACGGACATATAATTATGTATATTGTAAAATAAGGGTGCTTCTCTCTGAATTAAAGGTAATTCATGCAGTACGGTTTAAGTAATTAAATTCAATCATACATTAAGTTAAAATGACTTTGCCTCGAACTAATTAGTACTTAAAGGAATGACAGTAGAATGAGCTTTATATTGTTTCGTTTAAACTCCAATGCCGTAACGATGTAGTTAAGACTTTAATTGAGAAGCACCTTAGTTAAAGAGATACTCAAAGATAATCAGCTAGAAAAGCAAACAATGATATGAAATCTATTTGCTATAGAATTGTGTCCGAAATGTAATATGTCATGATACTTTACAATGTTTATCCAAAACCCATTAACTGCTGTAAGTGTCTCAGTTTTCGTTTAACGATGTGAATAGATATCATATTATTGAGGAGAACCATCATAAAACTGTTATGTTGTGTAAGAGATACGAGTAACATACCGAACATAATCGTATTGAAATAGTGGAGGCGCCGTTTTCGCCATCTGGCTATGACAGTTTCTAGAAGTAATCGGAATGTGTTTGTTCGAGAAGCAGATATTTCAACTCAGTCGTTAACACGCACACACACACACACACACACACACACACACACACACACACACACACACACACACACACACACACACACACACACACACACACACACACACACACACACACACACTCACACGCGCGCGCGCGCGATTGTGCGGTCACAAACAATCAATGTACACAGTATTAAATGAGGTGTATAATTTTCACTTGCACTTAGTTCAATTTCAGCGCAAAAGACATTGAATGAGCTATGCAATATGAAAGGAAAGACCGCTGGAGTTCATTTCAAAAGAGTTATTCTTGACCGAGAAGTGAAATTAGTATGTAACATGATACATATAGGATAAAGAAAAAAAACGCTTTGGAACTTAACAGATACAGCAACGGTTGAAGTTTATTCCATTGCGAATTATCGACTAGTGTGGAGTATCAATTGTGCACTATAAATGTAATCCCTCGTGAAAATGTGTAGTACTTGAAATATCGTTATCGGGAGCGATGCATTTGTGCTCACAAGTTTGGAAATAAAACCCTTCAGAAATAGAACGAATATCCAACTGTTGAGTTTTACTGAAAATTGATGAGGTACTATCACTTAAAGGCATTATAACTATCGTTTTTGCTACTACTAGTATAATATACACATTTGCTTTTCTGATACAACTAGGATCAGTCGAACAAAGAGAGTACAACATGTAGATATGAAATAAACCGGATTGGAGGCCTAAAGGGCTACACGGTAGAATGGTCTCGTGGTTACATCTGCATTTCCCCAATGTATTTGCAATGTTTATGTAAACCGATTTAAAGCTTCCAGTCGGACAAAGATACAAAATGAAATGTGTATTTCATCCCTAAATGTGAAAAAGAGATTAAATCTTAATTCCACCAATGTATCTAATACAAAAGATTTCTAAACGATGTCAGATACATACAACAATCTCAAATTTAAATACATTCTAAAAAAAATTCATAATGGTAAAGTAAATGTGTATGTATCATTTTTTATGCGACTAGACACAAACAAACCCAAAACATGAAGTAATTTTTTGTATTCTTCTAATTTAATGAAGTCGTTATCGTGCCATTTTCAACTTTTTTGTTAAGGCACCGCGTTTCTATGTTGGTAGTATCGCAGCAAGGACAGCAAACCTAACTGTACCGGTCACTTTTAATCAACCTCGTTTCTTACAACTAGAAAGTTATTCAAATCAAATTAATAAATATGCAAAGGTACTTCTCTAATTGTTTTAAACAATTGCAAAAATAGAAGACTACTTAACTGCTATTCTGAACGAAACAATTTTTAAGACGCTTAATAGTTATCAGACCACCACCACCGTTAGATGAATGGGATGCTGATGTGTGACTCACGTGGCACATCACACTTTCTCAGAAAACAGCTCTGAATCTTTAGGTAATGTGAAAAACAACTATTTTATTTGGCATACGACTTGTTTTGTTATAACGTGTATCATATCGTCAGTTGGGGTAGCTTAGGAAGAAAAGACGACAACTGATGTACAATGACCTAATATTACTATTTTAAAGACGTTTATTTATTCATATAAAAGTAAATATTTTTGATACAGTTTAGGTACATAGACCAATTATTGTATCAAATTTATATTCGACATTGTTAACTTTCCTTTTCAGCAAGCACCGCTATGACTCATTCATAATTAATCTATATATATATATATATATATATATATATATATATATATATCCGTTGTCAATGTTGGCGTTCATCATAGCGCACCAGACTTTGTTTGCAGCAACCCGGAAGAGTTCTGTGGATGTGCTGTTGAACCAGGTCCAGAGGTTCTTGAGCGACGATATCCTGCGCCTTCCTGGTCCTCTTCGTCCAAACATTTTTCCTTGTAGGATGGTTGTAGCAAACCGTACCTTCCTTCGTTTAGCATGATGTGACCTAGGTATTTTAATTTGTGGGATTTAATTGTGTTCACGAGTTTCAGGTCTTTTTTAATTGTTTGTCATTTTTGCCATCCAAGGAATTTTCAAGATTAAAGTTTTTTGTCGCTTCATTACTCGTCGTATCAAAAAATTGCATAAACCATAATTAGTCTACATAATTACGGCCCAGGTATAGGTATTTTTATGTTTTTAAAATATACAGCTGTTTCAGAAATATTCGATAAAATAAGAAACATATCCTGATGACCCCCTCCCCCTTTCAAGCGCTGAATCTCTTCCAAATTAAAATCAGCTCCAGAAAAAATGAAGACAAGCTTAAATGCACAATTTTAAGTACGCACATGTTTTAGTTCTGGAGTTATAAGCTTTTCAAAGTTTATTAAAACGGTTTCACCGGACTGGACACGTAGATTACGAGAGATCTGAACCAATTAAAATTGTAGTACCTACCTGAAGAAAATGAATTAAATATAATTCTTGGTGTTAGTGACAATCTGCATATCCGCATATTAGTAAGAGGGAAATTTCAAATACTTTTGAAATTAGTGGTCGTAGTGTAGGAAGAATTTTAAAGAAGAATAAGTTGCACCCATATCATAACTGCATCAGGGGCTCAATGATGATTAGAATTTTGTCGGTAGACGCAAGAACAAATTCAAAATGGTGCATTGTTTTTTGAATCTGTTTTATTTGTAGATTAAGCTACTTTCCATGAGAATGGTACTGTAAACAGACATAAGTTACACTATTTCTCAGCTTCTAATCCGCCCCACATTCTCACCCACAGACAGACAAGATAATCATTGAATGTTTGGGTTGGAATTCTTGGAAATTATGTCATCGGACCCTCCTTTTTGGAGAATCACCTAAACGGAGAAATGTATCTACATTTTCTGGGAACCGATTTGTTGGAATTATTGGAAGCAGTATCGTTGAACGTACCTCAGAGAATGTGGATATTACATGACGACGCTCCGGTACATCACTATTTTTTAGTGAATGAGCATTTAAATCATAATTTTCCTGGACGATGGATTTGAACGGGAGGACCCATAAGGTGGCGCCACAATCTCCAGGGTTAAACAAGTTAGACTTCCTTTTTTTGGGGCTATATAAAAGATAACGTGTATAAGACCTCCTACAATTAAAGAAGATATGCAGGAGAGAATAAGAAATGAATATATGAGCTTGAAATGTGTTAACAAATTTTAGTCGGTTTTTGAAGATTACTTGCAATTATGTATCGACGTCGACGGAGGCCGTTATGAACGTTTATTATAAATTAAACGTTTTTCTTGTTAAGTAACTACATTGTTTTACATTTTATTTTATTTGTTCTACTTCAATGTTAAACGTTATTTCACTTTGTTTATTTGGTAGCGTGTATAAGGTTTAGATTTTGTAAAATGGTTGTGATACAAATATTAGGTATTTTGATATCTTACCAAATATTACCACTTAAGGATCTTAAGGTCTAGATTATTACGTAATTTTTTTTGGAAAAATTATTTTTGGTTCAATATTGCCACGACCAACCTCATAAAACTACACCTAATTCGTGTTTCAATTAATGTTTGGCTGAAATAATCACGAATAAGTCACAAATTAAGGCAATTAGGTATAACGAATACTTAAGAAATAATAAACTACCATAAAATAATATTTCATTACAATACTAAAATACAGGGTGTTTCACTTAAAAAATCCCAGAAAATGATCATTTCAATTTTCGATCAATCCTATATACAAAAAAGAAATATTTCTCTACGTAAATAATTTGTCTAATAGTAGACCATATTAAAAATCGTTGGAACGTAAATAGATTTTTTGATGTCAAATCTGTACAATGTTACAGGGTGCTAATGTTGCTACGAAATTAATAAAAAAAGTGCTTATATCTTTTAAACTATCCGTATAACACTTCAAAAATATTGCAGAAGCTAGTAAATCGACAAGAATCTAAAAATGTAAAAACATACAGCGTGATCTATTTAAAAAAAGGTAAGTTTGGTTCACCTTGTCAATATGGGAGTTTCTGTATTTGTATATTAGTTATTGGATGTCGAAATTGTTTGAGCCAATGTCTTATGAAGTAAAGGTAAATATCAAAAAGTGGGCCATTCGCAGTTAAAAGTTTTGATTGGAAATGGAAGCCAAAGTACTCAGTTTCTTTAGCTTTGGTTATGTCTTAATTGTATTTAAAGTTAATATTTCTTCCGATCATTTATCTAATTGTTTACAGGAGAGCTTGACATTGAGATAATGGAGTTGAGAGGTAAGGTATTCAATTGTTTTAGTGTACTTGTTGGTTTTTTTAGGTCATGGCGTTTAGACGAAGGTTTTCAGTGTTGACTGCTCTACTGTTTTACCATGTACGACGATGTTGTTTGCCGCAGATATTGCTCAGGTTAGAGTCGTATCCCTATAGAGAAATGTTTGTATTTGCAAAACTATCGTGTTTGACCTAGTGATACTATTAACTATATTCATACAATACTGGAATAAAGAATTTTAACTTACGTTTATTATTAAATCTTTTAAATGAAGTTAACTGCAAACTTAATTTATCTTTCAAAAGTTTAAATACTGAATAGTTTTCTTTTTACAATTGTAGTGTTCCAAACGTTTCACATTACAAAATGTGTAACAAGAAACAACGAGGTCACTTAGGTTGAAAATTAATATAATCATAATGTGATACTTGAGTATGTCATAAAATTATACTTTACAAAAATAATAGTTTACATTTAATTAGTTTTAATTTAAGCACACGTCGATTTCTTTTGTTTTACAGTATATAGTATGAGTAGTAAATGAAAAAAACATGCTTTTTCTTTTAAATGAAAAATAATAAGCATAACCTCTGTGTTACAGTGTTGAATTATAAACGTGGGAACACCGTTATTTACAATTGTTGTGATTGTAAAGTGTTAAAGTAGCTTTAATCCAAAATGATTTTAACATTTGTATATTAGACTACTTGGTTGTAATTGATGTATATTACAACTTAAGCCGTGACCATAATGAAATGATGGACTAATATTCCAACTACTACCCGATCGTGCGCCTGCCTTCCTGCGATGGATTTCTGCAAAGACGAAGTACGTGCGATAACAGCAGTCTGCCGCTTACCGACCTGTTTACTTTTGACGCATATTATCACTTTTCTGTTGAACGAGTAAAGAATTAACAATCTTTTTCATTAAAGATTTTTTTTTAAATTGTTTTTTTTTCGTTGTATGAGGTATAACATGAATTTTCCTTCAAACTTAAAAAAACATTTCTGATCAATTTTTTTTTGTATCTTATGTAGCAGTCAATATTACAGGTGTTTATGTATTTAATTAATAATTGTTATTAGCATAATCTGTCACATTGTTCAAACAGTTTTAATTAAGCAAGAAGCCTTCAATGGATTAAAAGGTATTAGGTTAATTTTTGTACAAAATATGTTACAAGATGATTTCCAATGATTTATATATGTACCTATTAATATTTAGCAACAAATATTTGATGAAGATTCTTCAGATTTTGAATAGTTCAGATTCTTCTTTTAAGAACGTTGTTTCATTTCTTTTCAATGAATATAGAACAAAGAGTGTGCGTGTGCAATATTATGTAGATGCAGTTGTCAAATTATACCGATGAAGAATTTAGACGAAATTCTCGGTTAAGCAGCGTAACCGAAAATTTATGGATATGTTTAACGTATAAATAACCAACCATTTAATGTGTAGATGATTTGGAAAAGCACTTGACTACTCTCAGATTCGAACTTGGTACCTTTCACTTACTAGTGTGACACCCTTACCGCTGAGCCACTGAGTAAACCTATATACTATATATATATATATATATATATATATATATATATATATATATATATATATATATATATATATATATATATATATATATATATATATATATATATATATATATATATATATATATATATATATAGACTTTTCGTGGTTGCGCAGAAGTTTATCGCGCATGTTGGATTACTCAGTGGTTCAGCGGTTAGGTGTCAGACTAGTAAGTGAAAGGTACCAAGTTCGAATCTGAGACTAGTCAAGTGATTGAGAAAAAATTATATAACGTATGAATTCGACTCGAGTGCGAAAACAATCCTTCTCAGGACTAAGCCTGGTGACGGAAGCAGAGTCCGCTTCCGAAACGTCGCGCTCAAAAAGCAAAAACTGTGAAAATAGGCCGATCAACTCAACTAATATGAAACCACAGTTACAAAACACTTATAATACTGTTATTTCCTTTTTTCCTGCATTTTTGCTAAGAGACTTTTTACTTTTTCGTAGAATTTTAAGATACTTTTCTGTTTTCTGTGGGATTTTTCTTCTGTTATTTGTTCTGTTTTATTGCGATTACCTTCGTCATTAATTTTGCTTTTTTCCTATGCATGAATTAAAGATAGAAGGTGGTTGATTGTATGAGACTTTTCAAGGTATTTTCGGAAAAGTCGTAGGAATGTGTTGGTGAAATTTTCGGTTCACTGCTCAAAACTTCGTCGAGGTTAAAATACAGCAAACGAGTTGGGTCGCTTCCCGTTATTCCTTTCAGATCATTACATTATTGCGTTTTTGGGTTCTACGTGCAATTCTAGGCATACTTTATGTTTAATGTCATATACCTAACTCTAGTCGTTTTTGAGATTAAAAATAAAAAGTTCAACAACGTAACCGAATATGGCCAAGTGAAAACGCTTTTTGTCCAATAAAATGAAAAGGGCCAGACATGTATAGGCATTTAAATTGAAAATCATAGTTATTTCTGGTGCTAAACCCAAATCCTATGCAAAAACTACAGGTTCCAATTTAAAAAAAATTACTTTTTTATTTTCTTGAGTGCCAAATTCATTATTGTTTTTCTATCACACTGTATACAAATACGTCATTGACTAAAACAAATTTTCACTGCAAAATAATTAGCAGTATAGGCAACTTTGTTGGGGGATTTAACTGTCATTTTTTATTGAAAACTTGGAATATCTCAAAAACGGCTAGAGTTAGTTATATGACATTAAATATAAAGTATGCCTAGAGTTGGACGTAGAATCCAAAAAAAGTAACAAAATATAGGGTGTCCCATTTAAAATAAGCAAACTAATATCCACTTCCGGTATAAGCGGAAGTACTGTAATATTGAGAATATCTTAGATGGATGTCCTCCATCGAGTTTAGTAAGTAGCCAAATTTTCAGATTTTTCCATTTATACTTTTTCCATAATCGATCGATGTCGTTCGTCGTGGGACACCTTGTATATGTTTGCGTTTGTTAACGTGAGACAACTGATTTTTGTACACTTCCAGACTCGCAATAAGAGCACACGTTTCTTCGTATGACATGCCCACCGCTTTAGATTTCCTACTGCGCTTGCAGCTGTACTACAATTTGGCGCTGTATATAATTCTTGAACTCTACATGTCCATCAAGTAGGTTATCTATTACACAAGGTATAATGATTTTCTATCGACCTCACATTCTGGTGTATTTCTGTCTCTAATAGTAGTACATGTGTTGTAGTAGTTATAATTATCAAGTCCATAAAAATCGTACACATTTTTTTTCTGGTACAGAAATGAATTGTTGCTTACTATCCGACAATGTGTTGGGAGATAGAAAATAAAAATACTAAAAGTATCCATCCCTAGCCCTGCCACTTCAAGAGGGGGACAAGAAGAAAGGTTTTTTCTTTTGTTTTATTTCAGAGTAGTATATAGTTTCGTTGAAATTTTGAGAACCATAAGTAAATAATCTTTTTCAAAAATTAATCGTAGTATAAGCAGTGCCTCTGGTTTCAGTTAAACATATTAAAAAAACCTTACAGTAGGATTTCATCCTTTTTAATAAGACGAATAGTATACAGATTTTTTTGCGCGGATTCAAACTTGATTGAGATATCCGTGTTTCTAAAACGGAATAAAATCTTGGATAGAAAGTAAAGCATTTGAAAATTAGTCGTGCACGTAGGACTTTTACTTTCTTGCTATAGCTACGCGTACATATGGCGTATATTGAATGATACTTGTTAGTTCAGGAATACTAGGAAAATCATCAGGGATACTTAAATAAAAATTCTGCAAACGACAAAATGGCAGTATAAGTTAAGAATTTTATAGTCTACGTCAACCAACAATAATTAGATACATACTACCGGATAAAAATCGAAAAAAATTTCTGACGTGGTTTAAGCCGAATTCCGAATTTACTCTAAACTGGGCGTAAATTATTCTGGATTGTTATCCAATTTGTAGTAATTTAGCAGTATTTCAACGTTTCGCCAAGATCGGCCATGATGTCTGTGTATGTTTGTGTGAGTTTGGATGTGTGTGTGGAATATGTTAGTATCCCCGATAACTCCAGAACCACAGTACGTCCGTATTGAAATTTGGTATTTCTCCTGGAGTTCTGGAGTTGAATAGATTTCGGGAAAAATCCAGCGGCGGAGCGGGGGGTTTATAGGGACACTTTTTGGTTTTTATCAAATATTTGTGAAATAGCTATATATTTCAAAGATATACAAATACCTACATATAGATCTTAAACATATCGATTAATTCTATTCAATTATTTGATACGAGGCGTAATTTGGCGGCAAAAATATTCACAAGATGGAATTTAAGTCTGCTCAAATTGTTTCAATATCTGAATAACAATTAATATTATAAGAAAATGTGAGGACATATTTTTTAACGTTAATTTAATTTCACATAATTTGTCAAGTATTAGAATACCAAGCCAAAACGAATGAAAAATTAATTAAAGAAGATTGAAAATACCTAAACTGTATTATCGATATTTTTATAGCAGAGGGCGGCTTTGAAATTTTTATTTTCTAATTAGCATCTAGATGTCCATTAAACTTTATCTAACATGAAATTTTAAACGTCCATCTGACATAGATTATTGTTTTTTTAATTGCAGTATTGCCTATTTTCGTTACGAACATACAAAAAGGAGGTAGTATATTAATTTTAAAATTATAATAATCTTTTTTATAAGAATTATATTTTTTTACTATGATTATTCAACCTATTTTTTAAAGCGTTCATAATGAAAATAGACAATATTGTAAAAACAAAAACAATACTCTATGTCAGATGAAAGTTTAATGCTTCATGTCAGATAGAAGTTAACAGACATATAAATGTTAACTTAAAAAATTCCAAAGCCAAAGCCAAATCTTATTTAATAATTTTTTTCACTATCTGATTGATTAATTTTATAAGAAAACGTGAGGATATATTTTTTAAAGATAATTTAATTTCGCACAACTTATTAAGTTAGTTTATCTTATATTAAGAAACTTCAGAAAAAAATTTATGTAAAATAAAATATGTCTACACATTTCCTTATAAAATTAATCGCTATTCAAATATTGAACTAACACTTAAATTCTACCTTGGGAATTTTTCCGACTAAATTACGCGTCGTATCAGAAAATTGGATAGAACATAATTATTCGACATGGTTGGTATTATATCAGCTTCAGAAAGATTTGATAAAAACAAAAAACTGGTCCTCATAACCCCCCCTCGCCGCCGCTGAATTTCTCTCAAAATCACACACGCACGCGCCCACGCACTTACCCATGCGCAGACTCACGCAAACACACCCACCCGCACACACACACACACACACACACACACACACACACACACACACACACACACACACACACACACACACACACACACACACACACACACACACACACACACATACATACATACACACACGCACGCACGTAATCACGCACGCACCTACGCGCGCATGCACGTACGCATGCACCCACCCACCCACGACTCTATCAGAAATCCTTTGCAAATGTTTTTAAATGACTCACTTAAAGCCGGATTGACGAACTCTGCCACTTCATATAATGTTACGGATTTTCCGGGATTGGACGTTAACCAATCATTTATACCCTGCGTATATCTTGATTTGAAGGGACCGTACACGGCTACATCAAGGGACTGCATCATGTGACTGCATGAGGATGCAGCGTTAAAATAATTATGTGATTTTGTCGTGCAAAATCAACCATTTGAAAGTTCACATGAGTTCTATGACTATCCATAATAATTAAAGCTTTATTATCGGCAGTTGGGTGAACGTGATTAACAAAATGCTTTAAGGAAACAACAAATATTTCTTCAGTCATCCAACCAGAGGAATTAGCCATTCCCTTGCATCCAACGGGTGCACTGTTGAGCATATTGTCTTTAAAGTAGACTCATGGAAAGATAAATACAGGAGGTACTGTTCCTCCTGATGCACTAATGAAGGAAAGGACAGTTACAAGAGTTCCCTTCTCCGCAGAGGCAATTTGGTCTACTTATTTTGAACCTCGCACCGCTATTACTTTGGGTGGCTTCGTTACAGTCATGAATCCTTGTTTCATCCAAATTCCATGTCATGTTAGGAGCGAAATTGTGTTTTAGTAAGGTTTTTCTAAATTTGAAAAAGAAGTGTGGTGTTTGTTTTATTGAAGCTCGAAGTTCGACTTAAGGATGTGATTTCAGGAGCGCGAGGTCCCTATTTCGATTCATAAATCCATGAACCCTACTCTGGTGGTGTGATTCTTTTATTTGCCACACTGGTGAGCAAGTTCTCTGGTTTGCGTTGTTATCAAACCACAAACTTAGAAGTAATTTTAAGGTAAGAAACTAATAGTTTTCCTGATCATTAGTGAAGATTTTTCTGTTTTCAATGTTTCTAACATATTTCAGAATATCTGGATCGTTTCTGAATTTTTTTCTACCAAATCCGCTAATAAAGATTTAGCAATACCTGTGGTTTTGGCAACACCTCTGACGGAGAGATTCTGATTTAAAACTGCCTACACTGATCCTCTAATTTAGACATCTGACTTTTGAACTCTTTTCGTCATTATTATAGTTAACTAGACAAAAAGAAAATAACATTAAAATTCAAAAAGACACATTTCCAACATATTCCATGAAACGGACACTTCTGCTTTCTATGAAATGGACGTCCAATTCATTGGATGCTTACTTGTTCGATTCATAGAATGAACAAATTTTATACACAACCTTTAATTTTATATCTGAGTATTTCTATATTTATCATTTTTAATACCTGTTTGATGAGAGAAATGTTCTGAATGATGTTCTTGAAAAATATCTGATTATTTTTCACTTATAATGGAGATATTTACTTCATAAAATCAAACCAATATTTACTTTATTCGTACGACATGCTTAATTACTGGTTGTGAAGACTGACGCGAATCGTGACGGATAGCGTTGGTGAAACATGTCTGATGTACTGGTTGCATAAGTATTACAACATTTCGATCGAGCCGACGCGGGCATTCCCTGCCTGCAAGCACATTAGTGAACATCGCCTATTGACATTGTAACCGTACTTTGTTAAAAGTTCAGCCGCGCGCTACGCTCTACTACTGGCGTCGTTTTCACGATGCTGGGTAGAGAACCACCGTTCCAGCAGCGACACCCGTACACTCTTCGTAGTTGTTACGAGGGCGCGAGTGCCCCCCTACCCGATGACGTCGAGTTGACGGATGAACAGGTCCCCAGTTCGTGCCCATTCCCCTCTACGTGGAAGACAGCACTAAGAAAAGCAAGAACAAAAGGAAGAAAGAAGACAAGAAAATGGAAGAAGAGATTGCTGCTACACCGCTTCCAGCAGTAACACAGCCGTCACTGCAGCAGAAGATTCGTCACCGTCCGACGGGTTCCGGTTCCAGAAGAAGAAGCCGAAGAAACCATCAAGTGACCACCTGACCACGTCCACAACTGTGATCAACGCGTTCAAGACCCTTGTTGACACCAGGGACCACCCGGACGTTGAACAGTTTCCCGCCGCCAGGGATAGGGTGCCGCCAGTAATCCTCCGTGAGAAGAAACAAGGCAGAGCGATCCCGCTTCTGCTGGTCCAGTTACCAACCGAAGAGGGTCTTAACAAGATCCGGCAGGTGGAGTACGTGTCCCATTGGAGACTTGGCGCGGAGACCAGGCATCGGGCAATGTCACGGTGTCGAGGATTCCGTCACGCACAGTGTTGATGTAGAGCGGCGGCACGCTGTGTCAAGTGTGCAGGACACCACCACTCCAGTGTGTGCACCAAACTCCGCACGGACCGAGTAAAATGCATAATCTGCGGTGGTCATCATCCGACCAACTTCAGGGGTGCCCGAGGTACCCACGTCTCCCGCAGCGGAAGACGACAGAAGCTCCAGCATCACGTCTCCCGCAGCGGAAGGAGACCGAAGATCCACTTCAACAGCGACAGAAGAGGACACCGCCCATAGCGGCACCCTCTTTAGTCCGAACCGGCGTTAGTTACGCCAAGCGACGGCGAGCGGTAGCGAGATGGCTAAAATAGCGAATGCGGTGAAAGCAGCAGACGTAAAAGAACCCGCTTCACCCGCTTTAAGATTCGACGCTGTTCTCGGCTTCTTCGGAGGCTTAGATATGGCGATGGTCCTACCTGTCATCCAGCGGGTGGCAGCGGCCTTAGCTTTGGCGCAAACTGCGACTGACCTGTGCCGAGTAATCGCCACTCACCGTCCGGAGGTGTTTCCCTTTTTTGTGTAAATACCTCCGGAATGGCGATGATTAGGGATGTGGGAATAACTATAGCTAAGAGTATCATTAAATTTATCTTTTACATATTAACACAATTTACCACACGTCAACATAATACAACTCAACATACAAATACAAACAATAAATGCTAATAATCTTTCTGTCCAGTTACGGGTAACACCCATAAGAAGCTATACCGACGTCCGGGATCCCAAACCATTTTGGTGCTCCGAGGAACCAACCCACCTGCTTCTAAGGAAACACTATCCACGCACCCACAAGTCCCGTCCTCAAGGATCCTTATCACAATAGAATAATTGAAATACTACTAAACTAAGTAAAGTAAAATACCAATGAAACACGTTTTTTTTTGCTTTTTAGACACTAAGTAATAACATGTTGTAAACGCACAGACAATTATCCCGCAAAATTATGTAATCAACCGGCTCAAGAGGTTACCTCGCCTGAGCAGTCGACTGAAATTGCCAATATCCAGAATCAACGATTGTAACTAATAATGAATAAATTGTATTGAATTTGAATTTGAATTTTGAATCGAGCCTATAGAAAATAGAGGTGTTCGATTCAGCGGTCGTCCACTTCAAGGGAACTCTCCCCCTACATATGTATATGTAGGTTGGAAGGTAATATATCTGGTGTGGATAACACACAACCTTTCAACCTACAAAGGATATTCTTGGGATATTTTCCCCAAGTGTTGGAATTAATTGCTGGAAATTTCTCTCGTTTGTGAATGTGAAAATAATTTTCAAAACATTCGTGACTCGAACAAATTGTGGGAAATAATCCAAGCACTAGGAAGATTATAACTCAAAACACCCCTTGGGAAATTATCAGTTTTGGGCAATCACGTTTAATAAATAAATTTAAAATGTACGAATCGAGAGTTAATGACAAATATACTGTATATGGGAATCTAATTGCAAAAAAATTTCCTACGAATACCCCTCGAACAGTGATAAATACGAAATAATTTTATGACAACTTCCTCAAGCGTGTTGCTATTAGGTAACATCCCTCCGCCTTCGGGGTCAGGATGTTACCATAAAGCATCTTTTTAAAACTGTCAAACATTTCGTATTTATGAGTGTCCTCAGGATATTACTACTGAAAAATTAAAAAAATTTTTGATACAGTTATTTCTAATTATTTTAAACTGGCTTTATTAGACATTGAAATTGTAGCAAATAATCATATAGTTTGCAACAGAAACATTGAATCAAATAATACAGCAAGGAAAAATCGTTAAAACCGATATTGAGGCTAGTTTTGGTTTCACAAAAGATAATTAGTTTTTCTTAGTTTATCACTAGACTAGCGAAACGGGATTCCTTCACTTTTTTACAGGTGACTGTTTTAGTGATTAACCAATAGAGATTTTAATCGGTCTTTGTGAAACTGAGCGTAAGTGTGCACCTATTGTGAGACAAACCAATTTCTCTATAGCAAAAGGAAATACCTAGTAAACTTACGTAAATATTACATTAACTAAAGTAATATTTGGATACTACCAATATTTTTTTTCGTCAGTAATTTGTTACTCCCAAAATTTTAATCATTTTTTTGAATATGACATCATCTATTGTTCGCCTAAAAACGTTGGAGAAGTAGTGTGGTAAACGAAATCTAATAAAAGCCTAACTTTGCTCTTAATATTTCCTTGTCACGCCAAAGCGTTTCTAAACAAATCACGGTTTTGGAAATATTCATAAGCGAGTAATCGACATGGGTATATCGACTAAACTCCGTATTCCTATCAACTATTACCTATCTTTAAGTACCATAATTATCGTTGTTGACTTGTAAATTAAACTTAATTTTTGGAACCGAACTACAAACGGAAGCTAAAGTTTATATCACTAGATACTGTCACATGTAATTCAATAACTTATAATATAACAATCGATCGATATTCTTAATCGACTAATCGGTTGGTTGACTGATTAGCAATAATCCAACCACTAATCCACAACTATTAGCGGCTGGCTAATGGTTTAATTTAGATAACCTTTTCTTCACTTCTCTCTTTCTTTTGCTTCTATCTTTTCTTTTTTTTGGCCCAATGTTTGGTTTTGCAGCGATATTCAGTGGTTATTGCATACCTTAGTATTATCAATGTTTGACATGTATAAGCACTTCTATAACATCATTTCAACGTCGTTCTCATAAGAATACTCGGTATAATTTAAAATCAATAATTGTATTAATTTTTTAATTTCATTGATATTAATAAAAAATAGTTATACTCAGCAAGAGTTTAACAGCAAAATAAATATTACTAGAATGATGGACTGGCAAACCCGTATTTTATGTTTTATGTGTTTGCACTGATATTCATATCATAAAATGTATTTTTAGTGTTGAAGGCTTAAAACTTGTACGTTGCAATCGTTGACACTCAGGAATAACATTTTCGTTTTCGTATCGTAAATAGTTCCCCTCAAAGATTCACTTCGCCACCTTCGTTTAAAGCGTATTGTCTACGTCAATATCTCATCACGCCAGCGCTCCCCAATTCACGAAACTTCATCGCGTGAATCCCAACAAACTCTCTCTTAATGGCATTTTAAAACATAGTTACTCTCCAAACTCTAAAACACAATATAAATATAAAACCCCTCATGCTAAAGCAACTTTCAAGTATTTAATTGAATATAAGGTTTTTGTTTGTGAATTACGGTTTAGGAATTACTTTTCCAGTAAATGGCCTTTCCAGATTGTGTATCTAATTGATCACGCTTTTATAAAATAAAAGCTTCATGCAAACTTTTACATTACGGAAAAATTTACGGTGTTTAATATATAATTATATATAGGGATTCGAATTCTTTTTTCGGTTTGAAAGTAGACATAAAAATTAAGCCATCGTGTCTTACAACAAAATATGACAAATAATAATATTAGCCGATCGTGTCTGAAAACGTAATAAAATAAATTTGATACACTTGCCCCGGTTTCATAAAAATTTACTAAAATTGGACGAATGAATCGGATGGAAACAAAGAAAAACATGAGATCAGGGTTCTTGTGTTTAGATATCATTTCCTGTTGAAAAATACCATTAGTGGACATGTGGAGGAAAGTCGTGAGATATAACACACTATGGCTTTAAGGAAAATCGATTCACCGACAAAAAAAAGATTTATTTTCACATGTTATTTACTTATTTAAGCTTACAGATATCAGTCTAAAATACTATCATCGGCAAAGAGCACGGAATTTTTATTTTTTGTATAGTCACCAGTAAGTTCAGTTTGTCGCCTTGAATCTCGATAAGAGCAATTCGAAAGTCTAGTCACGGATAAAACATTACATTCGGATTCTGGAAACGAACGTTCAACTGTTGCAGAAATACATCAGTGGAACTATATCAACTCATGTCATTATTGAAATTAGGTGCGCTAAACGTTTTCTAATAGCTATCTTGGGGATAGTTGTTTGATGTATTAAAATATATTAGAATAAATTTAGAGTTGACTGAAAAATAATGATTGTTCATAATCGACTTCATAATAAAAAATGAAGCGTTTACTAAAAAATCACGTATATCCGTGTAACTTAAATCAAACATTTACTGAAAAATCACCTAAAGTTAACTTTAGACATTATCGTCATTATGATTACCATTCAATTAAACAAAACGAATAAAATAAAACCTTACAGCTTAGCAGCGTTTTTTCGTATACACCATTAAACAGGACTGACAACATAAGTACTTTACAGATAAAAACGAGATTGCAACATCCAACAAATAAAATTCGTTTTCTTCAGAATTAGTTGAGTTAGATTTCGTGTCTTTTCTTTTTTAACACTATTATATGTTATATTTTTTCTTAATAAATACAATTTAAAAATTTTTAGACACAACTTTTGATGCTGCATAAGTTAATATAAAACCTTTGTCTGCTTGTTATATTGAGACACTCTGCAAAGAAAGTGATATTTAAATAAATTATAATTCCTATTAATGAAGTGCATTTATAGGTTATACGATCCTTTCAATCTTAGATACAATTCAATTAGAATGAGGAATCGCGATTTAGAAATTTTAAACTCTAAATATCCTTCCAGACTTTTCAACTCTAAATATCTTAATAGGGTATATTATTAATACATATACAGTAAATGATTAAAGGAAATTTTGAACTTTTATTTTGTTGGTTACCTAACTAACGGTATTGATTTCTATCTCAAAGAAATATAAATTAAAAAAAATCAAACTGGTACTTTTCTGTTGATGGAATGTTTAAATTAGTAACTTAGATATAAAATAATTAAGCCAGATTTCACAAGGGGGATGTTTAAATTTTGTCGGCGTCTCATACTTTTAATTAAGCAATATGTGTACCAATTTTCGAGTCAATCGACCCATAGAATAAAAAATTTTACAACTCCCCATTTCACCCTCTTAGGGGTGGAATTTCGAAAAACCCCTGCTTAGTGGATACTTAACCTTCACAAAGAACACACACAGTCAGTTAGGAATTTTATATATACAGATGTTGATTTAGCCAATTAGGTTTGGACTTAACAGTGGCCAACTATCACATATGAAACATCAGTGTAGCAATTTAAATGAATACATTCAGTGTATTTCAAAAACATGCGAATCATTACATCCGGAGAGATGAACATACAAACAGGCGAACGGACAAAGCAGTACAACCTCAAAAAGTACCTAAATGAAGCTAAATCTGTGACTACTTAATAAAAATTGTATCTGATGCTCTTGTTTATTGAACCAGCGACCACCAAAGTTGGTAGAACACATGTATGTATAAAATGGGACAAAAATGTCAACATATTCATAATACGTACATATTTCCATATAACACAACATGAAACAGATTTAACAACTGCATACGAATTTGTTATAAGTATTATATTATAAATAAAAATTGAACTTATTCGTTCATAACAAAACTTATAATAAATTAATATTAGTCAAGTTTCTTTGGTATGTGTGAATCGTTGCGATATTGTAGGTTCACATTCCATTAATATAAGTAATTTGATTGTAATTTCATTATATTAGAATTTACATCAGTGCTACATACATAAAGACAAAATTTACATCGATTGGGGCTTGAATCTCGATAGCGCAGCTGGTTAGCGCGGTACTCTAGCAAAGTACAAGTCATAGGTACAAATCCTACTCGAGGTAAACTTTTTATTTATGTATTTAACAAAATTAATAATAGCTGCATACGAAGTTTATAGGAAAATACCCGATTTGTAATGTCAGTGAACAGAGATTAGCAGACCAAAAAAGAGCTATAATCGGAAATAAGTTACTGTCAAGTGATACCATTCAACAAATAAAAAATGAAGTAGAACAAGAATTAAGTGAAGAAGATAATAACAATCCAATGTTCACTACTAGCAGCAACAATAACAACAGTGGCAACGATAACAGTAATGGCAGTGGTAACAACTACAATGCTTCCATATTACAAACAGTCATAAGTGATGAAATAAACCATGAAAGGGATGAACAAGCAAATGATTTTACAATAGAACCAGCACAAGAAATACATGATCAAGAAATGATAAGAATAATAAAACGAGAATTTGAAACTTAAATTTAAAAATACTAAACCTTCATCTAGACTCCTATTACCAAAATTTAGAGCATCAAACTTACTATCAGATATCATTGATCTATTTAATTAAGTCATATGACCGGAAAAAATTCCTGCACTAACTAATATACGTGAAACTCAACTGGTCACCTATAGTACAGCAGTAACAATCACGCACCATTTTCTCTAGAAAGTAAATTACAAATAATAAGTAAATAAAAATGGCGAATCGTGTCTGTTTTAACTGTTCGATATGGCGTAGGAATCTCGGCCATTTCCGATATAATGAAAAATTCTGAATCGTTGAAGCAGTTCGCAAGCAATTTAGACAATGAGAATGGAAGTGGACTACGAAAAATGATGAAGAAACCAAAACATGAGGCCGTAGACAAATCTGTATACACGTGGTTTCTCTGAGACGGTCAACTGGTCAACCAATATCAGGACCTTTGATATGTGAAAAGGCTGTGGATTTTAATGAAAAACTTAGTAGGGATTCGTCTTTTACTGCAAGTAGTGGGTGGTTATGCAAATTTAAACAACGACGTGGAATACGTGAACTTGAAATACAAGACGGACAGGTGAGTCCAGATGTCCCAGGTGCAGCTTCATATGTCAACAGATTTGCGAAACTCGTTGAAGACGGTGAATACGATTTAGACCTTGTTTACAATGCTAATGAATCGGGGCTATTGTGGAAATCCTTACCATTCAAAACTTTGGCATCTAAATGTGAACAGTCAGCCCTAGGATATATAGTAGATTAGAAATAGGACTCTTCCAATACTTCCAATTGGCGAATCAAAAGATCCTCAGTGTTTAAAAAATGCAAAGATACCTTTCATTTTTAAAAATCAGACAAAGGCATGGATGAACACAGAGGTGTTTGTCGATTGATACACTTTTATACAGTGGTACAGTTTCGCAAACAAATTGGATAAGACAAAAAAAGTGTTGCTGGTGATTGATAATGCTCTGTCATATCCTTTCACAGAAATTTTGGAGAGAGACAATGGTTTCATGGTGACATTCCCTCCACCTAACGTGACATCCATATTGCAGCCGATTGAGCAAAGCGTTATCGCAACTTTAAAAAGACTTTACCGAAAAAATCTTTTTCGTCGGCTTCTCGCTGCTGAAAACAACGATGTTGATAGTGTTTTAGTTGTTTTCAAAGCAATGAATTAAAAAAAACTGTTATATGATTGTGGACGCTTGAAATTTAATTAAAACTCACAACTTAAAAAACGCTCGGAATAAATTGTTAAATGGGGCACAAAAGGATGAAGAAAACCAACGAGGGTGTAACCGCTACACAAAACGTGATAAATAACATTTCAAATTCGCTAGTCGATCTAAAAATCAACTTTCTCACGCGGAACCATTTGAAGCACTTGATTTAGCGTTGAAATGGTTTAAAAGGCTAAGTCAATGGACAGCATGCAATTGTCGCTGTTCAAGCGAATTCGGAATTTAGCGGCAACAAACCGTAAGAGTTGTATGCCCAAAACAAAACTTGACAATTTCTTTGCAAGTGAAAATATATAACTGTATGATAGTGTAGTCCATATAGTGTAATATGTAACTGATTTCCAGGAATTACATAAATTATACACAGGTATGAACACACACACTATTATTATTACGTACATACAGTGTGCTGTAAAACTTAATACAGTACATACTGTAGATATGTTTATCATTTATTTCCCATAACCGGATTTTCTCATATCCGGCTTACCCTAGGTCCCAATTGATCCGGATAAGGGAATTTCCGCCGTATCAAGATTTTATTGTTTGTTGATTCACGCAATGATTAACCAGATCACTCTTCTGCGAGACAATTATTTCTTTGATATTTACAGTGCAGTTCATTGCTGCAGTAACTACTAATCCAGGTAATTTTTCATATAAATAGGCGTTCGTTTATTACACTCTTGTTCCTCTTGTTTGGTATGTATACCTGCAATTGCTCGAGGACACGAACGGTTCGAAGTTGATATAGTTGATGATCGATTCAGTATCACTGAAATTATTGACAACTTTTAATAGATACATACCACAGTTATGTAAATGGGAAGCGAGAAAATCAACGTCCAGAAAACAGACAGAGGAACAGAGAAATAACAGCAACAAAGTTAGGAATGTTAAGTTAGATAGTGTGCTGGAATTGAGTGTTGATATTATTTCTGTAATGTATACGCGACAGTCGAACTACGTACAGTTCATTATTTACCCTTTACGATCCAGTACCAGCGCAAAGTGTATTACGTTGTAGCTCAACGTAGATTTATATATATATATATATATATATATATATATATATCTTACATAACTCGTTTAAGGCAGAAAGGAATGTCAAGCAACGTGTTTCATTTCCTTCCCAACGGGGAGCGCAGACTAGTTGAGCATTCCATGCTCTTTCAACCACAGCGTACAACTCTCAGCATACATATATGCATTAGGTATATGTGCATGACGGGATTAAGTTGGGTCAGTATAGGATCGGAAGGAAAGGAGTTAGGGTTCTGAGGGGAAAGGCCCTACCCTAGCAATCGCCTAAATATCCGCACATGGTGTGCGTGTACTCAGTGATCATGCTAAGGAAAACGCCGTGAAAAAACCTCATACAAGGTAGACCGGGATCGAATCTATTACCTCCCAAATACTAAGTAAATTGTGTTACCACAGGTACTTAAAGGAGAATAACATATTCATGTATGCGAACACGCCTTTGTGGTGGTGGTTTGAAGCAGGAGTTGAGGTGGAAATTTGTAATTCGTGAACAAAAATCGTTGGTACTGACGAAAAATACAAAAAAAAATAGATGAAATAAAAAAATTCTGGTTTGGACCTGGCGAAAACAGGAGATATTCGACGAGATCGTATTACAAACATAAGGACAATATCAGTAAGGTGGAAATTTCAAAAGGTATTTTGATTTTGAATTAGGTAAGCTTATTAACCTGCTGTCTGTTCTTTGGTTTTCTTAAGTTTTTTGAGTGGTATTTACTGTTACATGCTGACTTGTTTATTTCCAGAAATCTAGATATTTCAAAACGTTTCTGAAGCGACACATTTTCTTCTTTCTTAGGAATTGTACACTACGAATACAAAAAAAAGATGTAAGCAAAATGAAAGTGTCCTAAATAAAAATGGGTTATTTTTCAGCAATATTTGAAGCAATGATTTTATTTTAGATAACGTTGTTTGCAATACTTCAGTTAATAAAAATATTAATCATGATGAATATTTTGGACATAATAAACTAGCTTTTAGTTGTGAATTCAGCTTAATGCGCTTTCGCTTATTTCAAACCCATATAAATACGGCTAATTATTCAGAGCAGGCGGTAGAACTGTATTATTTGCGATTTGAATATCATGGCATCGATGGCATCTAATTTAGAAACATATCGATCATTCCACAAAACAGAATATGCTTGTGCATATACAATTTAATTAAAATGTAATTTAATACGTGCGCTTAAATTCAAACACAAATAGGAAGCTCTAAAATTATTAGTTTTTGTTTACTCATATACACATGCCTGTGTCTATTTCAATAGTAAACAAATTGCTCACAACGTATCTGCAATGCAGCTGAAAATACCAAAAAAAATTAAAGATAATTAATTTCAGCTCTCATCTGATGAGACAAAGTACTCGTTTAGGACGGAGTCAACGTTAGACAGGAGAAGAGTTTGGTACAACGAATCAATAGCTTGTAGAATAACGGGTGTTTGCTTTTATATCCTGCTCTATCTTTCATTGCGATCACTAATAGACTAAATTTAATAGGCGTAGCACTCGGAAAATACCTTCAGTCTCCTTATATCTTGCAAAGCACAAATTGTATGCGAAATGTATAACTGGTACATAATAAGCAATATTCTTTTAAGAGTAATTTCAATAATAAACATTTCTTTATAATTTTGTAAATTATATACGTACTCAACTTTCAATTATCTAATCAAATGATCTTTTCTGAAACGTTTTAGAACAGGTATTATATAAAATAATTAGTACATGCCGTTTAAGCAGTCTTGCCTTAATTGCTCATAAGGCACTTGCACTTGACAGCAAACTTCCTTATAACTTTGTTAATAGGTCGGTAACGACATCTTTAATAGTACATGCTGTGATAGGTTAACTTGTAATTTTGGTCATTTTGTAAGTCCGATGTAGTGCAAATGGAGCTGTTGTGAAAGGATTTTATTATTTTTATGTTAGTGTGAGGAAAAGCCCTTAAACCCTAAAATAAACTCATAATGCGTTGATAATAGCTGAAAATGAAAATAATGAGTAAATGTTAAGCTGGATTAAATAGAACAATCAGAGCGTAAAACACCATTGAATTATTTCTATATAAAATCTCACTTAACTGTAGGTGCATCATAAATTTAAATCAATATTTTTACAGCGTATATAATGTGTTTTTCGCTGATTAAACCTAATTGCCTTTAGGTTTACCGAAGCGCGCTAAACTACTTACTTACGCGTCTGCTTTTCAAAGTATTTTAACATACGTTTTTAACTGTTGCTTTATTTATATATTTTAAAAATAATTTTACATTTAAATATGCACATTTTAATAAAATTTCCAAAAATCGATTGATGTATTACTGGAAACAACGTTTTAAGTTGAAAAGCTAATAATATTACTATTAGATTCGTCAAAATAAAGCGACCAGATAACATTCATTAGTGGTTTTTGAATTAGATAAATTAGAAAAGTGAATTAAAATAACAAATATTCACCTTTTACCAATTGTACAAACCCTGTACGTTACGACAATTGTAGTTATCGTCGTCAGTAAGGATGAAAAATGAAATACCCATATAATATAAAAATGGTATACAATATTAAAATGCTATTACAATAAGGTATAATTATGTGTTTGAGAGACTACTATCTGAATTGTATTTTATTTTTGGAAATGATAAACACATAGATCCGTAGTGTAATTAAAAATGACACTGAAGAAAATTATCTACAAACAATTATTCACAATAATAACAAATAACAAATTAAACAAAGCGGATCAGGTTAAATCAACTTTACAACATATGATTATAATATGCAGCGCGTGTTTGCAGCAAGTTATACCAGGGCGGCTAAAATTCAGTGTGACATACAGAACGTAAAGCCAGCAACCATAAGCAACAGATTAGATACAGAGCGCTTGGATGCATAGGTTAGAATTTAGTTAATCACATTAATGTTGTTAAAAGACGCGTCTTGAAGTTAAATTCCAATAGAGAATAACGAAAAGGTGGCTTAACAGAAATTTAATTAGTACACCAAATATAAACACAGATACCAGTAAAACAATAAGTAAGTACTGGTATTACGATTACCTATTTAAATTACACCTACAAGGAACAGGGGAATCTAAACATTTCATTACTGCAGAAAGTAGGCGTACTTCAGATATTTGTGTACTAAATGCTCAGTACCAAGTACGCCAAAAGTGTCGTACCTACAAGTAAGCACATACACTAATAATTAATGCTTACAAGATAACAAGAATGCTTAAACTACCGAAATGAGGTTCAAATATCTTATCAAACAGTTTAACAGGTATCATATAGATTTGTTGACAAAGTTACGAGCAAGAAAGGATCTAACATATTTTATGTAAAATTGAATTCTTGAAAATACATACTTCTAGTGGGATTTAAACTTAAACTGTATGTCCTTTCTTAGTTAAGATGTCCTTTACATGTTACGATCACAATCATCTTTTGTGCATGCCATGTGAGCCCGCAAATTTTCTGATTGCTAATTTTTTATATCAAATCTTTTACTGTATGTATTTAAAAAAATTCAATTTTACATACAAGAATGAACTTCTATTCGTTCCTTAAACGTTTCCATACACTTGACTTCCATGAAAGATGAATGTGATCTTAATATATAAAAAACATCTTAAATAAGAGGGTACATACGATTTAAGTTTAAATCGAATGTGATTTGCCTCTTCGATAGCTCATTTGGTAGAGCGCTACTCTAGCAAAGTAAATGTGATGGGTTCAAATCCTACTCGAAGTACTGTGTGTATTTAGTAAAATTCAATTTTACATACAACAATAATGAACTTCTATTCGTTCGTTAACACATCACAGGATTCATTAACTTATGCGTTCAAATCACCGTTTGTAGGCAGGCAGAACACAGAAACTTCTTAGACACGCTGTCCAATGCCTAAACTTTATAAGTCCCATTATACCAAACAATCATTCAGGTTTATAAATCGTGTATTTCAAGCTAAATTATTAAAAATGTATACGTTTCGACAACAAATACAATTATCGTTGTTAGTAAGAAAGAAAGTTTTAGAAAATTACTTAAAATGTCAGACAAATTAATAAATTATTGGAAAGGAAAGAATAATTCTGCTACAAAAATTAAGTGCAAGAATTTGAAAGACTAGTATTGATCATTGTTTTATTCTCTACTTTTTATCGAAATGTATAAATTCTGTATCCCGAACTACACGATCTATAAACTTAAAGTAAAGGTATTTGTAAAATTATGCGTTTAAATTGTGAAGGTTTACATTTTCATACCTTGACCTTTACTATTATTTCCACTACACTACTTTTATTATATAAACCTAAACATGTTTTTAACACGAGACTGATGGACTCACAAGCCTTACACGTACAACGTGTTAAATCGAGTTATTGCTAACTTTTTAAACCTCTTTTCTACTTTGTAGATATCGTTGTGAATATACTTTACATACTTAAATAAACTCCGACATCAGCGCATTTATTTTAATCGTAACTTCACTCGACTTAAGCTTCAACGATTGTTACATTGCAAACAATTCTTTTTGTACAATTTAAGTGTTGGTTTAATGCATCTACAGAAGGACGATTTGGCAACCGCGCAAGTCTTCAAGAAAAGGTGGACAATTTGCGTCCCCAAATTTAGTAAAGTTTCTGTTGTTTTTTTTTGTTTTCCTCTGCTTTTGAATTTTTCTATTATTATAACTGACACCTCGACGCCAGGTGGTAAAGTGTAACATAGATTTATATAATTTTTAATTATAAAGCGACGAAAACTGGATTTTAATTTTCCACTCATTTTTATAAATGGCCCCACGTTCTTTAATATTCTGGTTTAAGGCGTTTCTACAGCTTCGCTGGATTTTATACACATGATTAACTGATGTAAAGACTTCTTCTGCTGCTGTGGTGATTCCATAAACTAAATTTTGCTATTGTATAAAACTGATGTACTTTTTACTTAAAAAGGGAGAACTTGCATCCCATTATTACTAGTTGGGTAATTAAATAAGAGTTTATCTTATTCACGTTTTAATATCAATAGATTCAACGATTGTATATTTATTGTTCAAGTGGCATAAATGTAATGCTACATTACTGTGCCTGCAAAATTATTTTCTACCTAGTGTGCTATACTAGGTGGAACTGAAATAAATCTTTAAAATTTATTTATTCCTTTTGCAACTGCTGTATGTTAATTTTATTGCTTATCGGTACTTTTGTATCCCATAGATTAGATGTGCTGGGGCTCTTAGCGTTAATTTGTAATTGCTTTGTTTTGACCATTAATATTTTATAATTGGGGCTCAAAGTGAATAGTAATTGTTTATTGATATATATATATATATATATATATATATATATATAAATTTAAATTAAGTTGTGTGAATGAAACCATACTGGTGTGGACAACTCACTTAGGTGACTAGCTATACATTATATTCTCGAATAGGAGGAAACTTACAGCGCTTTATCTGGGGGCTTTTATTGAATTTTTCTTTTTAGTTGTTTTTGTGCTTACATACACTGTCTACGAGACTTCTTGCAGTTGCGAATAATACATTATTCGTTTAGGTAGTAGTTATATTGTAACAACTCTTTTTTGTGTTGTATAAAATATACCTCAATTTAGGATCTTTCCTTCATTTAGTTTTAAATACAAGAAAATTTTAATTAATGAAATATTGGTATGAGGTAGGCAACTTAATTTGCATATCTTCATAGTGCATTCCTTCGTAAAGATTTATAATCCTGCTTTCAATTTTATTCATTTCTTATCTGGTACATAACGCGTCGGCGTTAAGGTATTCTGTTTATATCTTGTGCGCAGGACTACTTCATCTACTTCAAAATCCTCCATTTTCACTTCCTGTTTAATGTCGAAGCATGCAGCTGCTTCTTTTTGATTTTATCTAAATTTATGTGAAAGCGCCATCAATTTGGTGGTAAGGTATATTTTTAATACATTTACATAAAATTAAAGCATTTTGTTCTTTTTAGGCGTTTTCTGTACGTTTTCTTTACGTTTTCTTGATGTTTTTTTCTTTACGCTTTCTTTACGTGTTTTTTTACCAAGTTTTACTTTAATTGTACGTTTATCATTAATTCAATTTACAACGTAATTGAATTTTAAGTACATATTTGATTTTATGATTGCAATTTTTTGAATGGATACTTCCATATAATGCAATAAGAAGTGGATATAACAGTTTTAAGAAGAAAGTTATACGGATTTTTTTAAAGATAAATGCAGTTTGGGGTGTGGCTGATAACATTATGTCAAGATTGCACCATGATGACGTAAGAATGACTTCATCCTGTTAACCTCTCCGTAATCATATTTAGATACCAGAGGTTGTCAAAAAGAAAAGTTTGTGTACAAAATTTCTAAGGTATTTATGTAGTGTTTTAATTAGTATTTTAAGCATAATTTTAAGACCTTCATTATTTCATCATTACATTTCATATTCAATAAACATAGTCTGTATATTGTTATTTTTTTACATTTTTGTAAAGTCGGTTTAATTGTTCCGATGTTTAAAAAAAACAATTTGGCGCTCGAGATAATTTCATTCATTTTTTACATTCATTATTGTTGATGGTAAGTAGTAATTAAGCAAATCATTTTTTATGAACCAACCCTATTAATCTACCGACATGAGCCAAAGGCACAATTATAAATGGTGTAAGGTATGTATTTTTTGGAGAATTTATTATTTCATTAACTTTTTAACTTATAACTTACTTTTTATTACTTAAAATTTATATACACGTTACACTCATATTATTACAATATACCTTGCGGAAGGGGTTTTATTTTAAAGTTTAGTTACTGCAAAATACTGTTCGCTTTCGGCTTTACCGAATTCATCCTTTATATCTGCATAAAGTAGGGTAAGGTTAAGCGCCTTTGTTTCAAATAGTTTTTTTTTTGTAAAGTTTATTTGTTTTCAATTGTTTTATAAAGGTTAGATTACTACATATGAATGTTTGATATTGTTTTAAAAACTTGGGGAATTGGTTTAGGAATTTATGTTTACAATTAACATACTTATTGATCAAGGGGGGATAGATGAAATACAATTATTAATTGTAATCGTAGTCTTTTTTTTAACTATGATTGGGTAATTCCTTTCTCACACGAGAGTTCAAGAAGGGAGAGTTATTAATATAAATTACGTTTTGAAACGGGTATACAGCGTTTGATTTCTTTCACGTCCCCTCTAGCTAGGATTTTTTTGTTATACTCGCAGGTGTACCGAGCTACTGGAGTTGCGGTAACACGATCTGCTTAGCATTGGGGAGATAATGGGTTCGATTTCCGTTACCTTCTAGCCTGTATGATGTTTTTTCAGGAGGGTTTCCTAATACACATATAGCGGCATAGTCACTGCCTATACGTACCCCATGTGCGGCTATTTAGTCGAATGCTGGGGTAGTGTCTTCCCCTCAGAACCCTAACTTCGTTCCATCCGATCATATCCTGACCGCACTTATCCTTAACCTCACCATGCATACATACTTAATGTATGTATGTTGGGAATCCATGGTTGTGGATGAAGGAGCTTAGAACTCTCAAGCAACTCGCCCTCCTCCCTTGGAGAGGGAATGAAACACGTGGCCTTTTCCTTTTTCCTCGCCGGTGTACTCTGCAGGGATCTTAATTTAATTTAATTGTGCTTTTCTTTCAGCTCCATATTTTGTTGTCCTGTTTCGGCTCTTGGGAGCAAACCTTCATAAAAATTCGTGGCGCCTTTCTCTACTTGGGTAAATTATAGCTAATTTTCTCTCAGGTCCTTATTGCTATTTACGTGTGTAGAAAATGATTTAAGATTTGACATTACGCATTAGGGCAATATCAAATGAAACCCACTCTTGTCTACCGGTGGTCTAAATATTTCCATTGTTGAAAGCTTCACGAACACTCTCTATGAACGAAAGGTGACATTGTGATTTCAGTTAATATTGATCGTTCTGTACATACGTTACAAGCGTTTCTTAATGTCTAACTGCCTACAATAGAATAGAATAAACTCTACTTTTAGCAGGATGGTGCAAGATTACCACACGTCCGCATAGTCTTGTTTGAGACTATATCTGGTATTGGATAATTGCTAATTAAGAAAGTTATTTCTAGTCATGCATAGATTTAAAGTTTATTGTGAATAGTGTTCACCAAAATATTCAATTAAATATTTTTCTATTCATAGGGTTAAAAGATTACATTGCTTCAAATTTATTATTTTGCTAATTGTAAATACTAGGAAACTAATTAGAGTTAACCGTCTTTTTCATCAGAATAATAAACAAATTGATACTTTTTCCTGTTTCTACTTACATCGCATGTTTTGATAAAATTATATATCACCTTATAGACTATAGTTTAAAATGATATTAGATCTTAGACGATGTTGGTAGGAAAGCTAACAATGGCTTCTTACGAATGTAATAAAATTTTATAGTATAAAATTTGAAATAGTGTTATTTTGATGCTCGATAATTGTAGTCTGTTCATTCCTGTGGTTTTCAGTATATATGTACATGAGAATGTATAATATATAAAAGTTCTTACAGAAATCTGACAAGTAAGCCATAATAAGTATTAAGGGTGTTTCCTTTGAGAAAGAGTATTGATGTGGCAAATTCAGTAACGTCATGTAAAGACAAATCTCTATTCGTGCAATTTCTGATACGGTCCTATATTACAGTAGGTATAACAAATGTGGTATTAGGCGTCGGTCGTTTGTCAGGAGCACAGGCCGGTGACGGCGAAAGGTGAAATAAGCACACAATTTCCCGAAACTTTGTTGCGATGAGTTTGTTTTGAGAATATTTGTAAGGCGGGTACCCTTATATACTTACTCCTTCTCAATGCCTTCTTCCTTGTCTCGCTAAGACAAATTTTACCGGTATCTATTTCTCGCTATCTTGTTACACCAAGAACTTTGAACTCCCCAAAGGTACGGAAAATTATTATAACTACTAAGGTAAGCGCCAGTTTTGAGTATTATTAACGACTTTTACACATAACTTTAAGAACATCCATCATCATGCTCCACTCGCCCGTCCGGAGTACAACAGTTAATTTTCTCACTACGAATTCTAAATTTTAATCACAAAGCTGCCACATACTAGACTATTCTTGTAATAATTACTAGCACTGAAATGCTTGTTATGAAATGTCACCATAACGTAACGACGGCCTACCTTTGTTCTTAGAAATATGCTTTGTACTAGATTCAATTAAAAATGATTCGTGAAATGTAACAAATTACTCTTCATTGTAAATAAAACATAACTAGTAATAGGATTCTCACGATGACTATCAATAAAGTAATTCACTAGTAATCTTCACTAATTTATATACATACATTATTGTAGCATCATAAGATTTAATTATTATTACGCATTATATAAAGTTAGTAAACAAGGATTATATAGTTACGCAAGAATAAGCTACAAAAGAAGGGGATATATCCCACTTTGGAAGCACAAATAATAATAACTCATATTATACTTTTTAATTAAGTCTATTAATTTATTTCTATTAATTTTAAACTTTTAGTAATAAATCCTTACTAAATTAATATTGTAGTATATATTTAGGTCAATGAAATTATTCAACCTCAGAATGCTGCACAGTATTCATGAATAAAATAAAAAGTACTTGGCCATTTTGTCAGTAGGGCTGAATTAAATAAGATTCTTAAGAGTTACGGTTAAATACAAGTGTCGCCTACGCCTCTAATAAAACAAGGGATTCTAAAATCTATAAACTTTGATAGAATAAAACGGTTGAAATAATAATACCACAAGTAATTTCGATCAGAAATCTACAAAAATTTGTTTTTCTCGTAAGATATTAATATACATAGAGGATACAAACATGGATGTATCTTCATACTTCACCCTAATAATACGAGGTAACCACACCTTTGAGTTTTAAAATTACATTTAAAAGTGTCTACAGCTAAAGGAGTGATTCTAGTAAGAACTATAACGATAGGTTGTATGTATGTGAAGTTTTATCAAAGTTACTAAATCTACTTAAAAAATAGAACTTCAAGCTGCACGGGTGAGGCACGAACGTACATTAAGTTAATAAGAAATTTGCGCTTGAAACTGGTAAAAAAATATAATAGTAACCCCTTCTTTTAGTCATTTAACATGTTCGCCCTTTCTTTGCTTCTCGCTTGTTCTTACATACCTCCTTCCATTATAACTCTTAGTTTTCTCATCCTTCTACATCAGCCCATGCTGTATACTCATGTAATATAACACACTACACAAAACATTTTGCTTTTTCTTTTTCTTACCTTAATATTCAGTTTGATTTCCAATAACCGATTCATCTTCCTCTAAGCGTCTCTTGTAATTCAATATGTTGCATTTATTTCTTCACAACTATCAAGATATTTGTACTGGCTTCGCTTGATTGACTCAAACCTCCGTTTCTTTTCCTTCCCCATCCTCATTTTACAAGCTATTTTCTAACCTTTCTCAGTCGGTCTGAACGTTTGTGCACTATAATCCTACATAAGTCCTTTTGATGCATTTTTCTGTCCATATGGGCAGGTCTAAATTTAACCGCACCATAGAATTCTTTTTATTGGTCACTTTCTCTGCTGGAACGCCGGTGTTTACATTCTATGTCTGCTATTATGGTCCATCTAATATTATGAGGCGTTTAAAAAAAGTCACGTGAGGCAATATTTATACTTGTTATAATATATCATCAGTCACTTTATACCTTCTATAGCATATTTGTGTTAACAATTATCTTAAATCCGCCATGATTTCCGCATACAAAACCTTGTCGTTATCAAATCGAAAGCTACTTATTGTTTTTTTTATCTTGCTCTCTAGCACTCTGCCTTTATTTCGCCAGTTACAGATTGAAAAGTTTTCGTGAAGGATAACAGTTCTACCTTATTCCGGTACAAATATCTAACCGATTTGTTCTCGTATGTCAAATCGTCATTGCTCTCTGCCCCATGTATAAGTTACATGCCCCTCCAATTCATACCCACACATACCATAAACTCTATATAGTAAAAGGCTTTATCCATGCCAACCAAACGTATGCAAATACACTCTCTTACAACAAATACACTACTCGTATTCTTTCATTTCCTGAATTCTTATTCAAAACTCTTAACTCTGTTTTAGCTGCGTTCAC
>JARFJB010001940.1:1292500-1325000 GCA_036346205.1 Vesta saturnalis | reverse complement strand
TGCCATTTTTTTATTTATATATCGATTTAAATGGAACTTGGCAGGGTTGTTACTCTAACCAAACGTCATTTTTATGAATTGACAAGCATCTCCGACTTCCGGTTTCACCGGAAATGACCTTAACTTTTGATTTTTAAATGACACCCCCTGTATATTTTTTGTTTTTCGGATTCTAGAGGTCATTTTACGGCCAAATGCGTAATATTTAAATCGATTGTTTTCCAAATGTAATTTTAAAATTGAATTTTATTTTCTCATCCAGAGTGCCATGACCATTTTAAAATCATTCTACATACTTAACTCACTTCCAGAAAAATGCAAACTCACTTTTATCTTTGTTAAGTTTTTTACTAGAACGTTCTAAACTTTATTTTTGCCGTAGCTCAAAAAAATTAAATGAAAGCATACCACTTTCATAAATCTACTAAATGCAGTATTTTAAAACGAATTTAATGACGTATAACACGTTTTGTCATTTTTGCCCATTTTCGATTTAAAACATTTTTATTTTTATATTTACGCCTTACTCATTAATAAAATACACTTCCTATGTCACAGCACATCAGAGTTGCCATGAAAACAATAGTTGGCTAGGTTGCCATGGAAACACTATGGTAAATTTAAAATTTTGACAGGTAATAATAAAGGTTGTTGTTTATTAACATAAATCTAATATTTTACTTAAAAATTAAATTAAAGTTTGTACTTAGTTTAATTATAAAATTAACAAAATGTTTACCAAGAGTGAGCAGGTTGATATACTTATTATGTATGGACATTGTGCCAAAAATGCAGCGGAAACCGAACGAGTTTATCGGCAAGAATATCCTGAGCGTCTTCATCATCCTACAAGACAATACATTATCTACCTTATAAGAAAAATGCGCCAAGAACCAGATAATTTGCAACAACATTTTATTATTAATGAACAAACGGAAGAAAATGTAATAGCATATGTCATTCAAAACCCCACAGCATCCACAAGGGAAATTGCCTTTGAATTAGACATTGGCGCAGAATCAGCAAGAAAGATCTTGAAGAAACATGGATACAAATCATTTAAGTACCAGCTTCACCAACATTTGTACGAGAGAGATTTTATTATAAGACTGGAATATTGTAACTGGTTCTTGGAACAAAGCGATGCCGATAATAGCCTAGCCAATTCTCTTTTGTATTCTGACGAGTCGAGATTTACCAATAATGGAATGTTCAACCGGTAAAATACAAGATATTGGTCAACGATAAATGAACACCGAATGATGGAAGGTAATTTTCAAGAGATATTTGGTGTAAATGTATGGACTGGAATAATTGGTACTCGTGTTGTGGGACCGATTATTTTCCAAGGGCATTTAAATGCAGAACGATATTTGGGTTTTTACAACATGAAATTGAAAATTTTTTGGAGGAATTACCGTTGGAAATAAATAATCAACACCTTTATTATCAACAAGATGGTGCGCCGGCTCACAACGCTATTGTTGTGAGAAATTACTTAGAAGAACGATTTGGAGAACATGTTATCTCTACCCGTGGACTAATCCGGTGGCCTCCTCGTTCGCCTGACCTTACTGTTGACTTTTGACTTTTTTTTGTGGGGCCATATTAAGGAGATTGTTTACGGAACACCGCCAACCACACTTAACATCTTAGAAAACGGTATACGAGCGGCATTTGCTAGCATTACCCCCGACATGCTTAGGAATGTCGTAGAAAACAACGTTTTTCGTGTTAGGAAATGTCAAGATGTGGAAGGGCAGCACTTTGAAAATATAATTGGTGGTTAAAAGGTCCAAAAGTTATAATCTAATACCTATTGTTAATGTTATATTATTGTTAATGTTATTAATTTTTTTAAATTATTTTTAATACTGTTTAAAATTATTACACTCTGTTTGTTTTAATATAAATTTTGTTCAATCGTTGTCTGAACAAATTGGGAAAATACGCAAAGCAATGTATTAAAATTGTGCTGCTTTAAAAACAACTCTCAGACGCGCCCATAATGCGGCAAAAATAAAGTTTAAAACGTTCTAGTAAAAAAGTTAACAAAGATAAAAGTGAGTTTGCATTTTTCTGGAAGTGAGTTAAGTATGTAGAATGATTTTAAGATGGTCATGACACTCTGGATGAGAAAATAAAATTCAGTTTTAAAATTACATTTGGAAAAAAATCGATTTAAATATTACGCGATCGGCCGTAAAATGACCTCCAGAATCCGAAAAACAAAAAATATACAGGGGGTGTCATTTAAAAATCAAAAGTTAAGGTCATTTCCGATTGCAGCCGGAAAGTGATCTCGTGGGCATCCGGTATATATATATATATATATATATATATATATATATATATATATATATATATATATATATATATATATATATATATATATATATATATATAATAACGACGACACTTTCTCCACGAAAAACGGTTGAATATTTTTAAAAGTTTTTTTGTAGGTATGATGGTGACCGTTTGAAGTACAATTTTAAAATATTGCGGATTATACAGGGTTCATAAAAAAAAATTGAAGTTATATTCTTTTAAATGAAACACGCTGTATTTTATGTCATTTATGAAATCTCGAGGATAAATAAAGGTGAATGACTGTTATGGTTCCTATACCAAAAATCAACAGGTTTTCAGATATTTTTAGATTTATAAAATTGCAATAGAAAATTTAAAAGGAAAATACATTTGTTTCACCCTTGTTCTACAAATATTATTAAGTGAACTATAAAACCAAAGGATTTGTTTTTAACTTAATATACACTATGAATAAAAAAAACATACAGGGTGAAGAGAAATGAGGTCAAATTTGATCACGTTTAAACTAGATTATCTTAATAACTTTAAATGATACACCCCATAGGTAATGCCTAATTATGCTATAACATTTTAGTGTGTTTCGATTTGTATTAGGATTTCCTATACCTATTTTCAACAATAACGTAAATTTTTAGAATTTTTTTGATTAAGCGCTATACTTAGTACCTTTCTAATAAATCAAAGTTACCTTGCGATTGTGGATGCTCTAAATAAATTTAAATATCAACCAATTGGTTTTTAATGGAATACAGAATAATATTGATGGTTATCGTTACGAAATAGTTTTATATCATACTTACTAGAAACAAGTGTCCAAATTTCCTTATTTCAATAAAACATCTGAGGAAATGTTCCATATTTTTAAATTTAATTTACAAAAAGGAAAAGAAAAGAAAAACACGGATATTAGATATAAAATTTAATGGAATCAACATTAAAGAACATTAATAAGTGACATTCAGTCTTATTAAATAGTGAATCCGTAGCAACAAAACGACAAATAAAATGTTGTGTCTACAGTAAATTATCAAACTGTCGACCGTCTTGTTCGATACATAACTAAACTCTTCTTAAGAATGAAACATGTACTTTCCGTAACTTTTGTTTGTGGTGTTATTGTTCTAAATGCAGCACGTATCCTCTCATTCACATATTCCGGGGTTGTTGGCCTGGTATCGTAAACAATTTTTCGAGGCTCTGATTTAAATACGTAACTTTGCTAGAATATTGAGAAGAACGTTCTCCAATGGTTCTGGCAACTCTTCAATTAAAAATCGCCGGAATTCTAGCCCGTTTAAATGACCATAAAAAATTATGGCCTAATTACTTGATCCCAACAATCCTGCCCCATACGATAACCTGTGCTGGCGATCGAATGGAAAAATGGGGGGTTTCATCATTATAATAATGAAAATTGTATCTGTTAACCAAGCCGTTATTATGAAACATTCGTCACAAAATAGGACAAAATTAAAAACATATTCTTCTTGTGCGAATTTATCCATATCACATAACCAAAACTCCACTCGTTGATAAAAATCCGGGTCAAAAAGGGCTTGATGTAATTGGATATGGTATGGTTGAAAGTTGTGTTTCTCCAGTATCCTTTGAACGCTACTTCTCCTAACTCCAGTTTCGAAACTTATTTTACGTTGACTTACATGTGGATTTTCGATTATAGAGTCTAATACTTGAAATCCATTCTTTTCGTTACCGACAGCGCGCTTTTCTTTGATATGCTTTTCATTCTGCAAAAAATCTCGAATTAGTCGTTCAAAAACAGCCTTATTTGGATGATTTTGCTCAGGATATTTTGTGCGTACACTCTGGATGCTAATAAACAATTCTCTTGGCATTCACCAATTACTAAAATCACGTCGATCGTTCCTTGAACGGAATACAATTTTATATTGAAGTCGATTTTCTCCAAATTAATATTAAATTAAATGACAGTTGTGAAATGATTGGGAGACATTAAGTGGATAACAATCAAAGCCAGCTTGATTTATTAGAAAGGTACTCAGTTTAGCGCCTAATTAAAAACTTGCAAAAAATTTACGTTATTGGTGAAAATAGGTACAGATAGCCTTAATACAAATCGAAAGACATTAAAATGTTATAGCATAATTAAGCATTACATACAAGGTGTACCATTTAAATTTATTAAGACAATCTCAATTTTTTTTCACCCTGTATGTTTTTTATTCACATTTTCTTTTTAAATTTTCTATTGCAATTGTATAAATCTAAACATATCTGAAAACGTGTTGATGTTAGGTACCTATGGGAACCATAACAGTAACTCACCTTTATATGGCCTCTAGGTTTCATATATGACAAAATACAGGGTGTTTTATTTAAAAATATATAACTTTGTCATGGTCCTTTTTTTATGAACCTATATAATCTGCAGTATTTTAAAATTATACTCCAAACGGCCCCCATCATACCTACAAAAACTTTTAAAAATATTCAACCGTTGTTCGTGATGAAAACGTGTCGTCTGTGGGCCACCTTGTGCGCGTATAAATATATATATATATATATATATATATATATATATATATATATATATATAATAGTAACCTTTATTGCCCAACAGCAAAAGCCAATTACAGAGCAAACTATATAATATTGCACATATACAAACATTTACATAAATATATAATCAACCCATCAACGTGAGTAGTAACTAATTATGTGTACTACCAATGATAATAATAATAATATATAATAATTATAATGATAACAATAATAACAATAATGCCCACAGAGTTAAGTGACTGTAAACACTAAAACAAAATGATTTACAAGAAGGACACATAGTTGACAATAGGACAGTCCCTTGAACACCTTTAAGCCCTATTACTGTAGTTAACATAACAGTCAATTATAGAAGTTAATGGAGAGCAATATATGTCACAATTAGAACATATCTCATTGTACAATTGACACATTTTAACCACTGGTGACTTTAAAAGTAAATTAGATTTGGCAAAAGGAACATGAAATGCACGTCTTTGTCTTGTTTCTAACCTAGGAATATGAAAACAAATGTTGGCAAGAATAGAAGCACAATCAATATAATTATGTATCATTTTGTATAAAAATGACAAAGTTATGATATTCCATCTAGTCTCTAAAGACTGCATATCAAAGGTGTTAAGCAACATTGTATTTGAACAACCTTTCTCAGGATAAGCATTAAACATCTTAAAGCACAAGTACTTCAGGAATTTGCGTTGAATATTCTCAATTAAAACTTTGTAGCAGCCATAACGAGGTGACCACACTAATGCACAATATTCAAGCCTAGACCTCACAAAGGCATAAAACAATATCTTAATCGTACGGATACTCGTAAATTGTTTAGATTGGCGTATTACGAACCCTAATAATTTGTTGGCTGATGAAACGATGTCCATCATGTGCTGATTAAAAGATAATTCGATATCAAAATGTACACCCAGGTCTTTCATACCTGCACAACGGCCGACTGTCATAGAATTAATTTCATATACAAAATGTATAGGATTGCGCTTTCTAGAAAACGATAAAACTCTACATTTACTAATATTAAGTTTAAGCTTATTATAACTGCACCAATTAGAAAGAGCTGAAACATTACGCTGCAACGCAACGCAGTCCTTCAGATTAGTGACAGATGCAAAAATTTTGACGTCATCGGCAAACATTAAAGTTTTACAATCAAGTTTTTCAGCAAGGTCATTTATAAATAATACGAAAAGCAAAGGACCTAAATGTGAACCTTGCGGTACGCCGGACTTTGCTACATATGGAGGTGATGTATAACCATTGTATACTACTATTTGATTCCGATTACCTAGGTAAGATTTAAAAAAGCCAACCAATAATCTACTGAAACCGTAACTTTCTAACTTAGCCAATAATAGATCGTGATCAATACAATCGAAAGCTTTAGATAAGTCAGTATAAATCACATCTACCTGCTTTTGAATGTCTAGATTTGCTGCGATAAATTGAGAGATAGAACAAAGATTTGTGCAGGTGGAACGTTTTCTAACAAAACCATGCTGATATGGTGATATGTATGGTTCTACAGATCTGTAAATGTGACTATACAGAATCAGTTCAAATAATTTAGAAAAATTGGAAAGAATTGCAACCGGTCGATAATTGCGTATATCAGCGGGATCCTTAGATTTTAGTACAGGACAGATTTTCGTGATTTTCCAATTATCAGGAAACGTTGCCGTTTTTTAAGCATAGATTAAAGATTGCTAATAGTGGTTGCATAAGTATGTCTGAGCAATCCTTGATAAGATAACTCGGAACTTGATCAAAACCAGCTGTTGGTTTATTTTTTAGTTTAGAGATAGCCAACCTAATATCATTCTCTGATATATTTGAAATATTAATATTTAAAAAAGTCAAGATTTGAGGATGCATGACGTTCACGTCCTGCATCGTCAAATCCTGATACACCGCTTGGAATTCATGGGCAAAAGCATTTACTATATTTTGTGGGTTATCCAATACATTGTTGTCTTTATATAACTTCCCTGGTATTCTAGAAGAACCTTTTCGAGCTCTAACAAACGACAAAAAGGTCTTACTATTGCAAGTAATAGAAACTTCGACTGTTCTAACATACTCATTGTAGGCAGTGTTGATTTGTTGTTTAATTAACGATCGCAATTCCTTAAATTTGAGGAAACTATACCCGCATCCGAGATTCTTGTATATATATATATATATATATATATATATATATATATATATATATATATATTAGTAGAAAAATGTTTTGTTAGCTAAACCGAATACTCTGGATCACACTAAACACAACTAATTCTCTAATCATAGAAGTAAGATAGAAAAAATATGCACCAAACTATTGGGTCCACTACACGTAAAGCATACTGCTATGTACAATTGTACATTTCATGTAGAAATTTGATACTTTGAACACGTTTGTTTCGGTTTCTTTACATCTCGGACAGAAGCCGTATCGTGCACATCTCTCTATAACCATCACAATTGGAAAATGTTCTTCCATAGGCAGAATGCCTCTTATAAAATGTTTCCTTGTAAAGTGGTAACTTTCAACCTGGATTTCAATGAGCCTATAGCAAACCGAACGCAAGCGCATTGATAAATTTTCTCTTGAAGTTTTCAGTTAAAGGAAAGTTATACACCATTGCGTTTATTTCCATTTGATCGAGCACCCCGCAAAAAATACGCCCTGGCCACCTTTTAGTGTACCTTGCTATGGTATGGTACAGCTTATCAAATGTGTCGGAATTTTCTCTCGTGGTAGTAATTCAAAATTATTTATTACTATTTTTTGTAATTTCATTGACAATGTATTTGTCAATAATAACGATACAACGTTATTTTAGTTTGGCGTTCACTTTTTTCATTTCTCTTAGAGAATTAGGGAACATCAATGTTTTGTCTTTCGTAGGGTTGTGGCAGTTATGATGTGTAAGACCACACACTAAGTGTTTACAACAATTTAAACTTGGGACGGTAAAAACCGGCGTAATATACACACGGTAAACCCCGCAGCTAGCAAACAACATATTAGATACAGTGTATTTCGATGCGCTGGTGTAGGATCTAATGAATTACAATCAGACTAGTTATAACGGCGTTAAGCAGGCATTTTAAAAAGTGGGCGTCATTTTCGAGCAAATACTGACAATTCAAAAAGGGTACAAGGAACAGCAAATTGAAAAACAAAATAGAACACACAATATGAAAATATAAACATAACAGTAAAAATATTCGTAGTATAATACAAAGATCTTTTAATCAATAAAAAATGTAATAAGTAAATACAACAAATGTATAGAGTTGTTAATGTAGAGCCAAATAAAACATTAACTTTGTTAGACCAGACATCCAACCTGCTACCACGATAATCTACATGAAAAGTGTAGTGCACCGTGAGCTCAGGGTAAGCGTAAATCTTTTAACCAGTATACAGATTCACGTTTTTTAAATTAGCAAAACCAATTAAGTGTGCAAATCTCTGTGTAACTAATTTTAAAAATCTTCAGATAATGTCGGCAACTACTTTATATATACCATAGAAATTGGAGTGGTGAGGGCATCGGTAAGGGATGATATAATCAATTACTATGTATATATATATATATATATATATATATATATATATATATATATATAGAGAGAGAGAGAGAGAGAGAGAGAGAGAGAGATTAATACAGAGGCAAGAGTTAACAAGCTTATATTCTTTATAGTGGGCAAATTTAAATAGATTGGAGAATGTATACACTGCGTTTTAATAAGTAAATTAGTAGACGAATGAGAGAATATGGTTTTAATTTAACGAAACAGGCTTTGTGGTATTTGCACAAGTTTGTTTATTGATAAAAGGCAATGAGCTATACCAGTAGCATGTGAGGAAAGTCAGAACGATTGATATTTGTGAGTACGATTTGTTTCGTAGAACAGATTGCAGTAAATTTTACAGTTTATTCAAATTATTTAAGCAATTTAGAAACCTTACAGATATTATTCTCATGAAGTAGAGTAATAATAATATGTAGAACATGTATAGATTTAGTTACAATGCAAGAACTATGTAAAGTTTAAGAAAGGGTTATGATACGAACACTGTATAGTTATAATTCACAGACAAAGTGTACAAAAAGTGCAGGAGAAGTGGTAGTGCGCTATAAACATTAACTAGAACGTGAACAACACGTCTACAATGAGATATTTTACATAAAATTACATTTTGTGTGTAAAATTTACATAAATGTGTTAAACGATATAGATTTCTGAATTGACAATGTTTTAGACTATAGAGTGAAAGTAAACAGTGTTAATGTGAAAGACAGTTATAAAAACTTCATAAAGTAACATTTCAAGTGATTTGGATGCAAGTTATGAGTAAAATTGTAATAAATTAGGTTAAGTACTAATTTTAAGAATTCTGCAAATTTATAGTTTTGTTAGGATAATTTAAGCTTAAAATAAATTATAAAAGCAATTAATAGAAGGTTTCCCTCGTTTTCATAAAGAAATTTACAATGTACAAGTTATTTGAACATAAAATTAGAAAAGTGGGGTTAACTACCTAAAATTATAATATGAAAAAGGAATTTCTGCTAGAAGTAAGTTATATGGTATGAAGTAAATGTATTATGATACAGTTTTTCATGTAGATTACGAATATGTAATTAGTTTAGGTGTAAAATGTAGAATTTCTTAGATATATGTAAAATTAGATTATAAATTGTCAAATTGAGAAGCTTCGAAGCAAAACAGGGTTTGTGAGGTATCTTTTTATGTGGAATTTTGCCCTGATTCCGAATCTGTTCTCAAAAAGTAAATCCGACTTATTTCAAGAAAGTTATAGCATAATTTGTATTTTAGTTAACAATCTTGTTTAGACCAATCAGATGCTTGTATCTTTTGTGTGTATGGTACAGAAAAAGTTGAAATTTTGGTAGCTAAGAGAAATGTATAAAAGGAATTGCTGATTTCTCGCTCTCTTGCTCTTGCCTTTTGAAATTTTTATGCCTAACAAGTCAAAGTGTTAATAGTGTTGGTGTTAACATGTAAGTTACAAGGTACGTTTATAGTATCGGATTTTTAAAACGCGATCAATGAAGAGTCGAGACCTCAGAAACAATTGTTTTAACCTATAACTAAATTTAAAAATTTGGGTTACCGATTAAATTGTCGATTATAATAAAATTGTTTAGATTTGAATTCGTGTTCAAATATCGGTTGATGTGTTTTGTTTCTCTTCATGTTAATAAAATTGTTCAGTTATTTGGAGTTGATGTTTATTTTCTTTGAAAGCGAAGCATAGTGTTAATAAACTAAATTCCATAACGGGATCTAAAATAAAAGTGAAATTAATTAAAATTTATATGAAAATAAAATATAAATTTAATATCGAAAAAATTTATAAACATTTAAACCAACATCTAAATATACGATTTAAAATAAAGTGCTTAATGGAAAATATATAAGCAATACTACGGTACATCATATCTACCACGAAGAAAAGTCGTTCATCAACAATTTGGATTTGTATGAATTATGGAAATTTATACAACACCATTGTGAACAGCAAAGCAGTATCACCGGCTACACATGGGAAGAAGTCTACGTACAATATTCAAATATGGAACCAGCCAAATGAAAACATCTTTGAAAAATACAGTAACACATGTGAGTGAAATTTAATTTTCATAACCCATCTATTGCATTGATTACTCGTTTGATTTCCTGTATTTATGTTTTTAATTGATCATATGTGTAAATGTTTGTGCGATAACATGGTATAAATATATGTAAGGTAAATGAACCGGTGTTATTTTCAACATTATCATTTTATTTTTGAACAAAACAGAATTGAACTCACATATTTTAGATCGTTTATCGACATTTTTGACAGGCTGCATTTTAATTAATTCAGTTAGGACGCTACGCATGCGTTATTATGCAGGTTCAACTAAGATCTGTTTCATATACTAACCAATGTTTATAATTTACAATTTATTTGACAAAGGACATTTCCATGTTAGAAATAAAAATTTCCTTGATTTCACAATTACATTTTAACGAAATTAAAATAACTTCAAGGATTAAATTATTCTTATTTTATTTGCCAACAATAAGCGTAAAAGCTAATGAACTCTATCCCCAATTGAGATAATTTGAGCTAGTTCGGTGCAGTATAATGTTATTATTAAAATATTAATTATTAAAGTATATTAGTTTTTTTAATTATTTAGCCATTTCAACTATACATATATATATATATATATATATATATATATATATATATATATATATATATATATATATATATATATATATGTGGATATGTAGATCTGTTATCGTCGAAGGTGTCCGAGAATAAAATAAATAAGACGACTAACCTTAGGCTATCGACAAAAAAGATGTGTTACTGCCTTAAAACTGGTAAGGTAAATAAGCTTAGTCGGAGTACATTCAGGTGGTGTGACAATAATAATTATCACAAGGAGATGTTGTGTGTTGTATTATAGGTACAAGAGGAATTTGTTTGTTTCGAAATTTTAACACGGCAAGGAAAAAATTCCATAAGTTGCAAACGAATTCTTCGAAGAGTAAGCAGAAATATTAAAAGGTAGTGTTCAACGTAATAAATATTTAATAAATTAGAAGTTAGATTGTTCGAGTTTCAATTTCAATTTCAATTTCAACAAAGATTATTAAAATTTTTAGAAATTAACAATTCATTTTATAATACATATCACACTTAAAACTAAATATAATAATAAATGTGTATTGTGTTAGTTGTGTGAAACATTGTCAGTTTTAACAGAACAGAATAAATTAAATTGTCGATACTGTACACTTATCTGGGGCACCGGACTTCGCTCCGAACCTTTGTATGATTACCCGAAAAGGGCAACCACCTCTGAACCGTGAGAGAGGATCACTCCACACAGATCCATCGCAGTTTGCGCCTGAACGAGCGCCGCTGCCACCTTACGGATGACAGGTGGGGGCTTCTCCATATCGATACCTCCGAGGAGGCCCAATATGGCGTCGAACCCTAAGGCGGGTTGGGCAGGCGGGGTAAAGACAGCGGCGGGAGCCGTTCTCGGTACTTCCGCCTTCTAAACCTTGCCTGCTGTCGCTCGGGCGTAACTGACGCCGGTCCGAGTTGAATAAGGCGCCGCCGTCGGCGGTGTCCTCTTCGGTCTCTGATGTACTTCCGTCTTCTTCCGTTGCGGAGGTCGAGGGAACTTCGGGCATCCCCTGTAGCTGGTGCGTGCTCCCCACCGCAGTTCACACACTTTTCCCGGTCTGTACGGGGTTTTGTGCATTCACTGCTTTGGCGATCGCCGGCGCACTTGACACAGCGTGCTGCCGCCCTGCAGCAACGCTGTGCGTAACGGAAACCTTGACACCGGTGACACTGCCCGATGCCGGATTTCCGCCGCAAATCCTCGACTGTGACTCGGAGGCGGGCGACGTGCTGCACCTCCCGGATCTTTTTTCTGTCGTCCTCGGACGGCAACTCCACCATCACGAGTGGGATCGGGCGTCCTCGCTGCTTTATCCTAAAAACAGAGACAACATTAACACCTTGCGTTTTTAGCTCTGAGGTAACGTCGACCTCGGATAGCTCTACGGACACGCCTCATATCACCACCTTCGCAAATCGCTCGCTCTTTACCTGGTAGGTGTGATACGGAGTACCACACCTATCCATATACCTAATCAGCCTGTCTGGGTCCTGGAGTGAGGCAGGCTGAATCCGGATTCCCTCGCTGAAGGCGATCCGCTGTCGGTCCATTTCTCGGGAGAACGCGATCCAGTTCTCCTTCTGACGAAGGATTACCGGGGGCACCTTCTCCATGGTGTCCTCTTGTGTCATCTGCTCCATTGCTGCAGGGCTGTCGGTGTAGGGTTCCAGGGCTTGGAATCCGTTGTCCGTGGGCGGCGGCGTAGACGGGCGAACCTTCGGGGTCTTCTTCGGCTTCTTCGCTGGCGGTATCCGGAACTCCTGTTCCGTCGTCGGTGATAGCGGCTCTCCCCGAGCTACCATCTCCTCCAGGAACTGCTGGTAGCGGCGCCTGTTGTAGCCCGCCTCCATCATCGTGAAAACGACGATATTTTTTTCCAAATAGACTGGCTAGTCTTATCTACAGTTGACCTTTTCGGTTCGAGACCTCAACCTCGAATGGAGTTCGAGTAGGAGTTACGCTTATTTATTTGATTGAGATGCTGGGGCAAAAATAGGCGTATCGTAAGGGTACGTTTTGACTTATGAACATAGGTATTGTTACTGATCTCCTAATAACTGGTAAATATTAGCAATATATGACTACGGTAATAATAACATTTTTTGCAATTTATATTTGTACAAATATGAGTATAAATAGTTATGGAATATGTATTTTGATGAGCTTTTTAATGATTTCTTCTTATGATTTTTATGAAATATCCACAACTCCAATGTTCGTTAGAACTATTAGAAAACGAATTTCAGACAAATCGGGTTTTGTTTTGTAGACAATTAAAACAAAACTGTATTGTTTCCCATGTTTTTTAACGAATTTCCTTCAACTTTTAATTGGGAAAGCGCTATTGTTAACACTAGACCTTTGAATTTTTCAATTCAAGTTGATTAGCACTTTATTTGTTTTACTATACATACAGGTTAAACATATATGAAAATTTTTTTTTGCTAGATGGCCATGAATATTCGAATACACTAATATATAATACAAGGTAATTTCTTTAATCAACCCCTATTTGTACTTCTAAATAGAAATATATGTACTGTATAAAATTAGAATTTATAATTCAGTTATGCTCGTACTTTTGCGATGCATTGAGACTTGAGTGTTACGACTTTGGTAACTGCCAAATGTCTGTATATCTATTTTAAACAATGAAACAAACTGTAGATTTCTATATCTTTTATAAAGTTATTTTAATACCAATCTGTATGTTTCAATAAAAGCCCTCAAAATGGGAGGTAACCCCTAAAGAACGTCGGAATTCCTTTATGGATTGAAATTCCTTTTAAAATTAAACTTTGATAAACCACATGATTTTGCATGAATAGAATCCTTCTACGCCGCGAAAACAATATTGAAACTTCAAGAGTTGTCTGAAAATTGGTGCAATTCTAGTGCAGCTAAAATTAAATTTGACGGTTTTTACGATTAAATTCAATTTTGCTAATATTATATACTTATATCTTATTGGAATGATAGTAAACTCTGTTCATTGTTTAAAGACACAGTTGCAAATCCACACAGAAATAGTTTCGTTTGGTGTACTAATTTTTAACACTTTTGGAATTATACATTTCAGTTTTTATAGTTATAATAAAATTTTTAACACCGTCACCCGAATATTTTATAACAAAGAAGTTGGACCATCTTTAATAATTAGTTTATGGGTCAGTAAGTTACCCCAGGCAAACAGTTTTTTAAGGGCTAAAGAAAAATAATGACGGTTCGTGAATAGAATTAAATGATGCTTTTGTGTAATTAAAAAGCGAAAAATGTTTCGCATTTAATTAAAATTTGACCTTAACTTTAAGTGTTAAATCTCCGTCTTTGTTCTCAAAAGTCACTGCTAACACGGTGCAAGCAGAAGTAATTGGAAGACGCCCGACTCTGAATTCAATGGAATCTTGCAATTCCAAGATGTAAGTATTTATTTTCAACAAAATTCCCCAGGGTTTAAGCGTAAACAATGCGGCATCAAGAAAAGCTTCCGCTTAATATCTTCTCCGAAATAATTGAAACGATGAAAACAAACTATTAACTTAATAAATTATTTTTCCTTTTCGAAAAACCGATTTTAAAGTATATCTATAATAAACATGTTATAAAGAATCTAGAAAAAAATTATTATAGTCGGCACTTATCTATAATAAACTTAACTTCGAGATAAAGTCGAATTGTGAAAAGAAAGGAGTCGGAAATTGTCCTCATTCGTCACCAGATGATCTTTGCCATCCCCGCATATTCGTCTTAAAATCCAGTGCTACAATATTATCTAAAAAAGTGAACAAACTGTAATACATAACATTAAACTTTAAGTAGTCAGTTGAAAACGGAAGGAAACCAATTTAAATCAATAGGGTTAGAGTGATAAGTGATCGTTAGGAAACATGCTAGAAACAAAGCATTTTCTCTTCAACCGCTGACGTTCACAGGTAAATTGTGAATGAAGCTGTTACAATCTGAAAATTCTCCACTTTTAACATCTATTTATTTAAATTTCTTTTCAGATCATTAATTAAACTGTTTGGAGCTTGATTTCAAAACCGCATTTCATCAAATACGGTTTTAATAAAGGGACTCCTAGGGGATGATAATAATACAACCCGAGGACATGATGTATTCGATGCATGATCGAGTGGTCGTTTTGCCCTTATTGCGTTTCCGTGTTGATAATTGTATTAGGACCAACCATAGCAAGCGGAAATAATAATCATTACTGTTTGATGATTGTGTTTGATTTTAGGGTATGTAAATTAGGTAAATAAAAACTCACAAAAACTCATTTAACGGAGTCTAATATAAAACTGCGTTCATACAAATAAAGTAACAGAAACGAAAAGTAATTAAAATATCCAAGGATGTCGCTAAACAAGGTGTGAGATCAAATTAAACTTCAACTCTGAAATAAATAGAAAATAAGGGAACGACAGGTAAGAAACTTCTTCAGTTACTGCTTTACTTTAATCAAAAGTGTAATTTATTGCTATTTAAAAGTAACATCAAATTGTTTCTTTTCTAATCAATGTCTAGTGAATTAATTCTATTTTTCAATTGTGTTTTTATTTGGGCGTTTCTAGTTGTAATGACTTATTATTATTTTTGCATATAATCACATACTTTTATTGTACCAGTGTAAGAAGGGGTGGTATATTCAAATTATCTCTGGACTCGTAAAAGTCGAATACATGTTTAGGGTTTATTTAAAGGATTTCTCTACTTACCTTTACTTCATTACGTATCAGATTTCAACTATTGGTTTAGCACAATTTTGGACTACTGTCAACTTAGGATTGGTGAAAATTTCTTGTCCTGTTGCTTGGGAAAAGCATAGTTGTATGTCGCATTAACCCATTAGTACAAATCTTAAAGTTCAGTAGATAATTGGAAAGACCAGCAGGAATAGCATGTTCATGAGCTACCTGTTGTGTCGTTATTCCACGGTTTGTACTGTCATCGGTAATGACAATTAAAAGTATCCCTGGTCGAAGATCGTATTTAATGTTTGTCCTTCGTTTATTAAACTCTTATGTCAATTTTGCAAATATTACTTATAAAATTTATAACGTGCCGAGTAAACTTTAATAAGCAAAAAAGCAACTTGGAACTTAATTATTTTATTAAAGTATCTAAGCATTATACAAACATGGTACAGATCCGACTCGGTAGGAAACGCAGTGGTGCGTGTCACTTGTCTATTAAAAAGAGAAAGTATCAGGTTCAGACATATAACACAGTTGGAATGTATGAAAATATTAGTGTTCCATATTGTTGCACAATGCATACGAGGGATGTACAGTATTTGTTGTCCCTAGCATATATGACTTTGAAATATGTTACCCCTAGTAATTTGTTTTGTGATTTTATTGACAAACCAACTGCCAAATTTGGTTAGTCAAACTTTAATAATGTCAAAGTTGTACAAGTTGAAAGTGGTGGTTGCACGAAGGGAAATGGAAAAAATGAGCTTCATGCTGTCGTCAAGTACCTACAAAATAAAGGTTTAACACCTAAAGAAATTCATACAGATATGGTTGGCGTGCTTGGAGACTCTGCGCCTCTCTATTAAGTAGTAAAAAAATAGTCTCGAGCGTTGAGATGTGCAGAACAACCTGCGAACATGCAAAATGTGCTAGTCGGCCTCATTCTGCGTGTACTCAAACATTGATCTTAGGAATGACATGATCAGAGAAGATCGTCGATTGACAACAAAACGTGTAGCGAAGATAATAGGCCTTTCAAATGGTTGAACCATAATGAATGACTATTTAGGGCTTCATAAGGTGTTAACAAGATAGGTACACCGAATGTTGACGCCCGAACAAAAGCGTTTGAGAGTCACTTCTTCAATAGCCAATTTAGCCTTGTTTAACCGTAACCCTAAATGTATCTTCGATCGATATGTTACCGTTGATGAAACTTGGGTTCGTCACTTCGATCCCGAGTGCAAACAACAAAGTATGAGGTGGTATCATCTAGGATCTCCCCCTCCACTCAAATTTCGTGTACGGACTTCAGCGGGAAAGATAATGGCTACAGTTTTTTCGGAATTTTACTGGTAGATTTGTTGGAACGTGGCCACACAATCACTGGTCAACATTATGCAGCATTAGTTATAAACTTCGTTATTGCATTAAAAAAAAGAAGAGGAAAACTGTCACGCGGAATTCTTTTTCATCAAGACAACGCCCCAGTTCATAAGAGCTTTATAGCTCCCAGCGTTATTTTTTTTCCAAAGCTAAAAGAGAGTCTTCAGGGAACAACATTTGAGAGCGATGGCACAGTTACGGCAGCAATGCAGGACTTCTTCTGTGATCAATACTCCAAGTTTTTCAAGAAAGTTGTTGGTATGCTTGAACATAGGTGGAATAAGTGTCTTCACGTTCAAGAGGATTATGTAGAAAAATAATGTTGTATTCTATGCCAGGGACATTAAATACGGTACATCCCTCGTATATTCTCTGACCCTACAGGCGGTTGAACGTTTGCCACATCAATTTTGCGCAACAATTTATTTTTGTACGTGAACATAATACAACCTAGGTTTGCTGAGAAATGTGTAACAACGAAAATGTTTAATCTAAACAATTTTTGCAATAGATAAGAAGTGCACGAATTGTTCAGGGAAAGAAACTACATGGTGTATCCAATCGGTAATGGCCTACCCGCAAAGACCTTAAGCTAGGTGCTTAACTTTACGAAAAATTTTCGCAACAACTAGTTTTTTGCATCGTAATCACGAATGACTAGAAATATGTAAATAAGATTATACACTTCATAATTTTTATACTGGCGATGCTTAAATGCTATGTGTACATAAATACAGGTTCAAATGATACATGTGATTTGAGGAGTTGAGCAAGACACCAGTAACATCAATGAGTAATATTCAGCAGCGTACTAATGCACTTCGAATCAGTGTCAACACATGCCCTACATTGTGTTTCATATGTAAGTTCGAGACATTATTTTTTAACAATATATAAAATACAAATATTATCATGAAAAAATGCGGACTTTATGAAACACAGGTTACGTTCCAACTTTAAACTAAAATTAATGTTAACCATTCTGAATCAAATGTATCGTTATAGCGAATACGATAAAATAAGATAAAAGTTTAACCATTTTTGAGATTGAAGGGATAGATTCCTTTAAGGAACTCTTGTCATAGGGGTATGGGCTTGACTACAGCTACCGGAGTAGCAAGTGGTAATTTAGTGTTGGTATTGCGGAAAGTTCGATTATGATTGACCTTCTTGAGGAACCATGATGCAATCAATATATTTCTTTTATTGCCCACTTACTAAACTCGGTGGTCGGTGGTACTACAGCACCTTTTCTATCGATTTGATTAACTGTTAGAGCGACTTCGGTACATGCGGATGCAGTGGAGCATCAAAAATCCGAAATTGTTCATTTAGCGCAAATGTCAATCGCAAAATTATAGAAAAACAGGTTAAGTGGTAATGATAATGGAGGGGGACGTATATTATTTCAAGCTCCGACTGTCTGCAATGTAAGTTACGTCGCTTGATTCTATTTTTGGAAGCAGAAGGGAATTGCTATTGAGCAACAAATTACTGTAGTGTATGGAGATAAATAAGAGTAATATCGCCGTGCAGAAATGACTTATTTCATTGCTCAAAGCGATATATTCACGAAATTGTTTCACAATCCTTGACCTAACGAACGATTTTCGTCGTAAATCCCGACAATATTATGTCGCACTACTTAGACTACCATAAATTGTATAGAAGTGGATTCCGATGACATTAACCGACCGCCACAAGACACATCTAATCGATTATGCTGTAATACCCTAGGTGTGATGTCATGCAAACATCGACGACGCGTTGGATAGAATTGTCACCTCAGGCGAAAGATGGACCTTTTATAAAAAGACTAAAAGTGGAAAAAAGTAATGGATGCATACGTCATTCTCTGATAAAAACAAAACAATTTAAACCACTGTAACGAACAAGAAACTAATGGTAACTGTTTTTTGTGCGGCTGTAAACTTAACGAACAAAGAATATACACTGTGCATTATAATCAAATCGTCCAAGAATCATTAAATTAGCCAAATACCAATAACTGTCAGATACAAAAAACCCTTGCAAATGAACCGTTATGCTACAGCGTAACCTTATATTGCTGCGCAAAGACCTAAATAGCTTGTATTAAGTCTCTAAGCTGACTCTTCTCAACTTATCTGTACAGGGTTTTGTATAACTCAAGAGTTGCTGTCTACTGGGACAGGCTTGAGCCGGGTAACCCAGAACATAAGGAGATTCTCTGATGACAATGGAATTCTTCGACAACTCATCATCCAACTCAAGTAAAAAAGTCTTTGATCATAAGTGTCAAAGTCCGGTCCGGTAGCCCCACCATTGAAATAGAATAGGATCTCTACAGAATTGTAGTCCTGAGACATGTAAGGAAATATTGACCCGTAAGGTTTTTCGTGATGAAATTGAATGGTCACCTGGAATACACTCCGTATATGTTCTACAGATATGCTTTACTAGATATTTTGCTTCAATTTGTGGCAGAAGGCCTGTGTGACGTTATAAATCCAAGATGGCGGCCGCTCCGGGCACATACGGAAATAATCGGTCGTAATCGTTTCAGGGTTGCACTACGACAATTTCTACTGCATCTTTTATGTTCACAATAAAATTCTGAACAAAAAAGGTTATTACGTATTTCTTGATAACTCCTATCGTTTCGTGGTTTTATTATACACTTGTTGTGTTTAGCAAATTTTAATGATATTTCTTTACGTGACGGTCCCTTTAAGGATTAGGTATGAAAAGTGATGTATAAAATACAAGTGCTAATATCACTTTGATTATTAATTCCCATATTTCTTTAGGTGCATCAAGTACTAATGGTGAAACATATGATAGAGCAGAAATGACGATACTCTCGCGAAACAACTACATCTAATTGTTTGAAGTTTATATTCTACACAATGTCTCTTCCATTGGGAATTTCGAGTTAGTTACAAGTATCAATGTCATCATCAGCAAAGAAAGCAAGACTGCACACAGTTTACAAATTATGTATTTTGTGCCAAAAGACAAAGAATGCACCTTTGGTTAAACCCACTAGTTATGACAAGGTTCTAGAATGTGATAGGAAAAGAGCAGAATGGAATGACTGCTGAAGAACTAAGAACCGAAACAGCATCATGGCAATGTTACAACGATGGCTGCCATTGGAAGACATTATCAGTCAAGTGTAACTAATAATGGTTTGTATGAGGGACAAATGAAAACAAGGCAACTAATCAAAAGTCTTATTGAGGAAGAACTGGACAGCGTGGGTATTGTCTTTAACAACCCAAAGAGGGTGAATGCCCCCCAGCGCATATCACTTAAAGCAACAGGAGATGTAACACTAGCTAATGCAGAGGATGATTTTGATGAACTTCGAAAGAATATGAGAATTATCTTCGAAGCTGCAAGTGTCATACGCAAAGCAGCACTACCTTTGACAAATGGACATTCCTAGGTTCTCTTGAAAAAGACAAAATAGATGGTGTGCTTCTAAAGGAAGTTAGCGTGTTCTTTAAATGGTGCTGTCAAGGTAAGGTCTATATGAACTTTACCTCTGAAAAATGAAACACAATCGTGTTCAACAGGGTAGAAAGATTGTCACAAATATTCATGTATGAAATGCTATCAGCAAGTCAAGCATCTAATGTAATTGCTAAAACTCTAAAGCACACCCGTGAGATGCCTTTACAAGTTGCTATTGGTCTCACTATGCACTTAGCTACACGTAGCAAATTTATTATTCAAACTCTACACGCCATAGGCGCTTCTATTGGTTATTCGAAGGTACCACGTTTAGAAAACCAGATAGCGAATGAGGTGATTAAACGCATGGATTAGTGTGAAGGTTCCTACATTCAATCAGATTTGGTCAAAGGTACTTTACACGGCACTGTAATGGTCATCTATCAGCAAAAGGAAGGATCAGACGTCCAAACTCCGATTTCATTGACCTCACCTCCATCACCTTGTTCTCAGTCCCTGTTATCAAAGTGGTCCAATCATTGATGACAAAAAAACGAAGGATGAATTGATAGAAGCTTATGGCGAGACGACATAGTATGGATGATGGCACAGGTAAAAACCTTGTCGAATGCTGAGGAGTTACCTAATGCTGACTTACCCGAAACAATTAGTCATTTGGATGCAGAAGCAGATCCTGTCATTACCGCTGAAAACATTACAACATTGCACATTCCAAATTGGCAAGCATAAAATTTTCTAATTAATACTAGGCCAGTTAAGGAAATGCGTGTTTGTGTATTGCCTCTCATTCACAACAGTTCAACCTGGACATCAACACAGCTAACATTCATGCAGAAACTGGAAAAGGTAACAACATCTACTGTAGGCACTTAATCAAAAACCTCTCGTTGGATATTGGTCTCTACAAGCCCGTTCTAAAGCTTGCTACGGCAAAAAAGACTTATCAAAAGATTGTATTCTTAGACCTGGTGAACTACATACGGTTATGGATATGCTGAGGGCAATTGGTTCATACCTGCATTGTACAGGTATTGAGTGCAACTTAACCGAATTGTATGATGAAAATGTAGTTTCCAATATTCTGGCTGAAAAGTGCATGGGGAGAGCCATAGTAGCACATAGCACCATAAGATTTGCACTTTTTAAATGTTAGATCGATGTCTTCTACACACAGCATGAAGATGTAAAATCAAAATCTGAATCTGAACTAGAGAAAGTAGTCAGTTTCAAGGAAATGATTTATGATTTCAAACAAACTAAATAACTCTCTGAAAATGAAGGACTTTGAGACTAAAGAATCAAATGTAAAACCATCATTCAGAGTTGAAATGGAATACATGCACGTGGACGACTCAATGCTCTTGTACATAACATCTGTCAGGTCAGAAAACTGGGCATTACACATTGCTTCACTGGAAGATCTTATTCACTACGTTTTCGCTTTAAATATGACCAACTATGCCAGTATGATAGCGTCCAGACTTGTGGAATGAATTCATGAAAGGAAATTGGGTTGTCAAGAAATAGGATGTGCCTTTCTATGGTTTGGGTTCAGATGAAGTACCAGAACACGAAAACAGAGCTATGAAAGTACTTAGAGGACTTGTAAATATAACACAAAAGATAATGGCTTTGAGACGATTCTTTTTGACATCTCCAGAGCTGGCAAGAATTTCTAGAGAAATGCTTTTACATCGAAGCAATAAACGTCTTCTTTGTAATAATAATGATAGGTAATTTCTGTAAATGTATAATTGCACTTATTGTTCACTTGTTTTTACTACCCATCATCGAGGATTGATGTAAAAATTAGTCCAAATTAGCCTAAAGAAATATGTAAAAATGAAGAGCAGAAACAGTAAAGCAAACCATAATTTTGTTTTATTTTATGCACTAATTCATGCACTCCTGAATTAGATATTTTCTCTAAGCAGTTAATTTTCCCAAGCGATCAGGGAAAATTTCATTTATATTACCAAAATTAAAAAAACAAATAATATCCGGGGATGTTTTGCACTAACGACAATGTCAATGTTTGGGATTGTCGTGGGGTAGTTATGGTTGATTATTTAGAAAAAGCCAAAACAGTAATAATAATAAATAAAAGATACTATTTCACTTTATTAAAAACTTTACGAGAAAACATTAAATAAAAAGATGTGGTAAATTGTTTTTACAGGAAAACGCACCTGCACACAATTCGCAGCTTTCAATGAATACGGCTCATGATTTAATCGGAGTACTATCCTTTCCTTTAAATGAAAAATTTTGAAAGGGCGTAAATTTTCTTCCAATAAAGAAATGATATAATGTGTATAGAGCTGGCTTGCAGAGTAAAAAGAACCATGTTTTTGCGAGGTTTACAGAAATTGCAGGATGGCTGTATTAAGTGTATTATGTTGAATAAAAATATATTTTAATTGATTTGCTGTTTTTTTGGACATTAATATATCAGGAAATACAAATAAGTTAAAAATATTCGCATCGAGACTGATTAACTCTTGCCTCTATTTGCTAATATACCACGACACAGGCATAAGAAAGTTATGTGTTAGTCAGATCAGATTTTTTGTAAACATTTATATTTCTTATTCAGCGTCCATTAGGCTAATTTAACTTAAGCAATGTAAAATCATTTTGATACGTCACTAACTTTACAACTCTGCAGTCATTAATAGCATGTGTATGTGTGACCGTAATAAGACAATTAGTAACCCGTTGTTAGTAATACTTAAAGCCACGACTGATAACAAATAAGTTAAAAATATTCGCATCGAGACTGATTAACTCTTGCGTCTATTTGCTAATATACCACGACACAGGCATAAGAAAATTATGTGTTAGCCAAATCAGATTTTTTTGTAAACGTTTATATTTCTTATTCAGCGTGCATTAGGCTAATTTAACTTAAGCGATGTAAAATCAGTTTCATACGTCACTAACTTTACTACTTTGCAGTCATTAATAGCATGTGTATGTGTGACCGTAATAAGACAATTAGTAACCCGTTGTTAGTAATACTTAAAGCCACGACTGATAACAAATAAGTTAAAAATATTCGCATCGAGACTGATTAACTCTTGCGTCTATTTGCTAATATACCACGACACAGGCATAGGAAAATTATGTGTTAGCCAAATCAGATTTTTTTGTAAACGTTTATATTTCTTATTCAGCGTGCATTAGGCTAATTTAACTTAAGCGATGTAAAATCAGTTTCATACGTCACTATCTTTACTACTTTGCAGTCATTAATAGCATGTGTATGTGTGACCGTAATAAGACAATTAGTAACCCGTTGTTAGTAATACTTAAAGCCACGACTGATGAGGTATTTAGAAATGTCATTATAAATAAGTTTCCAATTCACATTTTTAATATAATTTACGAATGAATAACAAATAAAATATATTACATTATACGCAAGGTAACTGTTTTTACTGGCCCGAGGAGATTATAGGCTCGCCTGACGGCTCGCCAATAGACTTCTCCTCTCGCCAGTAAAAAACCTATTTACCATGATAATAATGTACAATACTATAAAACGCCCTAAACAAATACATATAAATCCGTTCTGTACTGAACGGTACAGTAAATCACTATTTGTTTAGCCATAAAATGACGTCACAATAATTCCTTTAGTTTGACAAACGGATAAATTGGAAATTTGCTATCACGGTTGGTTTGTTTTGTAACCGCAATATATCGTTACTTTGCGGTTAAAGTAAAAATGCTGCAATATTTCTGTAAGTTTGATTTCATTTGTTTACGCCTACAAAACTGAATAAATGATGGCAGAAATTGGCTAAGGAGATATCAATAACTATCTTCTGTTTATAATCATTGAGTTTTTAGGTTGATCAACTCGTCCAGCCAACAATTTTGAGATGTCTTATTTAAACGAGTGTTACATGACATTATTAAAGAAGTGTATTAGAGCGGAATTAATTAAATGTGAAGGTAACTTTAAAATTACCGCGTGTGATGTATTCGTATTATATCAGTTGCGATTCTTGTTCTTTATCTTTAATAAAGAATTCTTCTCAAGAACATTGGTGTGGAATTCAAGAACTATTAATAATCTTTAAATCCCACTTTTTACTTTTTACAAGGTAAGAGTATTTATAATGCAAATCCATAAACAGGTTTGTCACTAACATGTTGAATGTGTGTCACAAATAAAATAAGTTATAAAAAAACATTCGTTCTGTTGGTTATTTAGATAGTAGCGATAATTTAACTCTATTTTAATTTGGAATTAAAGTTGCACGTCATTTTAACTTCTTCAGAGATATAACGCATAGTTTAGAATGTTGCTAACTGATTCGTGAATCACCATTTTAAACAGAGGTTTCTACTTAGCAGCAATGTTCTAGAAGGTAAGGTTCATGTTATGGATTAGTTTAATAAAAAAATTAGACTGTTGTTGTTTGTAGTATTCGTTAAAAGTGATATGATAATAACAGTTAAACTCTGACCTTCCGACTATAACTGCGCATGAATATTGGTTTAGGTAATCGAGTTGATTAAAAAATCTCATGGGGAATTCCAATGTTATGAAGGAGTGATATGCTACATAAAAACATACGTGCGAAAAAATCAGTGTGGTATAAGGTCCAGTAGTGCTTCAACCTTTACAATGCAGTTACCGCTAACATTAATTTGTATTAAGTTTCTCACACTTATTTCGTTAAGTACGGAAGAATGTAGTATTGTAACTGATGCTGAGGGTACACCAAAGTATTTATGTTCTACTATTCAAGATCTGGAGGCAAAATCTGTATTATTAGATGTTTTAATATCCAATGGAAATAACGTATCGTCATCTCAACTCAAAATCCGGAAACCAAACTTCTCTGTGACGCTTCAAAACAAAGCAAAAGGTACATTTACAAAAAATATGGTAAATACTATCAACAGAGTGTCCAGTATTTTAGATTTAAGTAAAAACGTTACCATTTTAACTACTAATACATTTGAAAATTTAGATATTCAAAACATAAGCATTATTCAGGGTAGACTTGTGAACATACAACCTGGCACGTTTTCTAAAATGAAAAATATTGCCGAAATTCACATCGTTTCTAATCCTCTACAAAGAATTCAAGCAGGGATTTTTAACAATTTACTAATCCATACTCTTACTCTTTCGAAGAATGAAATTACGCATATAGAAAGAAATGCGTTTGTGGGTATGAAATACTTGAAAAATTTATATTTAGATGGGAATCTTCTCTACGAGTTCAGGTCAGAATTATATATGTACGATGCAAAACAATTAGAAGTATTACATCTGCAAAATAATTTGTTTATAGAAATCGATCGAAATTTTGTTAAAACATTTTCTAATTTATGTGTGTTAAATTTATCTAACAATAAAATAGTTATAATTAAAAGTTATGCATTTGAAGATTTACTTAGGCTAGAAAGCTTAAATTTAGCATACAATCGCATCTACGAACTAAATGATGATATATTCCCTACCTATGGTTTTCCGATTTTATCAAAATTGAACATCGCACAAAACAGACTATCTGATTTACAATTAACGGCACTGGATAAGCTACAAGAAATAAAATTGATTAGTATAGGAGGAAATCCTTGGCATTGTTCTTGTTTGAAAATAATACAGAATTGGATTAGTAACAACTCTATTAGTCAAGTGTGTGATGAAGAATTTTATAAAGGAATCAGACCCATTTGTGTGGACGACGATCAAAATTCCAACACGTGCACATTTAGTGGTAAATCACTATACGCCAAATATAACGCGGTAAATAAACATTTTCCAAAAATCGCTGAGTGTAGCTTTATTTAAGTATGATATATTGTAAAATGCGAAAGATATTAAGTAGTAAATAATTTATACAAATCAATATTGTTTTTTTAGTTGATAATATAAACTTCAGCTTTATTGAATTAAGATATTTTAAGAAATAGACATTTTTCTTCAAATTGCCAAGAAAACAATGCTACTCTTCTTAATATGAAATACGCCTACCTATCTACGTCAAAAAACAGGAAAAGTTCGTATATTACAATTTCCCAGTTTCAATTTAATTTACCTGCTGATGCTACTTGAGAAGCGAAATGTTACGAACGAACAATTTGGAACCACTTCAACGGCAAAAAGATTCATAACTACGTAGTATTTACATCGATACTGATTTATTCGACGATCTTGACTTAAGAGAACTCTTAATATTAATTACAATTAGAGTAGAGCTAAGGAAATTCAATTTTAAAATAAACACACTCAAACACTACATAATTGCGACGTTTTGAAGAGATATGTATTAATGTAATTTATACACAAATAGTCCACATTTTCAAGACATATTGGGTTATAAAAAGACACTGTAAAACCAGTTCACTTTCACATATTAATTATTGGGTTTTTCGTATTCTAATATATAAAAATCAAAATATTAATTTTGGTAAACTAATATGTTTTTCATCACATTCAACTATATTAATATATACAGCAAACTGATAGCAGAATTTTTTATGAGAATACATAGTGTAACATTTCCCTTAAGGTCGAAGTTAAATCTTCTATAGAACAAGAAAAGTATATCTATAAGAGTAAATGTACATAAGCTGGTAGGTTGAATTAAAACAGAATTTGGAGCACATATTTGTAAACCAGAGGTTTTCAATTTTTTGTTAGCGTGTGAGTGTAGATGTGGATGTGTGTGTGTGTGTGTGTGTGTGTGTGTGTGTGTGTGTGTGTGTGTGTGTGTGTGTGGTGTGCGTGCGTGTGTGTTGTGGGTGTATGCTGTTCGTGTGTGCATATGTGCGTGCGTGAGTGTGTGTGTGTGTGTGTGTGTAGGGGTGCGGGTGCTTGTGCAGGTGTGGGTGTGGGCAGATATATGTGGGTGGGTGTGGGGGGTGTTTGTGCGGGTGTGGGTCTGGTGATGGGTGCGGGTGCGTATATGAGTATGGGTGTGAATATATATTTGTGTACGTTGGTGTAGGTGTGGGTGTGCGCGTGTTGGTGTGGGTATGTGGGTATGGGTGTGAGGATGGATGTGGGTATGCGGGCGTGGCTATGAGCCTCAGTGTCGTTGTCCATGTGTGTGAAAGGGTGCGTGCGCAAGATCATATATGCGTACCTGCGCGGGTTGTGTGTGTGTGTGTGCGCGCGCGCGTGTGTGTGTGTCTGTGTTTGGGTGTAGTTGTACGTGTGTGGGTGCGCGGTCTTGGGCGTGTGTGTGGCTGTGAGTGTGCGCGTGAGTGGACGTGAGTGTTGGTGTACATATGCAGGTGCGCAAGTGTGCGCGTGTGTAGATGTGTATGTGTGTGTGTGTGTGTGTGTGTGTGTGTGTCTGTGTGTGTGTGTGTGCGTGTGCGTGTGTGCGTGTGTGTGTGTGTGTGTGCGTGTGTGCGTGCGTGTGCGCGAGTGTGCGTGTGTTTGGGGGGGTACGTGCGTGCGTGTGTGTGCGTTTTATAGACAGTTTTTTAATGATACATGATCAAACAATGCACACATAACCAGCTTATTATCGCTGTTATGGTCTACCTCGTTAGCTTTAGATGGTTATATTGACTACATTGTAAGTATTCGATACTGTCATGACTAGAATATAGTAACGGACTTTCTATACATCTTCTTCAAGCGTACTTAGAGATTATGAAAATGTTGACCTGCACTGATAGTCACAGATACTTATCTTTTAGGTTTTTAAAATCGTGCATTTCACTACAAATTATATGTACAACGCTTTATAAATTTACCACGAGCAGCTTAAGAGAAATAAGTGCAGTATCATTGTCACTGCAGCACTCATTAGCCTGCTTAGCTAACTGATACGAAAACTGTATCTGTTTCTCAACCGACGGTTGAGTATCAGCTTTCTTCTCCAAAGTTTGAAGAAACCACACAAAAATTCTCCAGATAAGTACATTTTCTTCAGTACAGCCTATTATCATTAGGGATAACCTAAGATTACTTAGTCGACCTTTAATATTGGAAAGGGAATCTAACACGGGCTGCAGTCGTGATGTATGTGTTATCGTTTTATTAGTGGTGTTACACGTCCAAACCGCACTAGGCGTTGCGTATGCTTACCGAAATAAGCGGGTTGTCACTCCAGCTACAGTGGAAATGGGCGTGGTCGATATAAGGAGTAAAATGATTGAAGGGTAGTTTCAAACACAGTACACTTACCATAAATGTACAACTTACAAAGCTCAGTTGGGGAGAAATCTTAAATTTTGATAAAATAAATAGTCTTAGGCGGGATGGTAAATTAATCCTATCTGACTGTGAAATACACGGGTCGTCGTAAACTAATAGAACACACCCTGTACAAATAAAAATTAGGGGGTTAACTTGAATACTTTTTAAGTATGCCTCGTATTAATTAATACTTTTAACTTTGAATTAAATAAATTTTCCCAATTTAGGAAATTAATTCTAAATAAAATAAATGAAATCGGTTTAACAATAAATTGTTATCTCAACAAAATGTTCGTTGATTGCTGAATAATTGAAACATAGAGCGGTTAGTACTTGTATCATCTTTATATTTTATTACTACTTTATCTTTAAAATCGTATTTAGACATTCATTAATAGGTTTAAACTTTAATACTTCAAACCGGTAATTTATGCTGAATCAAAAAAAAAGTATACTAAAGCTCGATTGCCTTTTTTTCTTTGAATTAACCGTAATTAACGCAACAATAACAAAAAAAATCAATGTACTTAAAAGATAATCGCACTTGTCTTGGTTCAATAAAATTTAAATCTAATTCTTACGTATTGCATTAATTAATCCTTTTTCGGTGCGGTAGTTGTAGTCCATATGATCTGTTTTCAGTAATCCTTTTTAAATTCTTAGATACATTATGCACCAAACACAAGAGGTAGCCTATGCGCCCTACGCACTTGGTTGTAATACTCACTAACGCAGTGTCTATGGTTTGTTCACTCGCATAGTGGGTATAGGGGCCATTTAGCCTAACATCACATCACCTTATTCTGTGATGTTTGCCCTTCAAAACGTTTACCACAATGAAAAATGGTTACTTCCATATACACATTAAAGTTCTTATTTTCTTTTATACAATCAATTGGGTATTGCTAACGATTGTACACGTTCAATGTCAATGATGATCACCAATATGTTAACTAAAATTTACAAACTTTTTTTCGGTCGCTTAAATGGTTACCTTCAATTTTCTTTATAATAATATTAGGTCACGCGTGTCACAATTGAACACTAATAACAAAATATTTTCTGTGTTAACTTCTAATCTGTCTAAGCACTTTTTATTTCTTGAAGAAAATCACTAATGTTTTCCTTCAACTCACAATATTATTTATTTGTGAATGTCTATACGATTTATCCCCTTATGCCCGAACTATCTAAAACCTCTAACCAACTAACTAACTCCGCAAATTTGGCACTCGCTATATACCTTTTGCCCGCCATATTTGCCAATACGTCACAATAAATTCGCGCTAAGATCAAAACTCACCTATCCTAACCGTGTATTTCGTGCGTTTCTTTGCCGCGTCGAAAGTTCCATCGTGAAAGAAGACGCAAACGATGCGAAATAAACGTAGCCATCTTGAATTACTTTGTAAATTCACTAAAAATTTTCCGAAGAAATCATCAATTGCAATTATATTCATACTGTAGATTAACCAGATTATCCCTCAACTTTTTATGCAAATCTCACATGTGGGCGAATCCTATTTCCTCACAATTTCGCGAAAAAAATTTCTACAAACAAAAATATGCATCCATATTCCTTACTGCATGCTAATAAAATATCAACATATCATAAACTCACTCACTCATACGTCTACAACCATTTCATTAGTCCAAATTGCTTCATACACAATAGAAAATACCAATAGTCTTACCAGTGCCGTATCAATAAACATTTACTCAAAACATTATTTGTCAACCAAATTTAACGCTTTCAACAAGAAAATATTTCTACAGCATTCCAATATTCCTTTACAAGATAACCAATGCCTCACTAAACTCCAGTGCGTACCAATTACACCAACTTACATTACGCATACACAAAAAATTCCTACTGGTAATTAAAAGCTGTCTTTTTGTTATACATAATAGTTTTAATTCATCTTCTTTATGATATCTTCATAATCAGAGAAAGCATTCAACACAGCTACCTACCAATATGGATACGTGGGTTGTTGTAACTGCACAGTATAGAGATACCAAAGGCACCATGTCATTTTAAGCGAGGAAATGGGGAAGTGAAGCTATAAGAGAACGCATATAAGTACACATAATAAAAAATCTTGACCAGCTTTGCAACTAAATAGTTGTACTTACTAAATTAAAAGGTGATCAAATAGACAGAAAAAATAAACAATATTATTTATAACACTACGGTTTTGGCTAAATTGTAGAAAAAGTAAACCAAAGTTCTGTAACAAATGTATAAACTAATAATTTTTAAAGTGCATTGTGGCCCTGTTTTAAGCTAAGTTAAGTGACTTAAAAAAGAAAAACAACTTTTAAGAGTAAATTAGCAAAACACAAAAGTGTAACTAAAAAGTCAGTAAAATGCTTGATTTCAACTAATAACGGTAGGCCACACACCTTTCCGATATGGAATGTATAGAATCCTTGACATATAGCTGCGCTGAATCATTGATCAGTAAACATGTCCAAATATTTAATTGTCAAAATGCATATTTCGTCTTGGCAAGATAGTGACCACTCTATGTCACAAAATGTTATAAAGACCCCTTTTTCGTTTATTATTAAAAAAAAATTTAAGTAAAACTAAAAATAAGAGAAACAATGAAATCGTGAAAATAACACAGTTTTATCATCTAAAAACACACTTACAGTTATTAAAATCACAACCTGAGCTTTTTCACTGTTGCTCTTACTAATACTTAAATAAAGACATTTGGACACACTGAGCTTAAAGTAGCTTTGGTAGATATGAAAAACGTAGCGAAAAATATTGGCTTCACTGCAGTATCAACAGTTAGTAACAGATTAATGTACGCCCCCAGGATGGTCCAGAAGAACATCACTTTATTGCTACGTCAAATAGAAAATACGCAGTCGATTAACATGTGCCGCCAGGATGAGGTCTAAAAGAAATTATTGAAGTAATCAAATTAACACTGGTTGTCTTCCAAAATTCTGAACTAATCAGGTTGTAGTAAAAGGATATAGTATAAATTGCTTATTAGTATTCGCATAAGAAAGTGTAGAAATATAAATTGTTTATTAACATTCGCATAAGAATGTAGAAATCAGTATTCGTCATTGATAAAATACGAAGGTATTGGTTTTCGAAACCGCGTTACTAAATACAAGGAATTATATTTATTAGGTATTGTTTTTGTAAGCTAACAAGGAGCAGATTGTAAGAATGTTTTTAGATAAAAAAAATATGGCATACCTAGTCAACAGGAATTAAAGATATGTGCGTCGAAGCAAATAGAAGAAAATTCATAAAGACAAAATAAACTCCATTAATAAATTAAGCTTTGATAAATCTCATATTAAGTGATTAAGTTACAAAATTAGGAAAACTTAAGCCTTTCTTCTTTCATTCACGAGAACCATTTTGACCTCAAAAGGAACGGAAATGAAATTGTATTTGAAAAACTTCGAAATATAAAAAGTAATGCAAGATGGTGAAACAAATAAACTGAAAGTTGAGACCAAATTCAAAGCAGTGTACGATGGCATTTAAGAGTTAAAACGAAGTGTAACATTTGTTCAAATACAAGGAATTTTAATAAATAAAACGAAATGACGTTTATTGATCCAACTTGAAAGAAGTATCATACCAATATAGCAGAGATAATATTGTTTATTTTCTTCCCAGTTACACTCAC
>JARFJB010001940.1:1217500-1287500 GCA_036346205.1 Vesta saturnalis | reverse complement strand
ACACACACACACACACACACACACACACACACACTCACAGATATATATAAATATCCGATAGACATTTACATGCTGAAATACCTACGCTATGAATAACATTAGTTATAAACTACACAAATCGATAGATGAACAAGGAACATTGTTTTTAATAGCAATCATTGTTCCACCACCCCAACTTAAATCGCGATCATTACGAAACACGTTATAGTTTTTAGGATAAAATAAAGAAAATAAGAGAATACTTAAATTTTGGGTTTACCAGCACCAAAGTAAATGAAGAAAGAAGACTCCTGTGTGTAATTTGCTCAAAGATTTTAGCAGCAGACAGCATGAAACCTAATAAACTTAAACGACATTTGGAAACGCTTCATAGTGAGTACGTTAACAAACCCCAAGAATTCTTCGAATTAAAATTGAAATCATATGAAAAGGAAAAATCATTTTTTAAAAAAACTTTGTCTGTGAATGAAAAAGCTTTACTTGCGTCTTACAAGGTTTCATATAAAATAGCCAGATGTAAAGAGCCTGAAACCATTGGCGAAGAACTCATTCTGCCAGCTGCAACTGCGATTGCAGAAACTATGTTTGGAGATAATTTTGCCACACAATTACAGTCCGAATTGGTGATATAGCTGAAGATGTACAACATCAGCTTTTCGGGAAGTTACATGACAAGTTGTTTTCAATTCAGCTTGATGAGGCCACAGATAACAATAAAGATGCTCATTCAGTTGCCTATGTTCGATTTTGTGATGGTATGCCAGCAGTAGAAAAACTACTTTTCTGCAAACCAATAGAACTCAAAGCAACGGCACTTGCATTATTTGCTATCTTAAATGATGTTGTAAACGAGGCAAGCATGTAGTGGAAAAATTGCGTCGGAATATGCACCGATGGTGCTGGTACAATTTCTGGAAGATTCCAAAGTTTACAAGCAATTGTACAACAAAAATCTCCACAGTGTGTCTCGACTCATTGCATGATCGACAGAGAAGCTCTGGCTTCCAAAGAAATGTGCCCTGGTCTGGATATTGTGCTAACGATGGTTATAACCGTAGTAAATTATATAAAAATGAGACCCTTAAAATCAAGAACCTTTTCTGCACTTTGTAAAACATGGGTGCAGTACATTCATCGTTACTGTTTTATTGCGAGGCAAGATGGTGGGAATTTTCTGCAACGTGTTTATGAATTAAGAGATGAAATCGCCTAGAAGAGGAAAACCGACCGGAAGCAGAGAATTTTCGAGATCTGTTTTTTATGAAATTAAGCTACTTGGTCGACGAGTGATAAAGTTAAGGCTTTTTGTAGAAAATTGGAATTCTGGTGCAGAAATTTAAAGCAAAATAACCTAGAAATGTTTGCAAATGAAGAACAATATGTGAAAGTTATTTTTGTAACCATTGAAAAACATTTAGCTATGCTGGGACAGAATTTTAAAAAGTATTTTCTTGGCGACCACAACTTGGTAGCAAGTTACGAGTGGGTTAGGGATCCATTTCAAGATAGACCCGGAGATCTCTCAACTGCCGAAGAAGAAACCTTCATAGACTTCACGGCAAGTGGCGAAATCAAAAGACAATTTAGTAATAAATCACTCTTTGAATTTTGGGCAGGGGTGAATGATGGGTTTTCTGCATTGAAAACAAGAGCATTTCGTATACTATTACCATTTTCATCCTACCTTTGCAAAACCGGGTTTTCTGTGGTGGCTCCTTTGAAGACAAAATATAGATCTCAGCTAAACATACAAAAAAAAATTAAACCTTCTTTCGAGAAACTGCTCTGTAAGACCGGCGCAAGGGAGTCACTAATAATAATTAAACTTGTTTTTAATTTAATATTGATAAGTTAATTATTAAATACTTTGTGCAGTACTGATTAAACGTGTATTTTATTTTTTATTATATCAGAATGTATCTTATTTTGCTTTTCTTTCAGTAAATTTAATATTTTTTTAAATAATATTTTTTCTTAGTTTTTTTTTTTATATGCCCGCGCACCCCATTGAGAGATATCACGCCCCCCTCGGGGGGCGCGACCCACAGGTTGAGAACCGCTGAGTTAATGTTCACTAAACGTACCTTATACTATGCATTTAGAATGAACTTTTTTTGAAAGTTACGTTCAACAATCATTTTGTAATTTTCTTGACTCCAATATTGGAAGAAGTTTTCATTAAAATTTTCCCACACCTTTAGAAAAAAACATGGGATCTCCTCCATTTTATTCAACAAAAGGTATACAAATTTCTTTTTCAAAGTCAGTCATTATTCTCTGAATGGGTTTTCTTTTAGGGGCCTGAGTAAATAATAATTTCTTCAATATTTAACGCATGTTCAGAATGATCCAGATGGCTGTCGCGGCCTAGATAAGAATACTCTGTCTAAACTAAGTATTACAACATTCCAGCTATTCATGTTAGGTATAAGCCGGGTAATCGACACAGCCTTAATAGGAAATGTGCCCTTTTACACTATCATATATTACACACAATTTTTCTTCAAACTTAACTTGCCAAACACAGCTTGACTTCAAAAAAAATATTAGATCCTAATCAGCCTGCATTTCGAAAGACGAAATTTACACATTAGGTAATGTTATGTTTCCGTAGTATTGCCTAAACAAACTGTTATCTACCATATATTTTGCAGTATCTTTATATTAACAATGAATAATGATGTTTAGAACCCTATGTAATTGTATTTCTCGTTTTTAAAAGCACAGCTTATCTTAACGTTATTTTAACGACTGAAATTGTTTCTCATTTTATAATATCTAATATCTAATTAAGTAATGAAAAACATCCAAAACACTTCTTTATTTCATAGAAGATAAGTTCAAAGGTTTCAGGTCACGTGCCAATTACTACATTATAATTTATGTTAAACCCTCTGTATAATTATTTGCTGTGTACTCAAATTGTAATATACTGCCTCGAAATACGCAATGTTAACTTATAACTAACTGACAAAGTTATTTCAAGCATATTGCCGGGGGTGGATAGAAGATGAGAGTTCTTAACAGATCTACCCTTAGTAGTGATGTTAAGTCTATCACATCAGTCTCTACTGTGAAACGTGTATGTGATCCATGCATGTTTAATAAGCTCGTGCACGCATTGAATCAACTTCTGTCAACAAGTTCAGGATGTGACAAGGATATAGGACATCATACGCTTTCACCTTATTCTCTATTAATGCAAAGGTAACATTCATTTGGCGAATTTAAACCACTGCTACATTAACAATTGACATTAAATGTATATATTAACAGTTAGAATTCACTTCATGAATTATTTTTATAAACATAACGTCGTAAAAAACGGATTTGAAGCATAACTTTAAAAGATTTAGCACACAATCAATAATTTGTTCAAATAATGGTTTAGAAGTCTCAAAGAAATAAATTATTCATTATTATGCGACTTTTTTAATGTCAAATTGGTGTTTCAATGCATAGAATTTACTATCGTAATTAGAAACACTTGATACTTCAGAAGATAGACAGGATTAATCACGTATCAAAATAAACGATATAGACTTAATTACAACCAAAATTAGATTATATAAGAGAGATATGTTAACCTATTTAATAAAGCCCTTTATTGTAATTAATGTTTTATTTCGGAACTTATAGCAAATATAAATTAAATATTTAATGAAACGTGGATTCTTCCTCTTTGAGTGCAATATATGGTTGAATTATTTGTTTAAATTTTCAGTTCAATGAGCTACGGATAACGGTTTTATTAATAAACATTTAAAACGAAGAAAGCTATATAAATTGTTTTAAAAAGCATTTCCTCATAACTAGCAAAACCATTCTTCAAAAAGAATTTTGAAACGTAATTCTTTTAGTCTTCAAAATTTAAAAGTCACGTAATTGCTTCACAAATGTTTTACAATGTAGTCAAAGCATGTTTTTCCTACGTATTTATTCAAATCTTTGATGTAGTTGTTAAGATATTTCGGTGTTTGAAAATTGAACCTAAAAGCTGTGTTAGCCAACATTAAACATCAAAGAAAACTGTGATATTGAATAACTTGTTTCTTAATAATGAATTCCACTTAGCTTCGAATATTGAAGTTAACTGAGAAATGGGGGTTGTTGGCTGGAGAGCAATGCGTTCGCTGCGCTTCTTAGGATACGCGCTTCTTAGTTTGAATTGGAAATTCTCGCTCACATACTTGCATCTAATAAACTGAGAAATTTCCATGTAATTAACTTTAGGGTGCTATCTACAAGATCAATGAAGTATGTTGTACCCCTACTTTAGACAAATACTTTGCTTTTGCACCTGAATAGCTTAAATTACAAATTTATTTGCAAATACGCTTCAAGAAATTACGAAAAAATTGAAAAATTTCTTTGTTTTAAAATTAAGCTTCAACGTCATGTTGTAAATCTGTGCTGCCAAATAAATGGATTATAAAAACTGGCACCTAATACAATATTCCTAATATAACAAAAGCTCTGTTGTTAGTACAAAATATACGTTGCAAAGTTAAATCTGCAATATGAGATCTGTCGCGAACAGACGAGTTCCTGCTGTGTCCCTTGTGGAGCTGCGTACAGTTTGCCTTATATTTCCCATCTCCGCCATTACGAGGCACGCAATTTCCTCTACACTTTATATTTTGTAGATATAAACAACCATTAGAGTAAAACTTTCTTTAGAATATTCAATTTCTTTATGTCCAATCAATTTGTTCCTTTTCAAATACTTACAAGTTGTTGATTGCTGTTAGATACCGCACAAATCTTTTGAATCCGTTAACTAAAATGAAATAAACGGTTTTGTGATTAGGATGAAATACGATATTAAAATGGGGCGCTGCGAAAATAATATTGTTACCGGTATTGATTTTTTAGTTATTTATATGATGTTCTAAAACAAATTAGATCCTTTGCACTATAAAGGTACACTTAATTTTAATTTTAGTATGAAAAAATTAAGTTATAAAGTTATTGAAAAATTCTAGACATTTGATGTTCGGAACTCTAGTTCTTTGTTAATCTCTAGTTCACAATCGTAGTAACTAGTGTGTTATATATCCTTTCATTTTGTAACGCAATTTTTTTCTAATTATTATCTGTCCATAACTAAATTTTTATAGTGTACGAAGTTCCTCAATGTTTGCTGTCTTTACTATCTGAAGATAAACGTTCAGTATGTGAGGTTTAATACATATATAAGATTTGTTTCGTTTGGCCATTGTGTATAAATAATTGTATACAGTGTCGAAAATCATAAATTTTAACAGTATAGCTTTACAAGTAGTATCATAATTACAAAAATGATGAGATTAAATAACATGATGAAAAGTACATTTTACAGTAATTTTTTTATTTGAGTTTAAAAAGTCCATTCTTAGCAGAGAATTTTATGTCACTATGTCTTTTTAACAAGGACATCGTATATTTGTAGAAGTTTTGACAAACTCGAAATGTTCAAAGACCGAATCTATGCCTTCATGCATAATATGAGGTGTATTCTAGGTAACTGGTAGCAACAAAGACCAACCTCATTTACAATTTGTCAAAAAACGTACGAGTATAGGTTTACTAAAAATAAGGTTAAAGTAAAGAACACTTATACTTCAAAAACATCTTTTGATGGCTTTGGCGTGTTGAGATCTTTAAAGTATAGTACGTAAATTATTAAACAAAGGAAACAATGTCATTATGGAAATACACATACATACCGAATTCCTATAAACGAAAAAAGTAGAAAATGATTTGGTGTTCTTAAGTGGTAAAATAGGTTTTATTCAGAAATTCGGTGTTATACCGTCAGTATTGTATAATTAACGGTCTTTTAGTAACGCTCATTTACTGTACATTAGTAGTACCCGGTACTACCACGTCATGACAGTAATTTATTGAGGGAAATTGTTTACTCGGTGCAGAAATGGCATATACCAATTCAAATCACAAATCAGAACAATCATTTGACCCTTACCGTGAACTTTCTAAAGTGACACTACATCATATTTTATTAATACGACTATCTATTTAATGCTCATTTATTAAGATAGAAGTTGTTCCTCTACAAACAAAAGATATTTGCATTACTTAAAGGTGATATGACAAGTGTCAGGTCATAATCCTGATATTAGGATATGTTCCGCAACCGGATTCGTTTTGAGTTAATGACAAATACATATACAGTTATTTATAAAAATTAAGATTGGTCAAAGAGTTATACGCTGTATTATGTAAATTAGCATTACGTCAACATATATCTTAATCACAGTTTTTGTCTTATATTAATCTGCAAAAATTGCTTAATTTTATCGTATTTCTTGGTAATAAATTTATTAATTTAATTCAACGATAAAAATGGATCAAATGATTCTTCAGCTTCAGCTGATTTTATTACTAAACACTCCTAAAGGTAAACATCTGTCCTAAGTTACGTTATTTTTGAAAAAGTCGGGTATTGTTTAGTTATTTTTTAATTTAGTTGTTTTTCAGTGTTTTCGATAATTGAATCATATACACTCAATATTACTAAGACAAACGTAATTCCATAAAAGTATCGGTCGTAACCTTATCTTTTATCAACATATTAAGAAAATTATTATTGTTCAAAAGTTATGCTCTTTAAAATGCCAAGTAAAGCGTTTACAACAAATTATTAAATTTTTACCCACAGATTCATAGTATTGCATAAAATCGCTTAATCTTTCAGTACTAATATGTACACATTACGTCCTAAAAATGAAACACATGGCTCTGGTTCATTTTATGATTAATAGTTATTTAACCACCAAGTTTATTAATGAAGGCGATTCAAAAAGTCAAGATCGTTAATCACGCCTTAATACAGGAGTTGGTTACAATATTTTTCAAAGAATGGCTTTCTTTAGCTTTCCTGTGAAAATTTTATGCCGACCAGGCTGCCATCTCGTAATGAAAGTACGTCTGACAGTTCTCATTCCTTGACGCAATACATTCATTGTTAGATGTTTCATACAAATCAATGAAGCGCCTCCTATCAACTTCATTTAACCTTCCCAATACTTAGTGGGGTAATTTTGTCCCCAATTTGCCATTTTTACGAAATTATGGCAATCATTTTTACTTCAGGCCCACAATTTTAAAATTCTTTTGCAAATGTTCTTTTGAACTATTTTTGATTATATAGTGAAATATCAGTGATAAAAATAAAACATGCGATTTTTTTTGACCAAGGTGAATGGGGTACAAAAATACCCCAACTAGTAATGTATGCGGCAGGGACAGGTTGATTCTTGCTTTTTCTCGTTGTTTACATTTTCTCACAGTTATTTTGGCTTTTATAGAGTAAAGTTGAAGTTGTAATCTCTGTAATACCTTTTATGATTGATTTTTGATCGGTGGTGAGTATTGTTTTTCAATTTTTGTGTATCTGTTTTATTTTACTTATTTGGTTTTAGAAAATTGGACTTTGATTTTATAAAATGGCCGGTATAAAACCCAAAAATGTTAATAGACGTACCAAGTAAGAACTAAAAATGTTTCACGGAGGAAATCTTGATCTAGGTGAAGATCTACCTTGGGATGAAAGGATTTGAGTGACGAGGAGGATATAGTTGAAGGAAAGAAATTGATTCTATTCCGGATGGAATCTTGGCATATGATGAGGAACCAGAGAAAGTCCAATTTAATGAAAACTCTGAATCGATTCCTACTTGTACCAGTAAGGACGACACTCTTTGGTATAAACGACCTATGAGGGGTACTAAATCTACAGCTAAAAACATAATTAGGCATGGACTAGGCGTTACAAATTACAACAAGAATTTTGAAATTGTCAAAGATGTGTATTTTCTCTCTATGTCTGATCAAATTTTAGAAATTATTATTATAGAAACAAATAAAAGAGTGTTTTGAATATAAAAAATGGAATGTAAGAAATCCCGAAAATAAAAAAAAAACATTGATTCCCACTGATCTTATAGCCCTAAAGGCTACAAAGGAACAGACTGATATATTATGGACAACAGATAAATGATATTGTAGGCCTATATTTCCAGCTACCGTGACAAGAGATAGGTTCCGTCGTTGACAAGGTTTCTTAGCTTTGACAATATACATAACAAAACGGAACGTAGAATTGATAATAAATTAGCCCCGACCAGAAATGTGACATGAAACATGTCACAGTAGATGAACAACTTCTAAGCTTGTGAGGACGGGGACCATTTCGGGTTTACATGAACAGTAAGCCAGATAAATATGGGATTAAGGTTTGGGCTATGTGTCATGCTACAAACTCCTACACACAATTTTCGAATAGATCTAGGAAACCAAATTAATATGGTGGAAAGGAATCGAGGTGAAATGGTGGTCCTTGATGTGGTTGACCGTTTACCAGGAGGTTATGGGATAACAACCGATAATTTTTTACATCAAATAGTTTAGCGGAGAAACTTCTGGCTAAAAATCTAACCATTTGTGAAACAGTACGTAAACATAAGACTTTTATTCCGAAGGAACTCCTTCCCAGCAAACCTCGTGCATCGCCTTCCAATATTTTCCTTTTTACCAAAGGCCACACTTTGCTCTCATATTCAACTGAAAAAAACAAGGCTGTTATTTTGCTATCGAGGGAACATCCTTTGAATGAAATAAGTAATAAGGAAAACCAGCACAAACTGGAAATTATTCTTCACTATAACAAGACGAAAGATGAGGTTGATGCCACAGAGAAAATGGCAAAGGAATATAACACTCGTTGAATAACAAATAGATGGCCAATGGCCATTTTTGGACACATGATTGACACTGCTGGACTTACCTTCTTTATTTTGTTATGTTTCGGTAAAGAATTTGCAAAAGAAAATATTGTTAGAAGATTGAGCTAGAAAGAAAGGATTCAGCAAGCAATTCGTGAACATATGGTTACTGTAATTCCTGAGTTAGGTAGTCATCCAGTAGCTGCAATAGCTGAAAAGTTGTCTGGACGTTGTCATGTGAAAATTAAAATACGGAATTTTTTTGTTACCTGTTTTTTCATTTTTTTAAATAATTTTGTACTGCATAAACTATACCGGTAAATGAATGTAAACAAAAGATGGTATGTTTATTTTTTTTACAAATAATAAAACAAAAATTATAAATTGTAAAAAAGAAATAAAAAACGCGGGCTACAGAAATTTCCCGGTTAGTAGGTTGAGGGTGTCAAAATTACTCAGTTTAGGAAGGTTAAATCGTTTATTAATGGATCCTAATGATTTGGAGTTGCTCAATAATTCCCATTAATAAACGATTATCTGAAATGTTCTTATCAACGTGTGTTCTAAGGCGCATTATTTTAATTTCCTCTCCCCGCCCTGTAAATATAAATAAAAATAATAAAACGCGTAAGTAGACGATAGTAAAATAAATCTTTTTTTACAGAAAATTTACGTTTATTTTATAAACTGTTGGGTAATAACGTAGTAGGACAAGAATACGCTACATCTTTAAACGTAAATACGCATATGTCAAGAAATTTAAGTGTACAGAGTGCTGCTGAAGACAACTTAGGCCATTTAGTTATAAAATGATCCAAAGAATAAGGTGTTTCATTTTTTGTAGTCAATGTGACGTCACAGTCAGCAAGAAATTTCCTACAGGTCAGCTGGCCAAGAGTTATGTACACCAGGCTATGAAATATACGGATGTCTAGTAGACACTGTTTAAACTCACCGTAAATATTTACTCAAACGTAAATAAATGAAAAATCCCAGTTAAAAGCACAAACTATTTATTCCAACAGAGTTCAAAGCATGTAGTAGTATTTTGTCTTAATCTATATTGGTAATTCCCCACGCACAAATAAAAAAAACACTACTACTACTACTACTAGTACTATTGCTACCGCATTAAAATTCACATATTTAGCATATCTAAAGTGTTCAATAAAATCTTGACGAGTAACGCCAGTTAAGATTTCTTCAAAATGGAAATTTTTCAAGAAAAAGTAAATCCAAATACCATATGCATATTAATAATAACAGAGTAATTTTTGTAAACCTAGCCGAAATATTTTATGTTAAGGTTTAAAATACTTACCTTTGTGGATTTTTTTATGGCGTATTTTTATATTTAAGTTATACAATCTAAACGTTGTGATAACACTTACAGCTATCTTCGTCAGAAGATTCAAAATTGTTTAAGATGTTGAAACCCAAAAATATAAGTATTTTAAATATTTGCAATAATGGTGAATTTACATTTTCACATATGTTAAGGTTTATCCAAAATATAGAAGAAACATAATTGTTACACAATTTAATGGCAAGTGATCTGTACATAACAACATTTTTCCCAATAAATAAGTCAGATATTAACCTCTATTGTAAGAAATTTAAAGGTTAACAAAGTGACAGACAAACTGAGGCTATTCAAACATTATAAAATAAACATTAAAAAATATCTGGTGTGGAACAACACTCGATTTTCCAACCTACAAAGAGGACATTCAAAGAAATGAAATAATATTAATGATATTAATACATTTTCTTTGGGATAATTATGCACCCCCTGTGCTAATACGTTCATAAGCAAAATAGATAACGTTGTAAAAACAAAAACATAACCTAATATGTAGATGAACGATTGAGATAGTCGTTCATCAACATACAGATGATAACTAAAAATTCCAAACCCCCCCATATCCATAAATAAATGCCGAATCACACGATAATACAATTTAAGCACTTTCAATCCTATTTAATTAATTTTTACACTTAGTTTGCTTTATATTCAGAAATTTTATAAAAAAGTTATGTAAAATTAAATTTTCTGTAAAAAATATGTCTACACTTTTTCTTATAAAATTAATCGTTATTCAGATATTGACTACTACTTTAGGAATTTTTTGCCGCTAAATAATGCATGGTATCAAAAAATTGCATAGAACATAATTAATTGATGTGTTGCTATTTTTATACCTTTGTAATATACACACACGCACACACGCAGACACGTGCACCCGCATGCGCACGCGCACACGCACACGCACACGCACACGCACACGCACACGCACACGCACACACACACGCACACGCACACGCACACGCACACCCACACGCACACGCACACGCACCCCGAACCCGACAACCCCACCCACACGCATACGCACACGCACACGCACACGCACACGCACACGCACACGCACACGCACACGCACACGCACACGCACACGACACGCACACGCACACGCACACGCACACGCACACGCACACGCACACGCACACGCACACGCACACGCACACGCGCACCGCGCACGCACACGCACACGCACGCAGTCACACACGAGATCATGGACAACCTTGGCGAAACTTTATCTAATGGTGTAAAATCAGGTAATAAGGCGATTTAGCGTTACTGAAAAAAAGTCGATTGTATACCCTTCTATACCTAGATATGTATGTGTAGGTTGGAATGTAATTACGTACATCCTTGATGGTAGTGAGTTGGAGGAAACAATTTGAGTGGTTTCTCTCATCAACCTAATCCTCCAAAAAGAAAAAGTCACAAACCACGTAGACGAATTAATAGTAAAAATAACTGCAGTACACCAATTATTTAAAAAGTAGTTAAGACTAATAATATTAAATCATTGCTGAATGTTACCTAGTTATGTTATAAGTTGTACATTTAAAAGAAAACCCAAAGGCGATTAGAATTAAAACTAGAAGCTAAAAGTAACTTACGGTTGACAAATTCGCAAGGAATATAAAAACTGAAAAACTTGAAGTTAAGTCCATCTGTGTATTTATATTAAAAATGAAAAAAAAAACTGTTTCACAGTATTGTACTAAAAGCTAAAGAGATAAGAAGAGGAACCGCACTAATGTTTTAAATACAATATAATTCCAACATTATATTGTGTTTAAAACATTACTGCAATTAAATACAGAATACCACGAAGTAAGGTTGAAGAGTATACATTTCAATACCTTAGTTGTTTATGAACTTCATATATTTTAAAAAAAGTCTTTTGGTTCTATTACAGATATGTAAAACTTCAAGCTGATTAAGATCATATTTGTGACCACTGGAAAGAATGTCTTGTGTGATGGCAGATTTTTGCAGTGTGGTTGTTCTTATGGATACAGGCAGATTGTTTTTATTGGTGAAATAAGTGTATATATTTTATGCTAACTGTGTTGGAAGTTAAAAGAAGTTTTTTTTTCACCTTCATCAAAGGTGTATGTTATTTTATTTGGATTTTATAACGTTTGCCTACGATTCTGTAAGTAATTTAAATTTTCTTATGCTTACTTGAATCCAATTTGTGCTATAAATGTAGGTCTGATGATCTTAGTTACGTTGGAATTAGTCATCTATTAAGTTTTTTTTTAAGTGTAGTAGAATGTTATTGGGAAAGTTGCGAGTATTTACCAACTTGTAATGAGCAATGCTTCATGTTCACTCATCACCATAATTAGTTTTAAACAACCTATTTTAAAACAAATGATTTAATTACAAAGAATGTTTTTCGCTTAAATAAAGCATGTTTAAGATGTAGAATATTTGTCGGCTAATGAAATATAAGCATTTTTTTATACATGTATTTTTGATAGAGTAAGATTATAAGTCTAAAAGACTATAATAGCTGTCACATTATATCTACTTTAACTGAATTATTCTTAGAAAATATATACTCATATAATAAAATTTGTATGCACCTTTGTGGAATGTAAAATATCCTAAGATTCCATTTTGTTAATCCGGTCGTCTGTCTGTTATCTGTCTTATCATTATTTGGAAACACGAAAGCTAAAGCATGGGGTAACACGTTGTTTGAATAAGTGAAGTCTTTCTTGGGTGAAATTTTGGGAAACACGTTGGCAAAACAGCCAAAATATTTAATGTTATGATTGTTATTATTTTATTATTTATCGTATATTTCTTATCTCAAGTTAAATAGTGTGTACGCTATGTAAGTGAAAATAATTTTAATATATATATATATATATATATATATATATATATATATATATATATATATATATATGATTTTATAAGTTTGATGAATAACATTTTATTGATATTACCTTTTTAAGTATTTATGGATAAAGTTTCCCATAATAACCTTGTAAGTTCTTTTCTGCATTTAATATTTTGACGTAATTTATATCGAACTCATGTTGAGGTGTATTAATGTGGGTTTTTTGAACCTGATATCACTTTTCTGGTAAATAAACCCTCTTTGGGCCTCTGACGTATCTGTCCGAAGTAATAGCACAGTATGCCATATAGTAAAGAGACTTCGGTTTCTGACAAAACTTTTCCCGTAACCAGTCATCAATCTTGTTTGTATTGTATTTATGTAAACTTGTGCCTTGTTTAAAAACTTTAAATGATTATATGTAGCATTCCTTTAACAACATTTATCTAGTCACCTTTTTGTCTTATTGCAAAAGGTTGACACATAAGAGAGATGCAGTTCAACGATAATCGAATACACATCTCAATCTATAGTGTGTTGTACTTTTAATAATCAATTCTAATACATTCAGATCTATTTGCCAAACCGAACTTTTAACAACATACACAATACATTTTGGCCCAGCAAGCCGGATAACGGCAAAAGAAGACGATTTTCAACAGATATTTCCAGATCTATTAATTATAAGAACATTCTATTGGGCCACCCTGATACAGCTTGTTTTTCAAAAAGGCGTTATCTCATCAATTAAAGCAGAATGCCAGTTATCCAAATTTCTTAATTTTTTCCTATTTCGACGGCTTCCAATACTTGTACAATTAATACTATTATTTCAATTTTTACAACTTACAAGATAAGTGAAATTTGACAATTTTAACTGTATTTTCTTAGTTTAGTACAATATTTCTGAGAAGCTGGAATAAAAACAAAAATTCATGAATACAATTAAAACTTCTAATCCTGATAAAAAAAAAACCTAGCATTACTGACAATTTCAGATTGAATAATGCTTGAAATTTTTTACAAGAATTTGATGAAATTCAATCAACAATAGGGTATTTATGTGAAGAAAACGATTTAGATTCACATTTGAAAGAACGAGAGTATTTCAAGAATGCTTTTTATTGCCAAAGCTTTTTTAACTCATTTTATTACTTATCAAAAGATACCTGACTTATCAATTCAGTCAATTACTCAACTAGATTCAAGACGCCAATGACGTTCACTCGAATTGTGTCAGATCCATTACAAAGTATTCTACTTCCTAAATTTAAATTACCCAAGTTCTAATTGTGAATAGTGGCGTCACATATGATATAGCTAATAATGTACAGGGTGGCCAACTAAAAATGCGAGGTACTCTGTCTGGGAAACTATCCATCGTAGAGGCTTGCGGAAAAAGTTATTATTAAAACGGCCAATACAAAAACCTTGGAAAATATTTTCAAGTTTCTGAAATGGCCGCTAGGGGGCGTAACTGCAATCTTGAATCTAAAAAAGTGACGTTTCTGTGAATTCTGCTATATTAACCTAATAAAAAAATAACTGATCTTTAAAGTCGAGGATAATCTGAACTTTTTTTGCTTGGCACTTTTTGACGTATGTGTAAAATAAAGTGGTGGGGGGTATTCAAAGGTTTCCTTCAATAACCCTTTGCATCTTCGAAACGGCTAAGCCGATTTTAACAAACTTGGGCGCGTTGAAATGAGCTATTGTTGGACTACAAATGTTATAATATTTGAAGTTTTGATAGTTTCACATGTCGTTGCTCGAGGGCTTTGTTCCGACAGAAACGGTGAATTTTCGCAAAAAAATTAAATGCATTGGTATGAATTTTTTTCATGAACAAGTAGCTAAATGATGCCTAAACAAGCTCGCGAAAACCGCATCTCGATATCTTGTTCTTAACCTAAAATATCGGCCAAAAAACTTTATACGAAAATCCCTTAAATTTTTATTTTTATATTTTTATATTTTTCTGGAATTGTTTCTATTATGTAAGTTGTGGTCCTAAAAAGGACCGATTTAAAGGAGGAAGGTTTTTAATGCCCCCGTAAATAATCGAAATGCTTACCATCACGCTTTATGCATTGCTGAAGCCTCTCATGACTAGACAAATATGCAGCTACAATTTCAGCTCTCGCTATGTTACATATTGCGTTACGAATCCGGTTTTTCATATCTTCTCTAGTAGTAGGTTGAGTCCGAAACACGATCTCCTTTAAGCGCCCCCATAAATAAAAATCGAGGCAAGTTAAGTCTGGCGATGGCGGAGGCCATGGAAACAGACTTCCTCTTCCAATCCACTGCTGTTGAGTACTGCATTAATATGCTCTCGCACATTAATAGCAAAATGTGCTGGGCAACCATCCAACTGCAAAAACAATTTTTACCTTGTTTCCAGAGGCACATCTTCCAACAACAACGGTAATTGATTGGCCAAAAAATCAAGAAATACATTGCCATTTAGGGGTTGCTCGGAAAAAATATCGCCCAATAATTCTGCCTCCCAGTATGCCACACCATACATTTAAACTCCAACGTTCTTGGCGCTGAACTTCACGCAACTAATGGGGATTTTCTGCAGACCAATAATGCATATTGTGCAGATTGACTCTCCCGTCACTACTGAAGGTGTCTTCATCGGTCCAAAGAATTTGAAATAAAAATTCTCTATTTTCGCTTATCATGCCTAACATCCAATGGCAATAGTCTAACCTTCGATTAAAATCTTCCTCTTTCGAGGCCTGATGCAAAACGACACGATATGGGTGCATTCTTAATGTAATTAAAAAAAGTTTAAACGAATACCTATATATTTTGATGGCCATTTGAACTCTATGGCCCTTCAAAATATTTTGTAACGTTGTCCGTGATATGCCCAACTCAGTGGATAATGCTATTGTGCTAACATGAGGATTTCCTTCAATATAGCCCAGTACACGGTTAATATTTTCTTGTGTTCTTCCAATTCTTTGCCGTTGAGACGTAGGCCGAAAACTACCTTTGGCACGTAAGCTCGCCACTAATCGGAGAAAAACTCTTACATTGTAAGGACGCCGATTTGGATATCGAGCCGCGTAAACTCTTTTAGCTACTGCGGCATTTTGAAGACATTCAGAATAAACCGCAAGCATATCAACAGCTTCATTATTCGTAAAACGCATTTTGAAAGCACAAAAATTGCTCAAAGTAACGCGAAAGTATTGACAACTATAGAAAATTTGAGGATTATGTATGTTTTGTTTAGATATGTTTCCATTGCCTGGTTCTATTAATTGTATTTTTCGTATATATCCATAATGAATATGCATTTAAACAAACAAAAAATAGGCCTTTCGTATAAGTTTTAGCAGTGCTTACTTGCCCGTAGTAATTTCAAAAAGGGTGATTTTATTCTGGTGAATAAATTTACAAACATTTAAAATCGAAATTTCTAGGTAACCTATACAGAGCCGAAATTGAAGCTGCAGTTTTGTCTACCCATAAGAGGCCTCAGCAATGCACAGAGTGATTGTCAGCCTTTACGGGGGCATTAAAAACCTTCCTCCTTTAAATCGGTCCTTTTTAGAGCCACAACTTACATAATAGAAAAAATTCCAGAAAAATACAGTTAAAAAAAAAATTTGAAGGGATTTTCGTATAAAGCTTTTTTTGGCCGATATTTTAGGTTAGGAATAAGATATCGAAATGCGGTTTTCGCGAGCTCGTTTAGGCATCATTTAGCTACTTGCTCATGAAAAAAAGTCATACCAATGCATTTAATTTTTTTGCGAAAATTAACCGTTTCTGTCGGAATGTCGAACAAAGCCCTCTAGCGACGACATGTGAAACTAACAAAACTTCAATTAGTTTAACATTTGTAGCCCAAGAAAAGCTCTTTCCAACGCACCCAAGTTTGTTAAAATTAGATTTCGAAGATACGGGGGGTGATTTAAGGAAACCTTTGAATACCCCCCACCGCTTTATTTTTATAGATACGTCAAAAAGTGCCAAACGAAAAAAGTTCAGATTATCCTCGACTTCCAAGAACAGTTATTTTTTTATTAGGTTAATATAGCAGAATTCACAGAAACATCACTTCCTTAGATTCAAGATTGCAGTTATGCACCCTAGCGGCCATTTCAGAAACATGAAAATATTTTCCAGGTTTCTGTATTGGCCGTTTTAGTTAACTTTTTTTTCCGCAAGCCTCTGCGATGTATATTTTCCCAGATACAGTACGTCGCATTGTTAGTTGGCTACTCCGTACATTTATTAGATACATATAAATTTCAATGTATAAAAGCCTCATAAGAAAATTACGCTGCAAGGTTTGTCGAAGGATTTGAAAGTGTTGATAATCCTTATCAAAGAGCATTCCAACTTTTATGCAGTAAATTGGACAAAAAAACAATTTCTATTACATTTTCATTTTCAACGTTTACTAAATTACATGAAGAAGATATTAATCAATACAATCAATTACTCGATCAAGAGTCCTTGAAGTTAAATTCATGAATTTTCTATGAGTCGTTAATTGTACATTTAACCTCAAGTGGACTAAACAAAAATCATTTACGAGAATCCAATCTTCCTACTTGAGATGATTTTCTAGATTTTTGAGAAGCAAGGTAAATGTTTGGTGGTCTCTTGATTATACGTACAATAAAATTAGCCCTGTTTATTTAAGCCATAGTAAAGCACTTTTCAAAGATAGTGTTTACAATAAAAATCATTCACAGGTGAATTTCGACGTTTTTAATGTTGACAAGACATCTATTAAATGCAATTGTGGTACTAAAACCATACTATTTACAAATACCAAGAATTTTTAGCTCTATCTGTACCAGAAAGAAGAAACAAAGTTAAAAAACTAAATGTATTCCAAAATTGCTTGCGTACGGACCATACTCACGACATACATTTAGTAAACAGTATAGCTTCAAACACAAGTTCAAATGAAAACATATTAGTGAGGTCAGCATATAAAAGTATAATATATGCAGAGTTCAAGATGCATCAAGCACGTTTCATAAATGCAAAGCTCTCTCAGACTGTGGAGAACAAATATTGTAGCAAGTTACAACTTCAATGCTTTGTATATAAATTATGTATTAACAGTATCAACCAATCAATTTCTCATTTATAGACAATGCAATTTATCACTATTTTCCAATTCCACATGTTCGTGTACAACTTCGTGTTTTGTAACTCCAGTTATTACCAGTAATATCGCCTTATACCATTTCCATTTTAATAATTACATTTTTCCAAGTTATGCCCAATTAGCAGATCCAGAATTTACTGTTTCCAGAGAAGTAGATATTATGATTGGTGGTAACTTTTTTAAGACTTAATTTTGGAAGAGAAAGTACAGTTAGGTGCAAGTTTCCTACTCTTCAATATACTCAATTCCTCCATGCAGCAACCAGTACCATTCCTATTGATTCCAATACTTCTATTAGCTACCTTTCAAGACATGTTTGCAAATATGATACGCTTCTTTATCAAATCATGATGTGGAGGGTAAGAAACAATTTAAAAACAATACTTACCGAAAACGCTCTCTTAAAGCTCTCCTAATGTATTAGGTTGGGTATTAAAGGATATGTCTCCCGTGAGCAAGTAGTATTTCATATGTTTTTGGGATTTTAAAAGAAAGTAATATTACTACCAAGTTCCGAACAGTGATACTAGTTGCTCAAGCTCTACTGGTTAGCCTCTTAACGGCATGCAGTATGTGGGTCCAAAAGTATCTAAACTGTATGATTGAATTTTAATGCATCCATATCATAACATTTTGTGGCAAATAATCTCAATAAAATTTCTGAATTTATTAATTAAGTACAGTTTCCTACGGTACAAGTTCTGCCCTTTATCAGTTAAATACAATTTCTTATGATACCTTTATCTAGCCATAAAATCCACTCAACAATTAGCTAATTATTGCGGAAGATTTCTAGAAGCAAGTCACATGTTTGTCAAAGATTTTTATGTTGACAATCTTAGCACATGTTCCAACGATTCAAGCGAATTAAATAATAGAATCAAACAGTTTTAGTCTATTTTACATCTAGGCATTTTATAAAAAATGTATATCTCGCATTCTTAAATTTAGCAATTCTGATATTTTAGTCGATAATGATGTATACAGTGGATCCCTAATTTAGACTGTCTATAATACAATATTGGCAGTGTTAAAAACGTAGGGCCAGACATAACTATTATTTGGATTCATTAAAGCTTCAGTTATTGTTGGATTCGAAACTGTACAATTAAAAACAGCATTTAGTTGACATAAAATCAGCTAGGCATTTACCTAAGTAGGCTTGGAAAAAGATACGAGCAATTGAATGAAAATAATACTTTTAAGATAGTTTCATTTCCAAAACGTTATAGTTGTAACATATTCGCGTTGTTAAAAGTTTTCAATTGTTAAAAAGTCATTGATTACCTTGATATAAGTTAAAAATTGTTTGTTTAAAATACCAAGAACAAATTAATATGTTGATCATTTATGGCGAATGGTAGAGAAATTCCAGGGCTGCAGCCAGATTATAGGCTGAAAGGTATCCAGATCTCCACGCACCGCATTTTACCTATTTTCCGTATTTGGAAGATTATTTGAAATATGCACGTACTGAAGGTAATGAAATTTTTATTATAAGTGAAGAGAGTGAAATAAATGTACTAGCTTATATTTAATACGATCGCACCGCTTCTTTGCGAGAAATTGCTTTAAATTTAAATAATAGGCATGAACGCGTAAGAACAATTCTAAAAAAGCATGGCTATAAGTCTTAGTACTAAATTCACCATCATTTATATGAAAATGATTTTCCTATAAGACTTACATATTGCTATTGGTTTCTAGAAAATTACAATCGAGAAGAAACATTTCATGGCAAAATTCGAATGAATCAAGATTTACCAATTTGGGAATGTTTAACCTACAAAATACCAGATATTGGGCCACGGAAAACCGCTTGTTAGTAAGAAATGGAGCATTCCAGGAACTGTTTGGAATTAATGTTTGGTTAGGAATCGTTGAAACCCATATTATAGGACCAATTTTTTTCAATCTACCGCTGAATGGACAGATGTATTTAATTATCTACAGAACGAAATTGAACTTTTTTCTAAATAATCTTCCATAACTGTTGAAGCCCTACATAAAAGACGAGATACCATACAATACACAAGGTGCCAAAATTACGGCTATTCGAAGGCTTACTCCCTGAGACAGTACAAATATGTCAAATTCGGTGATGACCACGACACCAAAACGTTCGTGCACGTTTTGGTGCTAGTCACCAATATAATAGCTTCTTCTCTGCTTTGGGCAGTAAATTTATTGCGGGTAGCGATTGGAATGCCAAGCACACCCACAGGGATTCCAGAATTATACTAACAAAAGGTCATAATCTCTTACAGTAAATCACACAAAACCACCGCACTTTCCACTTCTCCGGAGAGCCCACTTACTGGGCGTCAGACCACAGCAAACTTCCCGACTTATTAGATTTCTATATCTTCCATGGTATAGCTACCAATTGCATAATGGTAGAAGCAAATAATGACCTGTCGTCAGATCACTCGCTAAACTCGCTAAGCCCTCGGGCTTCGCCTTCGAGGCAACAAACCCCACTCGCGGGATTAAATGTTGCACTTTGGTCCCTCTATATATAATATACTATTTGATATCTCACCTAATTCCATTTATTGAGGACGATAAGTGTAATTGTTATTGAATCGTTTAAAATTATATAAAATATAAATAAAAAAATATACCATTTAATTACCCAAACGATGAGTATTTTAATATTTAGTCATAATTAAATTTCAGAGGATTCATTACTAATGCTGAATTCATTAGAGAATCAACACTTGGCTCTGCTCCGACTATTGATGCCATTCACATAGTAACCTTAGATGATGATGGGTTGCTGAAAATCATATTAGCAGCTTTAATTTACCCCTCAGCAAGAACACTACTTTTCCATCCACCTAAGATTTTAATTTGGTAAAAGTGTCCTCCATTGTCTATTAGAATGGTAGAACGGCATTTTTAAGTTATCCTTTTCAAAAATGTTCGCAACTTATAAAAAATGATGACATTGTTTATTTGAAAAATGCATTGTTAACGCCATAGAAGACTGAAAAACTATTGTACTACAACGTCTCGGTTAACTACCAAACCCCTCGACAGAAACGTAACATTTTCCGCTTCGGTTCGTAATATATTGTTGTTCTGTTTAATTCTTTAATTCTTAATTTAATTGTGTTAGTAGAATGTCATGGTCTGTCACACTAATAAGATTTAGTTTTTGACACCAATTGCATTTTGCAGAATAGAACGAAAACTATCAGTATATAATAGGTACGTGTGCTTGAAGCTAATAAACGATTGTATTGTTATTATTATAAAAAAAATGCTCTATTAATATGAATAAACCAGATTTTCTGATGATCATAAACTGTTAAAATGCTCCCTGATTCCAAAAATATTCTTATTTTCCTGAACTTTATTTTGCTCAGCTTGTTAATTTTTTGAATGTTTTATGAATGAACCTTGATGGCCCAGTTGGTTAGCGCGGTACTCTAGCAAAGTACAGGTCGTAGGTTCAAGTCCTACTCGAGGTAAACTTTTTTTGTGCGTTTAATAAAATTAATAATCTTCAATGAGAGATTTTGTCACCGGGTGTGAACATTGTATGCAGATTGCGTCAAATAACAAAGTAATGTTAAGGTAATTTTGTATAGATAGTAGTTATTTTCATTATTTTAAGTTTTATATTGTATTTCGGATTCGAATTTGTCGTATTTAATTTAAAATGAATTTCTCTGTTAGAATTAATTTAATCGAAATAGTAAATATCATATAATTTTTCCCAAGGATTTAAAATTAAGGACGCAATTTGTTATTGAGTGTAATTACAATAGAGTTTAGAGAAAAGCAAGACATAAAATTCTAAGTTGTTTTTCGTATTAAGTTTCAACATCCATTGCGGCACACAGGAGAAGTGGTTCCAGGAGTCTTACGCTGTAAAGCATACCGATTCGTGTTTAGTTAAGAATTATCATTATAGGAGAAGGCAATACTTATCTGTACTACAATACGACCCAAGTACTGTTAAGTACATGTGTACCGTAAAGTGAGATAAGCAGTTAGTTACTTCAAAAGCTGTCAATGCAGTTTCTATGTGAAAGCGCGGGGTTAAAAGAAAATATGATGTAATTTGCCGTTTCTTCTATCGAAGTGTAATAAGCAATATTCCTGGTTTGAGTTTTAAACTCAAAATAGAAAACTGAGGTTTTTTAGTAGGTGTCTTCAGTCTTGGTTTGGTTTTTGCGCGTCCCTTTCGCCTTTGTGCGGCTTGTGTTGGAAGTTCACCAGGTTGGGAAAATTTATATGTCGGGGACTTATATGTAGATTTGTCGTGGTCAACAAGACCTTCTTATCGTTTCTGAAATTAGGCTAGTGTTTTCGACAAGTGCTTTGTGATTGGCGGAGTTTTAGATCGCTTTTGCGGATTTAATATGTTTTTATGATGAAGTATTGCTTCTGCTATCAGTCTTGAATAGACCAAGTTTCACTGTACATAAATTTGTAAATACTTACGTTAATCAGAAATAGACTTGTAAACAAAATTACCTAATTAATTCAATATCGTTTAAATAATACCGCGTGGAAAAGCTTTTGTGTACATAAGCTCTATAACATCGTTACTCAGTCAATTACGAACGCAACGTTAACGGACTTGATATTTGGAAGTCGCTGCAATTGGTTGTTCAAAGAATATTTTTTGAGGGTAATCTAACATTGTGTATTAATGGTGTATATTTTGCAATTGACTGTGTTCTGCTAAATTATACGTCGGTAACCAGATAAACGTAGTCGTCTTTGGTTGAAAGTTTATTGTTGTTACTTTAATTAAGTTTAACGGAATACCCTTATCTGCGATTTTAATATTTTAAGATTGATTATTTGAATGTACTTCAGTTTGGTGCGTATAACAATTTCATGCTGTGAACTGAATCGCGTTGAGTGAACAATTTGTTTTGAACTTTAATAGTATTGGATAGCGGTAACTTATAATCTAACCTAAGGTTAGAGGGCATAACTTGGAAGTTATAACCGATTAAGAAATAGGGGAGTATATTCTCCCCTAACTCAAATTTTAAAATAATCGGCACATGAATTTGTGTGACTTACGTGTTAGGTATATGTATCGACTTTGTGTTTGATTGGTGTTTGTTTAATAGACGAGTAATTAATAGGATTTACTAGCATTATTTGTAGTCTTCTCCCGAACAGCGAAAGCATTTATTAACGCAAGTTGGTAATTTAGAGATTCAAAGTTAAGAGATATCGTTAAAGGTTAATATTATTGATTAAATTTCATTGAGTCTATATGAAAGTACAACTAATGATAGAATTTTAATAGATGACTAGCAGTTGGATTTTGCCTTGTCAGTAAATAAACTAAATATTTAGCGTTATTTTTATTAGCGTATTCAGTGTACAAGCGTTGAGTGTAAAACAACGTAAAATAGTTGAAGGCAAGCCGTTGAACCACAACAGCTGATTTTTGAAGACGTGATTATTTTGAGATTTGTTTTAGAGCTAGAATTCCCGAGGCGCCATCTACGTGCATGTGAAGGTAGTCTGTTTACGTAAGCACAGGTGTATTCTTACCGATTTTGTTTTAACAACAGACTCACGCTCTTTATGCGACTTTATCTCGGTTGCGACTCACCCTTATTGATGACTTACGGCAATATGACAAACTACCCTTAGTATTTAAATTCAGAAATACGCCCACGGCCTTTATCGTACCGAGCTAGACCGGTGCACTTTAATTATCTGTTATCTTCCGTGCTAATTTAATTTTCGACTGTAAATTGTATACTATAGTCAAAGCGATAGAACGTGTTTAAGGTTGCTCCGCTTCGAACTTTCCGTAGTGAAACAAATACGTATTAAAATGAAAAATGAGAATCAATAAAATAAGGGCTTTTGAACAGATTTTTATACCCAGCGGTTTGAATATTAATAATAAACAAAGGTAATAATAATCTAACCAGTAGAAGTTTTGTAACGTGTAAATAGCTCTTTAGTTGAAACAGGCGCGAAAATAACATTTAAGATTGCTATCGTATTCAATTTCTATGAAAAAATACGGCTCTTTTACACCCATACCAGATGTGATTGTAAAAACTGGTAAAATTGTAAAGTAAACTTAAAGCGTAAATACCACCCCTTTGTTTAAGGATTGAACTCAAACAAGTAAAAATCATCGCAATAGCAATGAATTATAGAGAATTAATAGAAAATAAATTATTTTATCCCTCAGTAGCGCGGGGTAAATCATAAATACGTATCTGTAACTGTAGGAAAAATACCAGATGTGATTCTTCCTTGTAATGAACCCCTTTCTATAACAAATCCAAACGTAAGCATGGTCATAGGAACTGTTTCATTAGCTTAAATGATAAAAATAAATAACTAGATCGAATCCGTAAGCCAAAGTAAAAAAAAATCAAATAAATAGATAATATAAACAAATAACTGGCTCTAATTTGTAGTCGAAATTCTAAATGAAAGTAATTAAATAATTTATTTTCTCAAATAAATAATAGTAAGTCTAATCTAAATGCAAGTAGGAAGGTACTGAATAGAATTTATGGGTTTGAATATTACTAATAAACAAAAATAATAGTAATCTAAACAGTAGAATTTTGTAACATGTAAAATGCCTCTTTAATAAAAAAAGAGGAATACAATTTAGGATTGCCATGGCATTGAACTTCTACGAAAAATACGGTTCCTTTAAAAACCGTGCCAGATTATTGTTGAAACTCATAAAACCGTACTGGCACAAACATAAAATACAAAAGATGTTACTATTCATGGCAGATCCGCATACAAGTGGTAAGTTTTTGAACATTTTTTCTTTCTTTTCAAATTTGAAGGTTAATCCAACTTTAGTGTATGTAATTTTAACCTTAATTATAACATTGTGTTGCATATTGTCTTATACTATATTTTGACTGCAAATTCAAAATTTAAGCTAACTTTTACCTTTGTTACTATGTTTGATCTTAATTGTAATTAATTAATCCTAAAAAAAGTAGGCAGTTAATGTCGAGGAGCTAACAGGGCCATTATATTTATTTATTGTTACCCTACAATTGAATAAAAGTGAAATTTAGAGGCTGGAAATGTTTAAATTGTCACGGTTCGCGACAATAATAAAACAGATTTGATAAATAAATATTAAATTAAATAACAAAGAACTATCTATAACTCGGAAATCTAAATTAAAAATAATTAAAGTATTTGGTCGCAAATAAATAACAGCAAGTGCGGTGAGTGGCCAGGAATCGCATAGGGAGCAATCTAGTTAAACGTGAGGTGAAGGGTATGTCAGTCAAATCATGTATGTGTATATATGTACATTTAGATATCCACACAGTAAGTATACGCTCTATTATTTATATCTTTCTTGACTCTATCTATATTTCTACTATAGTAGGACAATGCCGTTAGTAGGGAATGCTACATCGTCCGGGGCACGATTTGGCCAGGATTGACCTGTCTACAAGAGGCGGTCAAGGTCGAAACAGACAGTCCTGTTGCTGACAACTGTGCAAGGAATAAATAGCGAGTCGGTACGTGCAATGTTAGAGGTATGGATGGTAAAGAATTTGAAATAACGGATGTAATGTATGAAAGTTACCGAGATATTCTGTGTGTATCGGAGGCGAAACGCAAAGTAAAGGATGGTGTAGATATGACGGATGGCAGCCTAGCACCATGGTCAGGAGTTGAGAGTGAAGTGCATGGCGCAAAAGGAGTTGGCGTGATCGTAAGGGTAAGAGCGAAAAGATGTGTTAAACAGTACCAATCGGTATCTCCCCGGGTAATGTGGGTTAGAATGAAAGTAGAGTTTCGAAGAATTTTTCATATTGCGTGCTATGCAGCGGTGAATGGAGAAAGAGACCAGGATCGTGTGAACTTCTGAAATGAAGTAGAGAACGTGTTAAACGTATGTAAACCAAACGAAAGAGTGATTATAGTGGGAGATATGAAAGGATGGGTGTACAGAGAGAACATATTGAACGCGTTCTAGGAAAGTCTGGAGACCAAAGAGTCAACGGGAATAGAGAACGCCTGGTGAATATCTGTGTGAAGAGAAGCCTGTTTGTATCCAATACATGGTTTAAACATAACAATGTTCATATGTATACATGGCAAAGAGGCAAATCTAAAAGTATGATAGACTTGACAGTGTGTGATGAACCTGGTGAAAGACACAACAGTAATGCGCGGATCGGACCACTTTTTGGTTGTATCGAGAGTGTGTTTAGGGCATAAGTGGGTCTGGAGAAGGAAAGAAAACGTAGGCAAACTACCGGATAATGGTGCGAGAACCAATACGCAGATGCTGTGAGTAAAGAGTTGAATGTGAATGAAACAGTGTGGAACGAACAAATAAAAGACACTGACGAAAGTGCATGGATAAGCTTGAAAAACTTTGTTGTCAATTGTGCCGTGTGGATATGTGGAAGTATGACTGTAGGTAGACAGAAAAAATCTGCTTGGTAGAATGAGTCGGTAATAAAGGCAGCATGTAGGAAAAAAGATCCGTACATGGCAATCATAGCTGCAAAAAATGAGACGGAGAAAAAGCGATCTTATGAGGTGTACAGATTAAGAAACAAAGAAGCGAATGAGGCAGTGAGAATAAGTAAAGAAGAAGTGATTGCTGTGGAAGGAGTGAAAATGCAGAATGATTTTGAGGGAAACAAAAAACTCTTCTGGAAATGGGCCAAATATACAGAACTTGTCTCAAAACAGAACGCCGCATGAGTGATGGTAAGAATATTTCGGAAAGCTGTACAGTAGTGAGGAAAGTAAGAGTGAAGGGTTAAATAAGGAGAACGTAGAATGAAGGATGAATGAAACTGAGAAAGGTATTAGGATAAATGAGAGAGAAAACGGTAGGAAGGTTGAAAAGCGGCAAGGGAATATTTTATGAATTATTCGATGTATGAATATGAATGTGTGGAAAAAGTGGGGAACAAAAGTGATTGCAAAAACTACAGAGGTATAAGTTTGCTCAGAGTGTCTGGTAAAGTATTTGGAAGAATACGGATTGATAGAGTACCGCAGGTGATCGAAATGTGTTTAAGTGTAAAAAGGAAGCTGTACTGTGTGTTTTTAGATCTGGAGAAAGCGTACGACAGAGTGAATAGGGAAAGGCTGTGGGAAATATTAAATGAATGTGGCGTAAATAAAGGTCTAATAAACGGAATAAGGGCAGTATACAACGGTAGTTGGACATGTGTTAGGGTGAGAGGAGGTGTGAGTGAACACTTTAATCTTTAATCAAAAATTCAGCAAGGAGTGCGACAAGGCTGTGTGATGTCACTGTGGTTGTTCAATGTATACATGAATAAATGTGTTAGACAAGCATGTACCGATATAAATGGTGTAATGGCTGGTGACGTAAATGTACGACTTCTGGTGTATGCAGATGACACAGTCCTATTAAGTGACAATGTGGATGAGCTACAAACCGCTCTACGGAAGTTTGATAGAGTCTGTGAGAACATGGACCTAAAGGTAAACGTGAACAAAACTAAGATTGTGGTGTTCAATCGGGAAGGTGGAAAGAGAGTAGAGTATTTACTGTGCAAGATGAAATTGTGGAGTAAGTGGACGAGCTGGTATATCTGGGTAGAATGTTTACTGCAGATGGTACAAAGGAAGGAGAGATTGGACGAAGGGTCAATGCTAGACGGAAAGTGATTGGAAGTATGTGGACGATAATGAGAAACGAAAGCATGAGCCTAGCTGCGAAACGTGCAATCTATGATGGCGTGTTTGTCCCATCAGTGCTGTATGGAAGTGGGAAATAGGTATGTCAAAAAAAGCACGAAAGAAAAATAAATGCCGTGGGTATGAGATTCCTCAGAAGCGCATGTGGTAAAACGAGAAGAGACAAGATAAAGAATGAGTGCATAATGACGGAGTGTCGCGAGGAAAGGATGATGATGGATAGATATAAAAGTAGTACATTACGTTTGTTTGGCCACATTGAGAGAATGAGAAAAGCAAGATTAACGCAGCAATGTATGAATCTTGCGGAAGTTAGGGTGGTAACTATAACAATTTATGCTTCAACGCTACTTCTCTCCATTAAAAGATTTTATCGTTACACTGGTATCGAAATCTACGTTTTAATAAATGTTTGCATAACGTTTCACGTCTATCTAATTATTCAATGGGTTCTTGAATTTTGTTAACTAGCAAGTCATTTACTTTATGATCAACTGCATAATCTGCTGTTCAACTGATTTCTATTCTAATCACTCCAGCAACACAGTTTTCTACTATTCCTGTTCACGCTTCGTTACGAATACTTTTGATAAATGTTACAAAGTGTTAAACACTAACTGGTCCGTTTTTGCTGATCAAGTAAATTCTACAGCGTTCCGAATATTATGTCCCAGAGTGAATGATATTCGAACTTGAACTGGTAATTCACTACTGATCTCACAGATAAGGAAGATATAGTCTTAAAATTATTTACAACAAATGAACATTAAAGCAAATATTATTAAGTAAAAGTTTGTTTAGGGTAGAATTTAAACAGAAACAACCTTACTCTCAGAATAATACTCTTCACATTAAAGATTTTAGTGCTCAGCTTCTGTATTTTTCGTATCTAGAAGGTCAATCGGGCTTAGTACGATTTTGAAAACAGCGAGCTGATAAAACAAAAAAATCAGGAATATTACTTATCTTATTATTATCTTATCGACACAGACTACGTATGATAAACAATCAGTGTATAATAGCCTTAATTTTATATTTAATTATACACATAAACGTTATATTTTACGCGTAAAATATTTACATTGTTTTAATATAATAAAAAAATTACGTTCTTTTGACAATACATTACACGAACTCAGGTACAGTGTAATGACATACAGTGGCGGATCTATTTTCCCGTAGGAGAATATTTTCTTTTATTTTAAACGACTACAAGTTTGAAATGCTTTTGTTTTGGTATTTGCGTAGGTAATACATTTCGCTTAAACAGTATAAACCTAGTAATACAATTTTTTTTTCATCAGAAAATACATAGAAGTATCAAAATTTAAATAATACTTGTTAATTCTAATAATAGAATCACATAATAAAACACGACAAAAAATTAATGTATCTAAAAATGTTGATTGATTAGAGAAACAACAGTTTCTAAGTTAGATATTTTATACTCATAGTAAATTCTCAAACTTTGCTTTGAAATTACAAGCACAACTTTGAGAAAACTTTGACAATTCTGTCGTATGTAAAATATCAGCAATATTTTTTTTTGCTTAAAAAAACTATTATTAATAGATCAACCTCAGACTGTGATGTTTCAGAACAAAAATTTACATTGAGAATATTTAACAAAGTCTTAACAAAATTTACCTTAAATGATTCGTGTTTTGCAAATTTTTTTAACGCTTAATTTAACTGTACGTACTACAAGCCAGTGATCATAAAATAACGTAATTTTAATAGTCTTTTGTAATGGTTTTCACAGGAGTACAGCGGACGCTTTGTGTGATTATCAAAAAGTTTCATAGTATAATGTGTAATAAAGATAATGACTCTTAATTTTATTACTTGCTAACATATTTATTTAAGTTTAATCACTGGAGCTTGATTGACATAGAAACAGCTTATGGCAACTAGTAAAAGCTTCATAAATCCACTAATTTAAATTTTATTAAGTAAAAGTGTTTTTCCTATAAAATAGTGGAACATCAACGGAACTTTTGTACGTAAAATAGATTCAAACAGATGTGTGTTACAAGTTTCAGTGTTGTTTTAATTAGTTCGTTTTAGGTTAATTATTTAACCTACTTAACTCAAGTTCAAAATATAATGACGCGTAAAGGGGCGGGTGAAATTATTTTAAGTAAGTGTGAAAATACCTTTTAAATTTGTATTTAATAAAATATTAAGCTTTAATACTTTACACGGTTCACTCGGAATTGGTCACGAAAAGTAAGTATATGTAAATTACAATTAAACGTTTAATACAGTACATTCGTAGATTCGTGTTACGTACATGTAACATTTAGAAGTATCCCAATAATTTTAGTTGCGGCATTTATCTTTAATTTTGTACGTGTAGACTATAAAATAAATAAATCATTATAGCAGACAGAAGATAGAATGGAGGTTTTTAAATTTAAACTGTATTTAACCATAAGGGTTATAAAGTTGAAATTAGTGACATTATTCACAATCAACTAAATTGCCGGTATAAAACCGCAATAAAGCGGCCAAAAGATTATAAGATTTAACTTTGTAAATGTGCATGAAAAGTAGAACACAAATACGTATATGTGCGGTTTTTCAAGAAAAGATATGTATGTATTACATTAATTACAGTTGGAGGATAATACAGAATATTGAAATTTATTAAATAGAATGAGATTGTATTCTGCAGAACATGGCTGTGATTTTTAGATATGGCATGAACGGTATTAATAACATTTATATAAATAGTAACAATTTCTAAATTGATTCCTATTACTCTTTTTCTTTGTAACTAAATTTGCGACTTAGTATAGTATTTTGAACCGTAACAGGATTTCCTGAAAAATCTTTTTCTGCCGCAAATATTTAAGTAAATATTGAAGATGGCATACATACATGTATTGTGTCCTTTACGAAATTTATTAAAACCTTAATAGATTTATACTCCAAGTGTAGTATGGGCGACTACGAACTAAATGTCTCTTTTACTATCTTTAATCGTATACAATTAAATTCAGAACGCCTACATCTAACAAAAACCTTTCTATGATTCTATAATTGAAGTTAACATTGTAGAAATTTGTTCCATCCATTCTTTCATATTGACATGGAAGCTCAAGCTGGTTCTGCAAAATGCAAATACCAAATGTCGTATGTGAGAGTATCTCATTATTACGTACTTAATTATTACTCGGACACAATGAAGATTGGTGCTGGTATTAAAGAAGCGAGCAAAGCTTTATGATGTTCCGAAAGTGGATCTGCTATCAAGAAAGAAGGCCAAATCGAAGAAATAGCTGGTCCGAAAAAACGCATGGAAAGAAAAGGTACACCAATCAATGATCATCCATCTACATGTATATGACGAGAATATGCAATCAATTATTCGACGTAAACTGTACGATTTTTTCATTGCAAACATTCCACCAACGAAAAGAGTATCCTTTGTGCTGTTAATGGTCATAATAATCTACCGAATTTGTACGCGATACACTATCCAATCTCTTGAAAGGTACCGTAAAATCGGCCAACTTCGACACTTCGGGTAACATCGACAACAACTCCCTATTCCTACATTAGTATTACGTGCGCAATACCAAATGCAGTTGGCGGCTAGTTAGTAGAGCACACAGCGTGGTACATGTTAGATTTCGTTACAAATGCCGCGAAAAGTACGTAAAGTGGTCGGGGTCGTAGCTACCGGCGATACACGCAGGAAGCAGTAGAAGACGCCTTACAGGATATTGGACAGGGCATGACGGTACCAGCAGCGACCAAAAAACACGGGGTACCGCGTGTTACCCTTCTCGATAAATAGCATGGATGGCATGTACATGCAGTCGGGCACCCAACAGCTTTGAAGCCCCAAGAGGAGCAACTGATTGTGGACACAATAGCTGCTCTGGTACAATGGTCATATCCATTAAATAAAAACGATATTTTTCCTTATAATTAAGGGTTATCTAGATAAACAGAGCATTAAGAACCCTGTGTTTCATGATAATATGCCCGGTAAGGATTTCATAATAAACTTTATGGAGAGGCATAACATTACGCAACGGTTAGCTGCTAACATCAGTCGAGCAAGAGCTTCGTTGTCTAGAGAAATGGTGAGGCAGTTCTTCGAAAATATTAGAGAAAAACTTGTAAATATTACATCAAATCGGCTCTTTAATTTTGACGAAACAACATTTCCGATGGTCCCGGCGCAAAGAAAGTTGTAATACTAAGGGGTACAAAACGAGTGGAAAGGGTTATGGAACATTCCAAGACTTCAATATCATTAATGTTCTGTATATCTGCTGACGGTGTAATTCTGCCACCATTTGTTGTATATAAGGCCGACAACGTTTTCGAAAATTGGTGTAGGGGGGGGGGCACATGGCACGAAATATGATGCAACAAAATCGGGGTCGTTTGATGCCAGAACATTCAAACTATGGTTTCAAAAGGTGTTTTTACCTCATGTTAACAGAATTCCAGGTGAAAAAGTTGTTGCTGCAGATAATTTAGCATCTCATTTCTCACCCAGCGTGATACAGTTATGCAGAGAGCACAGTATTTACTTTACAACACTCCCTGCTAACGCCACTCACCTCATGCAACCTTTGGACGTGGCTTTTTTTCGTCCACTAAAAATTTACTGGAGAAACGTTCTGGAAAATTGGCAAAAACAAAGCCGCTCCAAAGGATCTATTCCAAAAGAGCATTTTCGGTCGTTGTTAAGTAGCTTCTATTCCAAATTGGAAAACAATAATGAGAGTGAAAATGCCCGATCGGGCTTTCGAAAGACTGGTCTGCACCCTTTGATCCCGACCAAGTGTTGCGCATGCTACCAGACAATTCTGACTTAACATCAGATGACGACAGAAGTAGAAAGTCCAGTTTAAATGCCAGTGTTCTCGAGTTTTTAGAGAACCAGAGGGGATTTACAGCAGATGCAGCTAAGCGAAAACGTGGAAAGAAGATTATTCCGGGCTGTCACATTGAATCCATCAACTGAACCTAGTGTTTCACAAACCTCTACTACCTTATCTCAACCATCTAGCAGCCAAGAACCATACGATGAACATTTCTGTGGAATATGCCAATGTGATTTTTCAAAGTACAGAGGTGCTGAGTGGATACAGTGCATAGGGTGTAGTAAGTGGATCTGTGGTACATGCAACGGCCGAAGCAAAGAAGTCTATTATGAGTGTGAGGCCTGTCTTGACAGAGATTAATTCTTTTTGTTTATTTATTTATCTATTATTAATGTTACAAATTATTGTCTTAAGCATTTATTTTTTTATGTTAACTTGGAAAATTTCTTTTTTAGTTTTATATAGATGACATATGGCATATATTTTTTCGTTTTTAATAGTTTTTTAATCTAGGTATATACGTTTTTTAAATAAAATATTTTTTTTTAGAATATTAGGTGTCGAAGATGCCTAAACAATTGATCTACATCGACTTTATACTAATTTTCAATAGGTGTCGAAGTTGGCCGAAATTGCGTGCAACTTCGACACCATATAAATGGCACCTTTCCGTAAAAACTGTCGGCTATTTTGAAATAAAAAAAATCATATTCCACTCAGAATACTTTCATTGTAAACTTCCATCGTTTACATGTGTACAAAAAAAATTGAGAACGCCGTAAATTAAAAAATACCATTAAAAAGTGTCGAAGTTGGCCGATTTTACGGTAGAGGTTTTGAGTTTGTAAGATGCGACGCAAGGCTATTCTTAGTGAACGCGGTGATATATTAAGATAAATATTTACGATGCATCAGATTGTTCAGAGAATAAGGTACTTACATTATTTTTATTCGATTTCAAATTACATACTGCAGGTAGCAACATGAAATCTTAATTGTTATCGCGGAAGAAAACATAATGGAGAGGTTTTAATACTTTGTCAATAGGTCGTTATATTTGATGTTTTCAGCGTACGGTATTTTATGTACTCTATGTAGCTTAGATTTAAATGTATGATTAGAGAGGGACGTTATTAATTACAATATCCGTCAGACGGCGAAATCATAGTTAAGTCAGTTTTTGTTGTAGTGAAATTTTAACACGTATTTATTTAACACATATGTTGTTTTAAGCTTAAATGTAACAGGGGCGGAATCCTCCTATGTAATCTTTCGTTTTTTTTTTGTTATCAATTTAATAGCTTTTGAAAACAGTGGTTGATTCGAACAAGTTTGTTGGAGTTAGAGTGACTATTCGCTCGTACCGTGTAACGAGACCTTTAGTTGAAACTTTATGAGACTCTACTGTTTTGTTACATGTAACATTTGAGGCGTTTCTCGGAAAAACCTCATAAGTCCATATTCGCCGAAATTTAAATAATGGCGTCTGCTTATTGTTAACCTTTATGTGCATGTGTACAAATCATTCTTGTAACAATGTCATAGGGTCCACACCATTTACTGGTAAAAATTGGCTTGTTCTTCTAAAAACATCATAAGTCCACACTCTCTTTCACCTAAGAAAGCCACATGTCCATAGCATGTGATGGTTTCAGTAGCAAATTTGTTATTCGACTGGTTGGCGGTAATGTTTCGCGATCGAGTTGGTTCCTGTTAGTATCTCGGGTAGATAACGTCGCGTTATTTACTAACAAAATAGACATTCGATTTCTAACACGTGTTGCTTTGTGTGGGAGTTAATTTGTTTAAGTTTTACGAGTACTTATGAAATATGGAAGCACAGAACGATGGAGGGTGTCTGTTGTCCAGTGGTGGTTGGCGTAAAAGGAGCGAAAGTGAAAGGGTCTTGCACACAAAAATTACACAGGGACACCAACAGCTAAAAACACTGTAGATGATTGCAGGTAGTTTTCCTTTATAATAATAATATGTAATATCTTACAGTGTGACTTTCTTTAGATACAAACGACTCCAATGTTTCCAAAAAATCGCTGTTGAAGAGCGTGTACATATACTTACCGAATTCTATAAAATGCATGATAAAAACGAACAAGACTCATACTTGGTCGGCCTAATAACAATAAAGTATATAAAACGCCGTAATCAGGGAAACAATAAACCACATTGTGCTACCTATTATTATAAATTGCGTTGCTTTGGTATAGAAAAGTTTTTTTGTGTCAAAGCATTTGCCAGTATTCATGCAGTTACATTGCCTCGTCTAAAAGAATTCAGTTATCACTAGTAGAAAAAGGTTGTTCACCTAGAGATAAAAGGGGAAAACGTAATTGCCGCTCTAGAAACTATAGTGAAGAAGCTATAGCCCCCATAAAGGACAATGTACGTACATTTTCTCTTATGCTATCACATTACTCATGAGAAAGAATCCGAATCAGCTGTACCTACCTTCGGAGCTAACAGTGAACGATATGCACAAAGCTTTTCTGCAAGAATACTATCTTACCGTTCCATACAAATTATATTGTATTTAAAACCAATTTTAAAATTAAATTTGGACTTTTGCGGTCAGAAACTTGTGCGGAATGTGACAGTTTGAACATATCTGAAGCCAAAGGGTATTTCTGAAGCCGTTGCAGCTACTTGCAAAATACAAACAGAACTTCATTTAACAAAAGCTAATGCATTCCACACCAAAAAAACGCAGCTATAACGAACAAGGAAGAGCAGGCAAAATTTCTTGCATAACATTTGATTTTATGCAGAATTTGCCACTACCACATATACCGTCCAATCCGGTATTTTTGGTACTTCGTTTTCGGGATCCATGATTTAGCAAGTAATCAAGCAGCACTGTACACTTATACAGAAAAACAAGTAAAAAGGAATCAATCGAGGTTACGTCGATCTTATTGAACTACTTTAATACCAACAACTTCTGTAGAAATTTGGTTTTGATTAGCGATGGCTGCCCGGGCCAAAACAAGAGCTATCTCATGTAACATTTTTTATATCAATTAGTTCATGTGTTAAAAATGTTTGATTCCATAAAATACCTGTTCTCTGAAGAGAGCATTCATATCTGCCTAATGGTCAGGATTTTTTCTCATCTTAAGAAAGAAACGAAAAACTGAACGAGTTGACATTCCAGAGGGGTAGGATTATCTCAAGCAAGAGCTAAACCGTCTCCATTCAGACTTATTAAAGTAGATCAGTCAATGATTTTTTGCATTAAAAGTGCAACTGGCAAGTTTTTTGTTAAAATCGAAAACCTGCTATTAAAATAAAAAATGTAAAAAAATGTAAAAAATGCGCTGAAAATTGAAAGTACTAACAGATGCACTTTCCTCCACTAAGATAGTTATAGTGGTGAATGGCGTTCATCACTAGTAGAATCAAAAGTAACCATGAAAAACGAAATTAGCTTAAATCGTGCATATGATCTGCCAGTACCATTTAAGAAATCAAAACTGGATACATTAGAAAAACTTCTACCTCTTCTACATAACCACAACAACAGAAAATTTTATGAAGACTTAATAACAAACTAGAACACCGTAGCACCTGACACTCATGATAACGTTATCATCGAAAACGATGTTAACAGCAGTGCTTGCGAAGACTAAGTATAGTAGTAGTGAGATTTTTTGTTGTCATAGTTGATTTTTATAGTGTCTGTATTAAGGAGTTTCATATATTTTTGAGAAAAAACATCAGTGGCTGGACGAAGTATCTTAAATCTTTTTACTTCTAGATATGCCAATAAAGTAGTCTAATCAAAAAGGAAATGTCGGAAAGTTTTTTCATTTTCCCAAATATGTTAATTTTGGAGTAATGATGTTTTTCCCAGAAATGCCTCAATTATAAACAATTGTGGCCATACATATTTTATTGTTTCCGTTTAGTAAAAACTAGAAGCGCGAAATTGTCCCTTGTTTTCGATATCGATAAATAGTCACCGCGTCTTGGTTTTAATCCGCAAAGTGGTCGTGTAAACAAAAGTATATCCATAAATAATATACCGTCTTGATTTTAATACGCGAGGTGGTTGTGTAAACAAACTGATATCGATCAATAATCCACACCATCGTAGTTTCAATCCCCGCACATTATCCCGTTAGGTATTTGTGCCAGTGACTAAATAAAAGGGTTACTATATTCAAGCGTGAGTAGGAACTTAAATGTCGATTAAAAGACGCAACAAACCATTCAATATGCTGATGCAAACTTTGCAGCTTTGTTGATGTATATTAACACATATGAATTTTTCTACTTGAATTTGTTAATGCGCCCTTGGCATTACGACAAGTAACACCCTGTATAGCAAAAGAAATATAAAAATTAATTAAATAAGATTGCAATGAACTATATTGCAATTATTTTCAAGGTAGCATCTACATATATTTTATGTGACATTAAGTTTTAAACGTCTATCTGGCATTGATTATTGCTGCCATTTTATTTAGGAATGAATTAAAAAAGGGGTTGTATAATCAGCCTAAAAAAATTATTAAAAATATTTCTTTTTTTTAATTCCCAACGTTTATCTGTTGTTGTTGCTTTTATAATGTTGTCATTTTCATTATGAACTTTTTAAAAAAGAGGTTTCATAATTAGCCTAAAAAAATTATTACACATATTTCGTTTCTATTAATTCCCACTTTGTAGGTTGGAAGGTCGTGTGTTGCTCCATACCAGATATTTTTGAAGTGCGACTAATTAATGCAACTGCCAACATATCAAACAATAAATGTGTTATTCTAGGAATAAGCTGTTTCAGAAGAGTTTCTCACGGTACATCACTAGGTCACAATACAAGATTTACGTGAGATATTAGGTGTACTAGTTTCTATACCTGCCGTGCTTGTGGTAGAGGATCCGGACCCAAATTGTGAACCTCCGATTGCCTTAAATCGTGGGCAGAAGTAATTAAAGAGGCCCGATTGGGACATAGGTGCTACTTAACCTTCAAGGTGCTTCACACACGGCGGTAAAATTAATCCCTTAGACTAAAGGTTCCACAGTCAACCCCTATCCTCTGAAAATATATGAACTGTGAACAAAATGAACGTCAGGGCCATTTGAGGTAGGTTCATTAAACCCTAATTCTTTATACGAGCCAAGAGATTACTGTTGCGAAAAAGACACGTAGTGGTGAATTAATATACATTAGAGTAGCATTATTTGTTCATTCTTTTAAAGTACGTTTATTAAACGCTAATTACTTATACACGCTAAGCGTAATATCTGTTGCGCACAGGATTCCGAGGTGAATTAAGGTAGGTTTTTTCATTTTTTAAATTCGTTATTAAATTTAAATTAAAATAGGTTTGAGTAGCTTTATTCATTGATTCTTTTACAGAACGTTTATGAAAACACAATTTCTTATACGTACTAACATTAACTATTGTTGCAAAAGGACTTTGGTGTTAATTTAAATAGGTTATAGTAGATTTCTTGTTCACTCCTTTAAGGTACATTTATTAAATGGTAGATATTTATACAAACTAGGGGTTGAATTAAGATAGGTTAGGGTAGTTTTGCTTGCTCGTTCTTTTAAAGTACGTTTATTAAATTCTAATGCACATGCATTTATTTACATTTTTATTCGGTATATATAGAAAACTGCGATTGATACATATAGTACACGTACACACACACACACACACACACCCACGCACGCACGCACGCACGCACGCACGCGCGCACGCACACGCACACTCAAACGCACACGCACACGCACACGCACACGCGCACGCGCACGCACACGCACACGCACACGCACACGCACACGCACACGCACACGCACACGCACACGCACACGCACACGCACACGACACGCACAGCACACGCACAGCACACGCACACGCAACGCAACGCACACGCACACACACACACACACACATGCACGCACGCACGCAAACCCACCCACCCAGCTACCCTTACGATCACTACGAACACAATAACTACAAGTATTGAGATACAGGTTCTGTTCATTTCATATATCATTTATTACCAATGAAAAATTAATCAAAGGTCAAATGGCTTTTGTATTGAATTCTAGATACGTTTAAATATTTTCGAGGGGATAATAAATTTAATACTTTAGCCATTAGTTATTTGAACAATATCTACTGTAAGGTAATATACAGTAAAAAAAATGTATGATTAGAATGAAATGGACTTGATTGGCACTGCAGTAATACATTTCGAAAGAGGCCTTGCCAACTATTTTGTAACAGATAAAAGCATGCTGACGTTCATTAAATTTTAAACGTATGAATACTAAAAAATCACATAATACAAGTAAATTTTTACCAAACACTTATACAATATTACCGTATTTAAATAATTTTAGATTGTTTTCATTTTTTATAAATCAATGTGTCTACTGATTTACTGAGGTTAGAGTTTGCATTTCAGAAGGGTTGAGGCACAGAATACACAAGTAATTTAATGAGACAACTTTGATATACATACAAGAATTTTACAAACATATTGGGTTTTTATAGTGTGGGTGCACTTGAGGGCGACACGCAACGGACGCTTCTCTTCATTAGGCTGTTGCTATGGCAGTTACCACAACCTTTTGTGATAGAATGAATGTGGTAGGCTCATTTCACCTGACCTACCAACTTTATGTCGAAAACAGATGCTTTTGCCACTATTACAACACCCCAAACCGATTATTTACTTGAAACTTCTGAAAAAGCCAATCAATTTTAAGGTAATATTGATTAGTTTCCATAACTAAGTTACAAATTAAACACGTGTGCTGGATAATACATTTTATTCAATGAAGAATTATTGCATGCGATCAGTTACTTAAATTTAACACTAATTATATATTTATTGAATGTATATTGAAATTTACTAAATAATAATAAAGCGTTGTGGTTAATTTTACGGGGATTTTTCTTTATACTATACAAAGGTACACAAACACATAGTTATCACATACCAATTCGTTTTCAGCACGTACTTCCACCTTTATTTTATTAAATTTACTCTTATTATTCATGCAAAATGTATGTATGGAACAAAATACGCAATTACCAAAACGTTGGCCCCTAACACCGTTTGGAAGATAATGGACTGCTTATATTCTACCTTCATCGTATGGATAAGCAGTTATGTCATATAAAGTGATACCTCTTTTATGATACGTTCATAATGAAAATAAGCAACATCGTAAAAACAACAACAATGGTCCATATCAGATGGACGTTTAGGCGTTGATCTCAAATAGAGGTTAATAGACGTACAGTGAGGAAATGAAATCCGTAGCCCCTCTTCCTTCCTTTTCTGAACCACTGAAACGATTTTAATGAAGCTGGGGGTTCCTTTATAAGAACAAGTTAGTGATCTTTTTTGCATACCAAGGACCGTTGCAAACGCCAAATCCGCAGCTGGATTCAATTTTTGTACTTTCTTCTCATGGAAGCTGGGGTCATGTGACACCTCGTTGGTCTACTTATCCTTAATTCAATCCTCGAATTAAAAATAATTGAAAACCATTTGAACCTAGCTGTTATTTTGACATTTAGAATTCTTATTTGTATGTAAAAAAACATCTAACTTGTTCTTGTAGAAGAACCCCAAGTTTCGTTAAAACCTTTTCAATTTTTTTAGAAAATAAGGAGGTGGAGGGCTTATTACACAGATGCTAACTTGAAAAAATCCAAAGCCGCCCGCTTCAATAAAAGCAATAATGCAGTTTAAGCACTTTAAAACTTAATTAACTTTTAAGGCTTACTTGGCCTTATTAAGAAATTTTATTAAGAAACTTAAATGAAATTATCTTTAAAAAATACGATAACAGATTTCCCTATAAAGTGGTTATTCAGATATTGAAAAATTTGAACAAACACTTATTAAATCACCTAATTTAAGTTTGATCACGATTAAGAAAATTTGAACTTAAAATCTCAATGCTAGGAATTTCTGACATCAATCAAGGTGTGGGCATATATTAAACGTCACATTAAATTGAAGAATACAACGACAAAGTGAAGTGAAGTGTAATATAATACACTTACTTAAAATTGATCTTTTTCTTATTTCAACTTACATTCGCACTGGTCTCGAACAATACAAGATTAATGTGAATGCTTGAGGTAGAGGGTTCAATTCCTATTCTAACTTATCCTCCACCTGGAGGCATTATATGAGACTTGCAGTGGAAACCAATGACACTCCAAAGTTGGGAGCGATCGATTAATATCGTCAATTTACCTCAAAGGTAATAAATAAATTAAAAAAACAGATATGCCGGCGTTGTTATAACGATATCAAGAGGATACGACGAACCGGAGTGGTACACCTAACAGTCTTGGACCGGACGTTTGACAACAGAAGCGAAGAAGACGCCACCAGAAGTCACCCCGTTAGTGAAGGCCAAACTAACAGTACCATCGACCTCAAACGTTGGATTTGACCACCTGGAAGCCGGCCCGGAGACTATGGAGACCGTTACCTGCAACGAGTTAAATCGGTAACAATTTGTCAGCATCGTAATTTTAGAACTACACCAACGTAGTTTCAATATCGTTAATTGTTCTATAATAGAGCATCGAGAACGCCCGATTCCTTTGGAATGGTACATCTACTGCCGCAGGGAAAACCAAGATTATCCGGGAGACGGAATACGTCGCCCGTCTACGAGCCACCATCGAGGATTTGAGATGGAAAACTGGCATCGAACAGTGTCACCGGTGTCAGAGTTTCCGTAACGCACGACGCTGTTGCAAGGTCACAGTATGCTGCGCAAGTCCCTCGGCGACCACCACAGCAGTTAATGCACGAAACCCCAAAGCGACCGGATAAATTGTGATAACTGCGATGGGAACCACCCCGCGCACTACCGGGGATGCCCAAAGTTCCCTCTACATCTAGGAAGAAGGTGGAAGCTTCATAGTAACGGTGACACCTTCTTCAATACGTACCGGCGTTAAATACACCAAATCGATGTCAGTTAGGGTCGAGAAAACGGTAACATGCCTACTCAACCCCCTTAGATTTCGGCTTCTGTTCGGACGTGACACATATCTTCCGAAAGGTAGTAGCGGTACTCGCTAAGGCGGAAACTGCGACTGACCTTTCGAAAGTGATCTTCACATACATTCAGGTGTTTGCCCTTTTCGGGTAAACGTATAATGGTCCGCCGCCAAAAATTGTGCGCAAGATTGAGTATTACCGTGTTATTTTAATTACTTTCATGTTCTGTTAATACCGACAATCCTTATTTACATAACTGGTGCTTGTTTTCTTTTATTTACGATACCCAGCGCAGCAGCAACAGCACAATCAACAGCAATAACACGCACACGAGGATTCTTTAGGATACCCACAAACATCACAATACGATGTCAACAGGCATTCTACTACACCAAGCTCCATATCAACTATACATTCCACGCGCTGAAGAGGATGAAGACTCCCGAGCAGCGCACCAAAGAAACATTACACAAACGGTGTATATTTCATTAGTACTCTGTTTTAATATAATAAACTGTTTTTTATTTATCATAACTCTACTACCACAATCTGTGGTTAAGAGTTGTCAGTGTTACTCTAAAAAAATTTTTTGGAACTTTTATTGAAAATTAACGATCTATTATATCATATATTAAGTAAATATGGTGTGTGTCTTTGTCTTGGAAGGGAAAGTGTCCACTGACAATTCTCCTTATAGTTCACTAGCACTTAGTGTTGTGGGAGTAGGTCGGCAGGCCAAGTTTTCTAATGGGCGGTCCACCCTTGTAGAGGTTATCTATGAGGGCGTTTGGATTTACTGTAATCCGGTGTCGGTAAGTGGCTGAGACAGTGCTGATTACGTCCGTGATATGCGGAATCTGGAGGTGTTATTGGAGCATGTAGTTGGTAACGAGGGTTAACATTTGCACGGAGTGTTTTGTTTTGGAACGCTTGTATCGGTTTTAAACGAGTAGTCTTGGTATAGCCCCAAAACTGGATGCCGTAAGACCAGATGTGTTTGAGCATGTTTTGTGTAGTAGGAGTTTCTTTCTGAGAGAAAGTTTTGAATTGCGTCCCATGAGCCAGTAGAATGTTTCACTTTAAGATTTAGCTGTCTCCTTTTCGATTGAATGTGTTTCTGCCACGTTAATCGTTGATCTAAATGCAGTATTTTACTTTAATCTTTACAGGTATAGGAGTACTGTTGATTGGTATATCAGACAGATTTCCCTACGATGGGTAAAAGTTACTTGAACAGAATTAGTTTGATTAATCTTGTTTAGTTGGGATGGACAACAAGTTTATGAGTCTATATGAAGATATTCCTGAGGAGCTTTAACAGGTTTATGTACCATGATGATTTCTGCTTATTTCCGTACAGTGGGGAAGTAGCAGAGGCTTAGGATTCTGTTATGTATTGTTGGTCGGTGATGAGATCGTATCACTGTGGTGTTTTAGTTTAGTTATTTCAGATTTAACTTCTGACAGGCTAATGTTATTTTATTGGTAGCGATATTTGGCATGGGATGTCGAGGAATTCTTCAATATCATCATTTGGGGCAACGGGAGGTGGTTCTGGTACTTGAAATACGTGGGATAGGTGATTTGCTAAAGTGTCCGCCTTTTCTTGATCGGAGCGGGCGCATTCAAAGTGGTTTCTTATAGGGGACTTTGGTGGAGTAGGTGTTTTCAATTTTTTAGTGGCTTTCCATAGGCTATGATCATCAGAAGATAGAGTTTGAATATATGCTTCAAAGGTGGAGTGTTGATCTTTCTTTAGTGCTGCAGTAAGCTGTGTAGATAACCTACTGTAATAGTGTAAGTCTTCCATATGGCGTGATCTCTGCCATTGCCCACTAGCTCTTCTTTTTTCGCTGAGTTGATTTTTGGTCTTGGTATTCGGAACGGGGAGTCGATTGCCATGCGGATTGTTGCAGGAGAGCCGTAAAGTGTTGTACAGCTTCATGCAGATCTGCTGAGTCTTTAATTCGTATGTCAAGATTTATGTTTTGAGTAACATATTCTGCGAATTGTGCCCAATCTTATAGTCAGCGTTGGATTTGTGGATTTGTTTATGATGGTGGTGCGTAGGCTGAGGATAACAGAAGTGCAGTCTGATGACAAGTTGTAATTCGAGGTAATTAAGCAGTTTTGCTTTGGTATACCTCTATAGCAGTCTAGGAGGTCTGGATGTTTCCTTTGGATCTGTCGGCCAGTAGTTTGGTTCTCCGCTGGAAAGGTAGGTATAGTTGTTAGCAGTTATGGCCCGTAGGAGTCTGCGACTCTTGGTGGTGACGAGTCTGTAGCCCCAATGGGTATGCATTGCGTTCCAGTCTCCTCCTGAGATAAAACGATTAACAAGAGTGTAAAAGAAGGTTACGAGTTCATCAGAGAGAATGGTGTGACGTGGTGGACAGTAGACAGCTCCTACATTCAAATTGCACTTACCAGTCTTTACCTGGACATTGGTAGCTTGGATCTCATGTGTTTGGTAGTTAGCTAATTCATGGTGGAAGACGGTATTTTTAATTAGGATTCCTGATGCGCCATGAGCCGTGCCATCGGGGTGGATGTAGTGATAGAATGACTAGTGTGGTAAGTGGAAGACAGTGCGCTCGGTGAAGTGAGTTTCCGATATAACGAGAATCTCAATTTTGTTTGTGATTGAGGAGCCCTTTGACATTCTACGTTGCAATTCTAAAGACGTTAGCCATTATGCGAGTTTACTGATGACAGTGGTAAGTAGATTCAAGATCATGCTGTTTTGATTTCATATCTGGGCGAACATGATCTTGAATTCATTTAAGAATAAAGTTAGATGTTCTCCTATGTCTGCTGGCTGCTGGGTGGAGGGTGTAGTTCCGTTACTTGCTTGGGCGTGGGACAGAGGTTTATTTTGAGCCGTAAGCGTGTTGGGTGATTTAGAGATAGTGGGATGGGTTGGCGCAGTATGGTAATCGATATGTGTGTTGTTAGGAAATCGTCTGTTTCTATGCCTTTGTAGACCCTACAGCCCTTATAACTTGCGGGATGGTTGCCTGAGCAAAGGGTGCACTTTTCAGGCATGTCTAGTTTTTTAGCAGGTTTTGGAGTCGTGGTGTCTTTCACACCTTACATAATTGAGTGGCAGTGCATACATTGGACTATGTCGCGTCGTTTCTTCGGTGCTTCTACTATTATTTTGGTATTGTTGATATATCTTAGGTCAAATATTGATTTGTTGTTTGGTTGTGGTTCGAGTTCTATAAAGAACAAGGAGAGGGGTTCTTTAGTGATCCTATGCTTGACGTTCACTGCGTTGCGCACTTTATGTCCATATTTTGTCAATTCGTTTTTAATGTCTTCGGTCGGTAGAGTAAGTTTCTGAATACCACTCTGTAAGAGCGGTCTTCTTTCGTTTGGTACGTGTGATGAATAATTTTTTCCTCTCGTAGGTATTTTACTAATTTTCGATAGGTTTCGGTGGTGTGCGCATTGGTTTTTTTTTTGATAATCTTTGACACCGTGTATAAAGATTGGTGGTGGTTTAGCTAAAGTTGGTGTGGCGAATGGATTCAGGCTGGGGTCATCATTTCCAGTTTCAGTTTCAAGCGATTTAAATCCGTTATGCACAGGAGTGGGAAACAGAGCGGGGGATTGTTGTTGTTTTTTGAAATTGACAGTTATCATTAAGGACTTACCCTGAGCTGTCCTTCATTTCGTCGTCACTGAATAGTGTTAGGGTACCGGCAGAATTTTAATGAATGTTATTTGAATTTATCAGAGGGCTAGGTTGAAAGGGAAAATATGATTATTTAAATTATAAAAAATTTAAATGGTCGTGCTGAATTTGAAGGTTGGAACTGATTATAACTACATATTACATATCGAATTATAGCGTGTCGCATAAATCCTGCAGATTGTGAAGTACAGTTTGTTCAGTTTAACGAGGTCTTTAACCCATTAAAGCCCGTTGGCAACTTAAGTTGCCACCCCCCTTTTCCCTTCTCACATCTAAACCGATTGCGCGCAGTGGGTGAAGTATTCGTTAAAGAGTGGGGAGGTGTAATCTTTAACAGGTACATATACTGATTTCAGTATTTGTTTACCCAAGCTACAAATAGAAAGTGTATTGTCCGGTCGTAATTACGTTATTGAAAATCGTAATGGCCGTTGATGGTTCATTGTAAGTATACGCATATAACGCTTTATATTTCTTCTGATAATTAGTGAGGCCTTTATAGTAAACATGTATCTGCATTATTAGTAGGGAAACATTCACTGAACAAGTTTTTTCTAGTTTTGACATGATAAAAACAATGCTGGCAACTTATTTTGCAAATGGGCGTATATGGTATATCTCATAGAATGTGTATTTTCTATAGGTATCATAGAGGGAAAGTTGGAAATGGGCTACTTTTACATGGATTATTGCAAATGCTTGATGAAGATGAAGCTTTAAATATATAAAATATTGCTGTATGCCCACCTGAAGAACCGCTGGATGCTCAAACAGATAAAATTCCGATCCTTCTGATGAAGAAGTACTGGGTGGCATCGATCTTCTTCCTTCCAGAATTATCCGATGTAGAACTAACATCCGATATGCCTATGAAAACGAGAGTGGTGATGATGAAGATACTGTTCCTGTTCCTAAAGAACTACCGTCAACAAGCTGTAAAGTATCCGAGGGAACAAAACGTAAGAAATCTACGCCAATAAATTGGAAAATGGGTATAGACGACAACGTTTTCAAAATTCACGATCAATCACCAATAGATGTTTTTTCTGATTTTTTCACTGACGATTTAGTGGAACATATTGTAAGCGAAACGAACAAGTATGTCGCTCAAAAACTTTATTGGCGTTATGTTGCTATCGGCATATCACCCACTGCCGTACAGAAGATTATATTGGAAACTTGATCCTGATGTATACGTCGCACTTTTAGCAAATTCTATTCGACGAAATCGTTTCGACGAAATTATGACTTACTTGCATCTGGCAGACAATCATAAAAATAATGGTGAAGATAGACTGTGTAAAGTGCTTCCATTATTTAACATGCTCTTCATCGTTCAAACAGATGTCCCCAGGAAAAACCGTTAGCATGGATGAAAGGATCATACCGTATTATGGAAGGCATGGAATAAATCAATTTATTCGGGGAAAACCGATAAGGTTCGGTTACAAGTTATGGGTTGCTCCAGACCATCCGGATATATCCACCATGCAGAGCCTTACTGCGATGCTTCTATGCAGTTGCCTGAAACTGCTTTTGATCAAGGTGAGGATGTTGTTCTTGGATCACATGCAAATAAAAAGGGGTACTAGGCTGTATTTTGACAATTTTTTTACATCCGTTGGAATGCTCCAGGAATTGACTTCTAGAGAGAACTTGGGGGCACTGGAACTTTACGTCAAATTCGCTGCAATTCGAGTATGCGGCTTCCAGATAATAAATGTTTCAAAAACAAGCCAAGAGGCGAGATGGCAGTGTCCACAACGTCGACACTTTGTACAGTCCGTTAGAATGATAACATCGTCGTTACAGTCCTTACTAATTGTGACCCTGAGAACCCACTAAAAAAAACAATCGTTATTCTCGTGCAGAAAGGAAGAAAATTTCCGTTAATATGTCTGGACCCACATCATATTATAATGCCAATATGGGAGGAGTGGATCTCTCTGATCAGTTTCTTGCCTCCCATCATTGCAGAATTCGTTCGAAAAAATGGCGGTGGGCCTATTTTGCGTGGGAACGGGACGTTTCCTCCGATCAGGACTGGAATTTATTCCGCCGAATTGGTCACAACATACCGTTACTTGACTATACAAGACAATGCGCGATTTTTTACTAAAACGTTTCGGGTCCGCTCCAAAAACTCCAGGAGTACAACCATCTCTATAATTGTCTCCAGTACTAGAAGATATCCACACAGATCGCACCGACCACATCATTGAAAAGAGTCCTTCATAGTACCGTCGTTGCAAAATATGTGGTTGCCGCACAACGTTTTTGTGTAAAAAATGTGACATTTCGTTGCATCCAGATAATTGTTTTAAAGTTTTTCACAATAGCAAATAAAATTACATGTTTTCCCTAATAACGTAAATAAATATTTTTTTCTAAATAACTTCAATTCATTTTTAACTGATTTGACCTTACATTAGCCCAGTGGCAACTAAAGTTGCCAGTCAAAATGACGTGTTTATGTTTAAGTATCAACTTTTTTTAATGAAGTACGTTATATATTATACTACCATCATAAAACAGCCAAAATTTAAAACAAAAAAATATCTGTGGAATTCTGGGCTTTAATGGGTTAACGTAATAGTAATTCGGTAACGTAGCTGAATAAAATAATTGGTATTTCTGAATATAATAGTAATGCAGAGTTTAGTAAAGATAAGGCAATACCAATATGTACTATTAATTTTAAAAACCGAAACAGAATGAAATTATGTAAGAATTATGTAAAAGAACTGCAACTCCGATTTAAATTTGCATCCTAAATGTTAATAGTGTTGATTCCTTAAAACGTGTAAGGAATAAAAACCGTTTATATTTAAGCACTGTACGTATGAAAACAATGCAATACATTGTTCAATATTGTTTTATCTCAAGTATTATAAATACAACAGTATTGCTATATAGAATTAACTAATAAAGCATAATAAAAATGGTATTCCAAGCTAAAAGAAATAGTCCTCCTAAGGTAAAATATTTATGAAATAAAAACACTAAAATGTCCTGCTTGCAATGCTAAGGAAGCAATTTTGTAAAACTAAAATATTAAATTCCTTCGTAAATGTAATTTATTGGAAATTCATTTAAAAATTCCTGCAGAAATGTTTCTGCCAGAACCTAATTCCTGCAACACAGCCGTTTTGCAGGAAATTATTAAGAAAATTTTGTTAGAAACTACGAAGAATGAAGGAAGCCGTCAAACGCTACCCATACAAAGATCTTATTGGTTATTGGATTTTAATCGACTTTTATATAACATAAAATACAAGTACTTACCTAAAAAGTTTTAAAATAATAACTCCTTAAAGTTAAGATTTTTATTAATGAAGAGGCAACGATCAAAAAGCTAAACGAAAGTTCTTTACTTTTGATATCGTTGTTGTTTTAAAATGAATTCAATCGAAGTGAAAATACAGCTTGAAAATCAGGTTAGAAGAGAGGTACAAATTTATTATTCAGTCATTGTTAAGATACATTAACTACTATAAACTATAGAGAAAGGCGTACTTCAGTTCTGAAAAACGCTGTACAAATAAATTAACGATAACATTAATGTGCAGCTGTTAGATACTGCTTGCATCCCATCGACCTGAACTCACCACTTACTCTGATTACATGGCAACAATACGCTACTTGGGGTCATCCGGACACCACACATTGAAGCCCCTTCTATTTCCACATTCAACAAAGATATTGGATAACACATTGATTATAGAAATGACTGGCACTTTCCAACAAAATTGATATAAAAAATTCATAGATTATCAATCACGTTCTTTTTGTTAATAATCAAATGGAGTAAAGCTGAATAGCTAAAAAATACAATTTATAAAACTTAATATTAAAAAAAATTAATGCAATGTTTTAAAAGTGAATTTTTGATTAACTTCAATTGAGCGTGTCGTGTCAAGTTATGGGTAATATTTCCTATTCAATGGTATTACACAAGTAAATTTAAAAAATGTCAATATTTTATGAAGTCTACTCTTTGACTTGAATAAAACTAGAAAGACTGAAAATTTGTAATCAAAGAATCTTATCAGATTAGGTTGCTGTAACGTAACATGTAACATGTCTGATCATTGTAAATGTATACTAGTCAACAGTAATTAATACACTCGAATTATAATTGGAATTATTATATCTGAAACATGCCAAAAAATAACGGTGTCGTTGGAATTACACGCTAAAAGAAAACCACAAAAATCAAATTAAGGTATTTTTAAAAACCTGTGGTAAAAGGATAATAGTCACTCCTTAACGAGTATGATCTAGGTATTAATACATTCCATGAGCATAAACAATAAATTAATAATTATAGTGTGGATTCCTGGGCACGTGGGAATCATGGGGAACGAAAGCGCTGGCGCAGCAGCGCGAACGGCATCCTGCCAAAGGTATATGACGAAATACCTATTGAACCAAACGGTTATCACAAATTCATTAAACATAGAATTAGTAGTATATGACAAAGAGAATGGGACAATTCAACAACAAATCAAAAAAGAAATTTAATCCTTGGAACAGAAACTCACAGTTGAACAGCTGACCCGAATAAGAATAGGCCATACTAGACTCACACACCTACATTTACTAGGGTTATCGAGAATGCAGAAATGCGCCTTATGCGATAGTAAATTATCAATACGCCACATTTTAGTGGAATGTCCTATGTATGAAGAAGCTAGAAAAGAATTAATTGAACCAAGGATAACAACTGGAATATTTGGGGATAATATAACAAAGATTAACAGAATGACTGGTTTCTTCAAAAAGTGTAGTAGTGTACACAAAGACATATAGTAGATCTCCAATTAAATAGCTAATAGGTACAACATTAATAAAGCTTCCTTCCTTCGTTTAACATGTCCCACTTTATAGCATGATATTAAAGTTAAAACCTTGTGACACATGCAGTTCAATATCAATACAGCTTGAGTTATTTCCTTTTTGATGAACATATTGACTTCTGTTACTAGATATAGATAGATTAAGTTGTAGCATGTTCCACATACTCTTAGATCATTAATTTTATATAACAGTACTTCTAAACCAAACCCTTTCTTTAAATATAGAAAGATAGTTATTATCTTATTATATTACGCCTGCCTTCTGCCCCCGCTCCTTTCCCCACTCCTTATTGTTAGCTTCTTTTTTTTTGTCATCATTCACCCTAACATTAGGGCCCTTTTCGAGTATTTCAAAACCTTTTTGACAGAACAGCTCTTGGGGTGCAGGCAACCCCAATCGCAACCTGATCGTTTCCTGCGCGCAACTACTACCCTAGGCTGCGCGCTCCTATTAGACGCCTAAGGGCAGGCCAAGCTCACTTTTAAATTTTAGTTTCTGAATTTTTGCTTAGGCCTCCCAGTCCCCAGGCTTCGTACCTGTTAAAAAAATAATGGAAGTTCCTGTAGTAGGGTCCCATTTAAAGGTATAATTTAAAAGTATTGGAAGGTGGGAGAGTTTTGTGTGTCTTTCTGGTTTTCCGACCTCTTGTTTCCGGGTATCTTTTAACTTTCTGACATCATGTTTACACCATATTGTTTCCGTCGCTTTGTTTACGAGTCGTGGTTCCACCTAGTGATGTAGTTGAGATAGAGCAGTTTGATCGTTCGTTTTAACATGGTGCTTATCAGTGTTTTGAATTTTCTTTTCAATGAAGAAGTTACTTATAGAGAGTGACCGTGTAATAACACACCAAGAAATAGTAATTAGATTTCCTAATGAGTTGTGAAATACACGTATGTCGAAGCTATGGATTTGAAATAACTGATATCAAAGAATAATAGAAAAATTCCGTAATTGTGCACGCTTTGTATGTAAAGTCCATAACGAATTTTTTAAATAGTAAAAATTGGCCTTAAATTAATTATTACGAAAAACTCGTGAGTACTTTATATTACTATTACCGCATTGAAAAAAACCTTATTAAGTATTAATGATTAGAAAGGTTGATTTTATAGATACAGGAAACGTTGTCAGCATTCTAAAGAGCTCTATCATCATCAGCATTGGTTAGTGGTCGTTTTATCTTTTATTTTATTTATTTACTTGTACAGATTTTTAGTGTTATGTTATAATTACAGTTATAGATTAACCATTCTTAACGCATAAACACTTTTAAAAATGTTAAGGATTTAGAAATTTAGACTTACAAAATTCTCAAATAGGATACTATATCAACAAAGTACGGCGACAGATTGGTGGTGGTATTGACTGGTTGTAATTCGTACTCGCTGAGCGTTGTTACTACACGTATTTTAAGGCGGCGGCTCAAAATATACACCAGTTTAACGAATTATTGAAGATTAAGAATGTTAGGATAGCCCATCAAAAATGACGTCTTTTTTTATGAAAAACTTTATTTAAAGATAAAATAACAAATAAAAACTTTTATTCACTAAAGTATAAACCATTGTAAGTTAAAATCTTTCGCCATCTTTCTGCAAGATCTTCAATGCCACGACGGTACCATGTTGCATCTTTGTAATTATAGAATTCTCGGCATGCAGCTTCAACTTCCTCAACAATGCCGTCCACAAAGGAAATGCGTCATCAATCGGAATAAGTTATAATCGGATGGCGCATGGTTCGGGCTATAAGCTGGACGAGGAGGAAGCTCCAAATTAAATTCCCTAATTTTTGTTGAGTTTCAGCTGCAGTATGAGGTCCGGCGTTGTCTTGTTGCAGAATTGCCTGTCCCCTGTTCACCAATCCAGGGTAACGCCGACTTAGAGCATCATGCATCCTATCCAACAGTTAAACTGTAAAGGTTAGCATCAATCGTCTGCCCATCAGGAACCAACTCAAAATTCCACAAAGCCTTCTTTTGGAAACTGTCTCGTTTGGAAATCGGCAATGCAGTAATCCACTGATTTTTAGTGATAGGATTATTGAAGTAAATCCACTTTTCATCGCAAGTAACGATCAACCTCTATTACAGGAAACATCATTTCCTTTGAAAATACACCAGTAGGGGGCGCCACAACCAAACAAGCAGAGGAAACCAAAGCAGAATGCAGAGCCTTAGAGTTACAATCATCATGCGTAACCCCCAGGGCGCCAACCAGCCTTAAGCCAGCCCTCCAATCAGAGCATAGAGCGTGGAGGGTGGGTGGAGTCTAAGTATTAACCAGAAACCATGGTCGCGTGACCTAACTTTAGGCCTCCAATGAGAGCAAGCAACCTGGGGCGCACGCAAGAACAAATCAGGTGCAAAGGCAAATGGGGTTGTCGACCTCCAGCGGATGGGTTGTTAAAAAACCTTTAAAATATCGTCAAAAGGACCCCAATTTGAAGAAATGATGACAAAAAGACCATAAAACGTCATCAATGGGTTGAAGATGGCGCCGGAAAAGAAACCGACAAAAAGAAGTGCATGGAATGGGGCATGACAAATAATGGTAGGGGTGTCTCGGTTCTACTTATATCCTCCCCAGTACAGAAACAGAACTCACAAGCAAATGCCAATTGTGCTTTACTCATTACCAAACCTAGCGACAAATCAGCACATTAAATTGTTCCGTAGATACTGCTCTACTAATCAGATATTGCTTCCCCTCGGCCGGAATTCAATTACCTCCGCACATACAGCATCTTAAATGCGTTGCTGTAACCGTGCACTTCTCTACTCCAATTACATGATTGTCCTACCATAACACACGCGGCTCCGATACTCCCCGATACACACATTACGCGACTTTAACGTCAAGCAACACATTTCGCCGACATCAATAGTAACGGGATTAATCTATCGTCGACCTTACTTCGTTTACCTCTCTTACATATCAGAAACACTGAACTCACATTTCTGGAGCACATAGGCACACCTTCTTCGATCAGGAATGCTAAATAGGCACCACTGTTACGTTCGATCATTTAACCCTGATGGTCAAAACTTTATTTTTTCCAGCACCCACTGCACCCCACTCGTGTCGTAATTAAACAATTTACAAATGCGTTTTTTGAACACATTTTCAACCACTTTCTCACGCCCTACCTCCTAATTAACTCAAGATGTCAATAGAGTCATCAACGATATAACTTCTGTCATAACGGAAGCGGTCAAAACCACGGCTCTGTTTACAGCAATAGACATCCCGTAAACATCTTCTACGAATTATCTTGAACTGGATCAAAGAGAAACGTGAATCTATCGTACATTCTTGTAAAGCAAGGGTCTGCCTATTAAGGCGGAATGTAATCGCCTTAATGCCTTATCAGGTGAGAAACCTATACAGTGAGGACGTTTAGGTTGGAATAAATTCAATATCTCGTAAAGCACAATTTTTTTCACAAAATCGCTCGGACCCGTCGATTTTATATTTTTTCGGGGCATATTTTGCGAGAAAAAAAATGTTATACAGGGTGTCTCAAAAAAGATTTGCTAAACAAAATTTTTTTTTTCAAATTGCAACCCAATTGTTTTATTGCATTTTTGGATTGCCCTTACAATTCTAAACATTTGTCATGTAGCATGTGCTATACCTAAGTCCAAGCGTTTTGCAGTTATTCGCATTCAAAATTTAAAAATTGAAAAAAGATCATGAAGAAAACGAAAAATAAAATAATTTTTATAATGTTTTATTATATCGAAAACAAAGATTCGTAAACTTAAAAATAATTTCATTTCAGCAAATGTTCGAAATGTCCTCCGTTAGTCAACTAACGCCCGAAATGGTTCGAAATGTGCAGCAGGAATTTGTAGATCGATTAGACTATTCTGTCTACAGCTATTGTAACAAAACGCTTGCACAGGTCGATTTTTATTTTCAATTACGCATCGTACGCTATTATTGGATGTACGAATGACGTCATCACTTTCGCGTACATGACGTCACTATTATTTTTTTAAATAGAACAACATGTTTTTCTCTACATTTTAAAATTCTACAACAATAGACGATTACAAAAATGTATGTTTGTGAATTAGAGACGAATGTTGTATCAGAAATTTTTAGTTGTAAAACTTTATTGAAATGACTGGACTAACAACGATGATAGGTTTTCATTATAATGGTTTTGTCTTTTGTTTTTTTTTTGACATGTTTAGTTTTTGTTTACAATGCTAATGTCAAACAATAAGTACTGAATTGTCAATTACCTATTTGTTAAAGTTCTCAATAATGGTACGTTTAAGCGAACAAGAAAGAATTGAAATTTTAATAATGTGTGGGTATGGTGACAAGTCCCGTACCCAGCAAGAAGTTTGTGAATTATGGAATGATAAGTATCCAGATCGTTCTATTTGTCAATCCACTGTATAGAAAACAGAAAAAAAATTTAGAGAATTTGGTCATGTCAGAGATAATTATAAAGGTCGTTCTGCAATTAGTGATGTTGAGCAGTTGGATCTGCTCCTAAATGTTAAAGAAAATCCACACATATCCAGTAGACAACTCGCGGCGGAAAATTCATTGAGTAAATCTACAATTGTAAAATATTTGAAAAAAAATAAATTTCACCCGTACAAAGTTAATTTAGTTCATGAACTCAACGGAGATGATTTTGATCGAAGGATGGAATTTTGCGAAGTTATAATGGAGCGATGTAATAATGACCCACAATTTCTAAAACATGTAGTATTTACAGATGAAGCAACATTTTATTTAAATGGTACTGTTAATAGGCAAAACTGTAGATACTGGTCAGACACTAATCCTCATTGGATGATGGAGGCCCACACTCAGTATCCTGAAAAAATTAATATTTGGGCAGGAATTGTTGGCAACAACATTTTGGGACCATTTTTATGGAAGGAATGTTGACTGCTGAAAATATTTAGAAATGTTACAAAATGATATTATTCCAGCAATTGCTGCGTTATATCCAGATAATAACAATCCACACATGCCTAGTAATTTGATATGGTTTCAACAGGATGGTGCACCACCACACTATGCGCAGAGAGTGCGTAATTATTTAAACGCTACTTTTCCCAACAGGTGGATAGGTAGGAGAGGGTTTATAGAGTGGCCAGCAAGATCTCCTGATACAGCCCCTTGATTTTTACTTTTGGGGTTATCTTAAATCTAAAGTATACTCAATAGACCTGCCAACATCGAAGACTTAAAGAGAGAATCCTTAATGAGGTAAGACTAATTCGCCGGGAAACATTAAATGAAGTGTTGGAGGAATTTAAAAACCGTCTTGGTTATTGCCAGTTAGTCAACGGTATGCAATTTGAACATTTAATTTAGTTATCTAAGTATTTTGTTAATTATTTAGAATAATAAAATTAAAAATTTATTAGTCCAGTCATTTCAATAAAGTTTTATAACTAAACATTTCTGATACAACATTCGTCTCTAATTCACAAACCAATGATTTGGACTAATAAGTATTATACATTTTGTAATCGTCTATTGTTGTAGAATTTAAAATGTAGAGAAAAACATGTTGTTCTATTTAAAAATAATAGTGACGTCATGTACGCGAAAGTGATGACGTCATTCGTACATCCAATAATAGCGTACGATGCGTAATTGAAAATAAAATCGACCTGTGCAAGCGTTTTGTTACAATAGCTGTAGACAGAATAGTCTAATCGATCTACAAATTCCTGCTGCACATTTCGAACCATTTCGGGCGTTAGTTGACTAACGGAGGACATTTCGAACATTTGCTGAAATAAAATTATTTTAAGTTTACGAATCTTTGTTTTCGATATAATAAAACGTTATAAAATTATTTTATTTTTCGTTTTCTTCATGATCTTTTTTCAATTTTTAAATTTTGAATGCGAATAACTGCAAAACGCTTGGACTTAGGTATAGCACATGCTACATGACAAATGTTTAGAATTGTAAGGGCAATCCAAAAATGCAATAAAAAAATTGGGTTGCAATTTGAAAAAAAAAATTTTGTTTAGCAAATCTTTTTTGAGACACCCTGTATAAAATATTTTTTCTCGCAAAATATGCCCCGAAAAAATATAAAATCGACGGGTCCGAGCGATTTTTGAAAAAAATTGTGCTTTACGAGATATTGAATTTATTCCAACCTAAACGTCCGTATATGTACACCGTAGAATCCTGGATAAAGCCAAATTCAAATTTGATTACCAAAACGATAAGCTTTTCTGTTAACAGTTTAACAAACTGAGCAGAAGCACAGCAACTCCCAAATCAATCTCGCTGACTCTCAAGATAATTATATTTCTACCTAACAAGAAAAATCCAACAGATTTGGCGTTTACTCGTAAACCGTTCAGACCTCCACTGTTACCAACATTCGGAAACTTGAACCTTTGCAATACAATTGAACAATGGGAATCCTATCTTCACTTCCATTAACATAGATTACATTTTAAAAGAAAACGTAACTCAACCCCATGCCAGGGTGGCGTTGGTTAATATAAATCTTTCCATTAAAACAGTCTGTCTGTGAATCAATATCTTAAATAGGATAATTATAAATGTAAGTGGCTTGAGGCCTCTTCTCCAATTTTAGAGCGACCGTGAAAATGAAAAGGGCTAAGTTGTTTTGAGTTTTAACTTTTAAGGATATAATCGATGATGACAACTTCGTTATTTGGCGAAATCTGTTAACGTGATGGATTTTTATAATTGCTAATGTAGTTCTGACCAATATATATTTATTGAATGTAAGGATATGGTTTTTAGATGCTGGAAGCAAATTAGAGGTCCAAATTTAAGGGGATGAACGTTGAGTTTTATTTTAGAAACGAGCACGATAGTGACTCAGTTATTCCAAACTGCAGAGTTACAATCAATAAAAATTTTTGAACAAAAATGATAGCCGATTATTTTATGGTGCTTCTTTCGAGTTTTTTTTTTGAGCATACAGTGTCAGGTATGGGCCTAATTGTCAGGGAGACCAGTAACCAGAAGGATAGATGCAATATATATTATATCAGTGTCCACGCCTTGGGTTGACATATCTTAAACGGAACAATTCATCACCCGACCACGAAAATACTGATAAAGATCTAACGATAAATGATGATTAGGACTTGTCCATCACGACGAGTTAAGCATATTTCTGATTTTTGTCATGGGATCAAATATCCCATTAGCGCGTGGTAAATTAGGAAGCAAAGTATGCCTTTTCGAAATTATTATGGAAAAATAAAATTTTTACCATGAACTTACAATCTATGTTACTTTATCCCAAGACATTCTTGAGCTGCCTTTGCTATAAACTGAAAACAGTGGTATTCAGTGAATACCGATGATGACAAGTAGCGTTTGTGAAATTACGAGGATGCAGTAACAACAAACAAATTTTTACAATAACTGTGCATTTCCTCAGAAAGGAAATCGAAAACTAAATTTTCCAAGTAAAATACACATTCGGTATATTTTATGATACGACATTTGGAGTACTACTTTAACTACTTAGGAAATACGCGTCTCAATTTAACGTTTTAACGAAATATTTTCAAAGGAATCACAGCCAAGTGGAACTTGACACCACGCACTCCACAGTCAAGTTAATCACTATGTTTTTCTTACAGTGAAATACTTTTTTAATTCTTTTATTTTTATTTTTAATTATTATGTATGACAAATAGGGGATTAAGCCGACCAATAGATCCAATTCAATGTCATTTTGGTTCATACTTCAGTCCACGCAATTTAACGTAACTTTAAATTTTTAAGTCGGCTGTGGTGGTGGTTAAATGTGACATTCATAAAAGTTTTGCTATAATTAATATAATCGATACTTTTCCAAAGACGTGTTTACTATTTATAGCACCATTTCACAGGATGAATTTAACGGCTCAGGTCTAATGTAGAATTTCCATAGCCCTAAGTATCTAACTTCCACTCAACTGTATAATACTTAGTAATTCCGTTAATGCGAATAATAGTATTAAATCTTAAACAATCTCATCTAATCTAATCAGAGCCATTAGTAGAACAGTAAACTTTATAGGAAATTTTACAATTAAATTACACATTTAAATTCTAATTGAAAGGTTTTAAAATTTTAATAGTTTTGTTTTTATTGACTCCCAGAGAAACTGTAAAAGTGCTTTCAATTTACGACTTAAAATAATGGTTTTCTATTCTTGTAATTAATTAACTACTGTTTTTCGATGTTGCTGATGCTAAGGTGTTAATAATTGTATGGATATGCTACTTATTTTTCACTAATCACAAACTTTTAACTTCAGTTCAGTGTCTATAACTCGAAGTCAGAAGTGTAATGTAAAACGTATCCTAGAGATTCTGCATAAGTTCGAACAATCAAATATCCTTTGAGCCTAAAACTCTGAATTAGAAAGTATGCCTAAAATCTTACATTTAATGTATAGTCCGGGAAAGTTCTATCACGGGATGGCAACGTTGACGTTCTAAATACAATGGACAATACTGGTGATCAAGACGTTGTTGCGTACATATTGTGAAGATATTTCCATTCAAATCTTTATGTACAAATTAAGAATTTTCAGTGTATTTCCACATTTTACTTGAATCTAAACGAAGAATATTTTTTGGCAGATTTTGATTTGATTACACAGTATCAGTACAACACAAGTATAACATGTTACCAAGAAATATGACATATACCTACGGGGTGAGTTTCTTTATCCTTGAATGATTTTCGGAAAGATGCTTTGTTTCGAAGATACGGGATGACACATGTTTTTCGAAAAAGATTCCTATTTACATTTTACATGTAATACGTTTTTGATTGCGTGTCGATAGTAACAATGGTAATTTCTCTCTTTAGAAATTGACAAAATCGATTCCATCGCGTATCTTCGTTTGATTAAACCTTTGCTCTCTATACGAAAGCCAAGATGGTCGATGAGTATTTTATTTTCACACTCTTATGAAACATGCACATATAAACGAAGATAGAAAAACTTCTACCGGAACAATAGTATCTGCTTTAAATGTATGAAATACGCGGTGAAACATTTTGAATCAGAACTGTGCAATCATGCAATTATTCCTTATGATTTTCCTCCACCTGTTGTATTTGGTAAATTGCATCTACATCTGTGAATTCCGTTTCTTTAATTACTGGCGCTGATTATTTTTACTGATGAATGAAATATATCCAGAACTTCCATAACAACCGTATGTATGCCGATGAAAACCCCCATGCGGTACACAGTTTTCAACATTTTGAATATTCATAAACATTCAGGTTGCCTAATTGTACTCGTATTTACACCATCAAGACTTACTGTTGAGGTGTATCAAAATTGTTTGAAAGAATCACTGCCTGGATTTCTAGCCTATGTAACATTTGTAATGAGCAACGTAATGTAATTTATGCGCGATAGTGTAATGCCAAAGATTAACTTGTTTTAAATTTACACATTAACGTTGGGTATGCAAATCTACCAGCACATGGTGTTCCGTATTTCAATAGCCAACTGTCTGATATTTTCAAATGGCGCCCCTTATTTTTTTTGTCGTGATTACAAGCCTTATTACATACATATTTAAATAATATATCGTGTTGAAAACCTACGAATTTGAATAATCGAAAGTAAATTTTGCTCCACAATTTTTGGAACACCCTGTACAGTTGATTTTATTTTGGTACCGTAAGATGTATAGTTTAATTTTTTTCTATATTTTCTGTAGTTTACTTGTGATAGTCTGCAGTGAAATATTGGCCCACCTTGTATATAGCATGTATTTGGAACTCGTAGGTGAAAAACACGTCAATAATGTATCTGAGCAATTAGAAGAGTGCTTTATCCTTTTCACAGAATAATAATTGTAGACATTGACATTCTGGCGGTTTGAAATTCAAACAATTACTTACTTAATCCTAAAACCAAGGGTAAGACTATCAAATTACCAAATACAAGTGTTAAGGTATGTGGTAAGAATATGTGTAAAAGACAAAAATTCAACCAAATTGATGATTTTTGAAGTAAACATAGGTGAAGACAGTAAAAGGTTCACGTCAAACCGGAACGTGAGTTTAAAGCTTACATAAGATGATAAAATTGTGAACTAACAGTAAAAGCTGTGTAATGGAGTTTAAATCATATGACCAATAGATTATAAATAAATGTGTTAAGTGTACCTCTGTTGACTGCTGGTATGAAGTGTAGATAACGAGCAAGAAGTACCAGTAGCAAGGAGGAAGCAAACTTCTCAAAACTGAGTTCGGTGTGTTCGAAATGAGGTAACTAAAATTACACGCGAGTAACTATAAGGGCTAAATCAGTGCGGAATTATTAACGAGGTAATGGGCACACACAAAAAATCAAATAAAACTCGTGCACCTGACTGTCTATTTTGTAACCAAGTTAGTGTATAATTAAGGATTTTTAAACTAAGAGCAGAGCAAAAAAAAATTACTTTCAATTGTCCAGCACCACGCCGTGTTTACACTTACCCAAAACCTTCACCATTTTATACTCATAATATTTGTTTCAGCTTATTTTGCATTACAGAAGGCTATGGAAATGTAGGAGGGTGTAGTAGCACTGTTAAATGAACAAAAAGTTACTACTGAAGCTTGACTTTTGAAAATTGTAGATATATTGTTAAAGTGAAACTAATCAACGATGGAACAGTTTTCACACTACTTGGACTTTGTTGGCATGGAGATCGTTAAATCTCGTCTGGCCTATTTAAAAAGAAGTGGTGTTCAGACCATGAACGTCTATTACATAAAACGTAAATTATACATTCTTTACATAGGTCATAAATAACAGCATCGTGTCTTATCTAATACAATGACATGTTCTGTTAACCAAATCTACGTAAAAACTAATAAGAATGCTTTCTTCTTTTTTCACTCTTCCAAAATAAAAACTAGGTGAAATCCAGGAAACCTAGAGCGCAATTTCACAAGCAATCTACTGTGAAGACTTGATTTCGTGATTACCTACTGCATTTTTCTCTTTCTTTTCTTGGCTATTAAACATGATGTAGAGGTATGTTTATATACAAACTTAGTTCTTCGGTTGCAAAGTTAACAGATAACTAGAACATCGTCTTTCGCGATTAGATTTGCTGCGTCGTTCTTTCCTTGACTGTTACGTACACATGAAAGTAAATAACCATGAATTGATCACAAGATTGCTGCTTCCGTATCCCCGAAAAAGACCTGACGAAAACCAAATATTAAAATTTCTTTTTTTTTTTTTTACTTATAGTATTTCCGAACAGGCTAAGATTCGCCTTACGTGCTAAAGCACTCAGGAATACTAGGACGGTTTAGGGATATTGTTAGATTGCTGAGAAATGTTTATGAATGGCTACCTTAAATTGACTTAAGTCAAAGTTTGGAGGGAAACAGGAACTGGGTAGTGCATACCACAATTTGATCGCCGTGTGGAAAAATGTAGATTGAACCCGAGTGAGTAATTATAATGTGAATGGGCAAACCGGGAGTTCCTAGCGAAGATGGCCTGCGAAGGTATTAAGGATGCACACTTGCCATGGTAATAGCGATAGAACAAGGAAACAACCGAAATTATTTTTCTATGCTCAAGAGGCTGTAGGCCAGAAGTCAGAGACGGGCGATTTATAAGCCTGATAGCTCCTTTTTTTGATGCGGTTTACTATATCAAGGGCGTATTGGGGAGTACTGACCCGAAGGTGGGAATTGTATTCCAGATTCAACTCATGAAAGTTTCGATGATACGGACATCCATAACATAAAAATAGAGTTTAAAAATTTGAGTTCTAAGCTATTCACATTTACAACAGGAAATGATCGGTCTTTCTTGGCGGACACAAGGTAACACTGCGTTTCGTCGGCGTTGAACGTGAGTAGATTATTCCTTCCCCATTCAAGTCATTGTTGATTGAGGCTGCCATTTTCGCATTAACGTCCTGTCTAGATTTATTGTTGTGGGAAAACTGAGAAGAACTACAATGTAGAGTGCTGTCGTCTGCAAAGCAATGGATCGGGTTAGTTGTTGAGGAAATCATTTATGTATAGCAGGAAAAGTGTGGGAGCTATAACTGATCCTTGGGCTACTCCCGCGTTAATAGTAGTTTCTTTCGAAATGAAGCCATCGACGACAACGCGTATACGTCTCTTGTCAAGAAAGCTGGATATCCAATTGATCAGCGTATCGGATAGGCTCAACGAAGTAAGCTTGGCAAGTTGGCACTTGTGCCAAACCTAGTCAAAAGCTTTTGAAATATTTAAAGCTACTACGACTGTTTCATCTGACCTCTCTAATGTGTTATTCCAAAGTTGGGTGACATATGAAAGAAGATCACCCGTTGAACGACTCTGTCTGAACCCATACTGGTGATCGTTTAAGAGTTTATTGGACTCGAGGAACGAAAGTAGTTGGTGGTTGATGGCTTTCTCCATGATTTTCGACAGAATGGAAGTGATTGCTATTGGTCGATAGTTAGAGGGATCGGTTTTGTCGCCCTTTTTAGGAACAGGCTGGACATTTCCCAACTTCCACGATGAGGGAAACTCTCCAGATGACATGGAGATCGAAAAGAGTTTGGACAATACAGGTACTAGTTCGGGGTAGCATTTTTTAAGGGCGATCGCTGGAATACGGTCAGGACCAGTCGCCTTGGTTGAGTCAAGTTTATTGATAATTGATTCCAGGAGCTTGCAACGAAAGTGGATTAGTTTAATAGCGTATGGGGTAGATTTGGGCGACGGCACAGTTTTACCAGAGTAATTGAGACATGAATTTGATGCAAAGTAATAGACAAAGAGGTTGGATTTTTCAGCAGGATCAGCTACTACAGCTCCGTCACGAGACATGGGAGGAAAGGAAGGTGTACTAAAGTTTTTACTGATGGCTTTAACCAAAATTTACGACCACCCATGAAACTAGTTCTTTGTATTTACGTTCTCCTTTTTGGCCTTGGTGATGATGCTTTTGCAACTATTCTTTGTGGCAATATAGTTGGCGTGATTTTCGATAGATTTATTTGATTTCCATGTGATATAGAGTTTATGCTTTTGCGATAATGCATCAATGCAAACCCTATTAAACCAGGCGTGGGAACAGGCATGACCTACACGATTATGTTTTTTGGGAATGTATAACTCCATATCCATCTGGATAACTTCAGTTATTGAAAGAGCAATGTTTGAAGAGAAGGACCATTTATAGCAATACTCACGCCAGGGGAAGGTTGCAAAAAAATCTCGCGGTTCGCTCTAGTTAGCTGATTTAAAACACCACATAGTTCTGTTTCTGTTATGTTTTTCGAGTAACAGTGGGATTGGGCACAGAGGAAGTTATTTCGTTTAGACAGTGGTCTGATTTATAGACAAGTGATTTAGTTGTAATGAATAGGTCCAAGAGATGTGGAGTATGGTTAGGGTGAAATGATTTGTGTGAGATCACAGGATACCGCAAATGCTTTTGCACTATGACCTGAAGGATTAGTAGTAGATGCAAATTGAGGCCAATTAAAGTTGTGGGCTAAATTAAAATATCGCAAGATGGAAACTGTGATAAAGGTAGTTTATTTTCAGACTAAGGTAATTAAAAAGATTTTGGAAGTTATTATCATTGGGAGACCTATACAAACAACAGTAGAATTTCAGAAATTTGGGGCCCAGTGAAACAAATCGCGTCAAATTTGTTGTTTCCCAAACTGGACATCTTACAACCTACGTTGTCCTTGGTATACACACATACTCCACGAAAGTTAGAGTGGAGGTTGTATCTGGGAAATTGCAAGTTAGGCGAATCAGTGCTTCCAGGGGAGACTTGTGTTTCTGATAGAAACAGAATGTACGGTTGCACTTGTTCAAGGTGTTGGTGAACAGCATTAAGATTCGACCTGATACCACGTACGTTGTAGTAATGAATCCGGATGCTGGTACTTTCGATGACCGAGGTCGCTTGAGTACTACCCTCTCAAGCATCCGAATGGGGCAGAATTTTATTCCTGGCAGAGCTTACTCTTCTGCTCTTGATTTTGGCATTGACGAATTTTGCCCCCGAATCCTTGGGACGGATCGACGAATCGATGTGAGAGTGTGGGCGTCTCGCGCTACTCACCTGGGGTATAGCGTCTGTTTTAGAGTTCGTCATTTTAAGGGTTTAGCCGTTAAAACGCCACGCTTGGCTACTGCGTGTTGGCGAGTACGTAAGGAATAAAGGAAAAAGGGACCGGCAGCCCTTACCGATCTCAAAAAATTGGAGCACCAATATTAACGAGCCCATGACCTATGAACCTATGAAATGTACTTTTGCACTTTTGTACTTTACTAAAATTTTGATGACAAAAAGTCTTATTCCAATAGCGTTATATTACCAGAAGAATCTGAATTCATATTTGAATCTGAATCAGATAATAGGCGGCACATTTTAAGTCAAAAATGTTCCCATATGTTTTTCCCAATAACTTAAAATAATTTTTCCGTGCGTGACAAGATTTGCCATATTGTTACGGAACATTTGGATAAAACCTCAAGCCATAAATTTTGAACCCTATCTTACGATGGAGGTCCACAACTTATTTGCTTATTACAATAATCTTTCAAAAAACCCATGCCATTTCAATAGGGTTATATTTATAATGGCAATAAAATGAGACGCTATATTGTGACAGTATTTAGTACCAAAAGTGCGTGATTTAGAGATTCCAACATGTTCCCATGGCAACTGTACAAAAAGTAATTTACTTTTTGTCCTAGTACAAAAAGTAATTACCTTGATCACACATCAGCACTGTGTTGACTGATGTGCATGGGATGTCATTATTTCAATAACCACAATTTCAGAATTCTCACATGTTCATCACAATGTTTTCAGCCATAAGTAAGTATTGATATTCAATATAATTTTAAGCAAGTAGAGTGTAAGATAATTGAAATGTTTTGAGTGATTATATTCTCTGAACAGAATTTGGGAATTTAGCATCGCCGGTGGCGCCATCTATCTTGACATTATTTCACCGTCTGTAAAATTTAAAATTTATCGAGGTAATATCCAATAAATATTAATTAAAAACTACACAGTATTTTTCATTTCTCTAAAAAATGGTCATTTTCTATAAAATAGAAATGTTTCAAACTGACAATGACGTGAACTGTACTCCGCCTGAGATTAAAGAAAAGGCAGAACAGGTCCCTTTAGATTTGGTCCCTGCAAAAGAACGGGAGGCTTATGAAAAAGCTTAAATGCGCTTTATGATGTGGCGAAATAGCAAACTATTTTTCGGATAATGTAATCATTGCTTATCTCGCCGATTTAGATATGACCATAATAAAGCCATCAACTCTCTGGAGCCATTATTCAGTGTTGAAATCGACAATAAATGTAAAGCATGATATATACATACGAAAATATTACAAGCTGGTGCCATACCTAAAAAGTAAGTCCCATTGATATCAGTTAAAAATCCAAAATTCTTTAAAATTTTCCAAACACCTAATGACTAAGGTAAAATTGAAAGTACTCCTTTTGGTTCTAAAATTGAAATATTTTAGATTGGTCTGATTTTTGGCGTGGCAGGAGCATTACGTCGTGATGATTTGTAGTAAATGAAACTGTCAGATATCTCTGATTTATACACCGTTTTATTAATAAAAGTACGGGACACTAAAACCAAAAAACCACGATCATTTACAGTTACTGGTGAGCAGGACTTACAGTTATATACGAAATATTTGTCATTACGTCCATTTGGTATTGATAACGATGGATTCGTTATTAAATATCAAGATGGGAAGTGTCACAGACAAGTTATTGGCATATATAAGCTGGCATCAACCGCTTAGGAAGTAGCCTCTTGCTTAGATTTGCCATATTTAAAGATGTATAATGGTCATTGCCTAAGAAGAACATCTTCTTACACTGTTGATGAATGTAGGTGCAGATATAAGTGCATTAAAACGGCATGGAGGATGGCAATCAACAAGTGTAGCAGAGGGTTACACTGCTGGAATCTGTAACACAAATCAGATCCTGAATCCAGACACTGAGGTACACAATCAATAGGATCTTAATCCGGAACCACAACCTTCTACCAGTAGTTCAGATTCCAATTGAGTTGCTACACTTCCTAACCATCCCGTCCAATTAAACAACTGCACAAACTGCACTATAAACATTACTTTCAATTTAAATAGCAATTAATTTTCATTTTCATACATTTTTTTTAGTTTATATTTGTTCGCTTTATGTTTCTTAACTTTGTTCAATATTCACGTCGTAGTAACTTCCTTCCTCGTCCCGAAAACTGCCATCTTTGTACTAATGAAACAAATAACTATGTGTATTATTTTGCAAATATTTAATTTATGCCAGAAAGGGTTACACCAATAAGCCAAGTAAAAAAATATGCGTACCGTGGCTGTTGTGTAGTAGGATATTCTTATCATAGGAACGTCATACTATTAATGAATAAAGATCACATTATACTTACTAAGACAATCTAATATTAGTTTAGAATTTTTTGTTATATGTAAATTACGTATACAGAGTAAATTATATTACAGATATACAAATGCATCTGTTAAAAGGATTATGCCTTATTTTTCATTTTAAAACATTGTACTATTGGATTATTTAAAAGTTGTAATTATAAACTTTTACTACAAAATAAAAAGGTTTTTGGTAAATGCATTAAATTATTATTGGAACGTAAATTAAAAAGTTTGTATTACACACGTCTTGTAGGAACGTGCTTATAATGCACCACAGCTGACAGAGGAACGGACATTTCAAATTTCTATGTAACAACTAATGAACTGTGGTTTTTAGCTTTTATATTACATTAAAATTTTATAAATGGCTTCTCGAGAATTTACCGAGCTTGAATAATTTTCAGAACCATAAACACATTAAATCCCTCAGTTATGAAAAGAAATAATATTATTATCTAGAAATACAGGAAGGTGTTTTCTTAAACGAATTAATATTGGAAAACGGTAAAAAAGTTCTAACAAAATTTACGTAACGTAAACAAATGATATTTGATATCAAACACAACCAGCGCTCTAATCAATATGTAATAAACATTAAAGTAACTTGAACTTTCGAAGAGATAAGAAGGAAATTTAATATTTATTATTAGAATTTCGAGTTGGAAAAACAGGATTCAGATTTAGTACGGTTTTATTGGAACGGCATTATTGGATAACCCCTAAAAATTTCTACTAATACCTACCGTTAAAATTCATATCGGATCATTAAAGCGTTAACTAGTATGCAAATTAGATTAAGCTTTAATACGATGTAATAAAAACACTGGAATAGTTAATTTCTTGTTTCATGTCAAAGTACCTAAACGTGTAAATTATAAAATAGGATAAAATATGATAAAGACGTGTTTCATTATATTCCTGAAGTAAAAGAATGAATGTTACCTTATTGATCGAACTCAATAGACATGTAGATACGATTTGTAAAAAATCGCTGTTGCTTTTATCAACTTTTATTCGCTGCTACGATTTGATATTAAATTACGTACGATATAAAAATCTGATTTTAAAAACTGTTATGTTTTCTGAAAATTGAAGATGAGGATTTTAATTTAATTTTACATCGAGGTATCTGAAATCTTCGTGATATCTGCTAAAACTCAATTTTAAGTAAGATTCCTGTTTACATAACAAACTCCTATAACGACCAAGGGAAAACTGCGAGGACTAAAAGGACTTGGTTGCTTGGTGCCGCAAGGCATCTAACTAGGGCTCCGCCTCGTAGTGCCAACAGGTCAATATCAAAAGCGGGTCAGAACTCACAACCCAACGAAACATCCTTTTCTGGTAAAGAACCGCCCGCTACCGGTCATTGGATATTTACCCACCCAATCGGTCAAATTATCATATTCCACATATATGAAAAAAAGCGTTCTACACAAAAATAAACAGTTTTTTTCATGTACAAGTTAAAGATACAATTCGAACAGCAACAGTGATAATCAGAAACTTCAACAAATTTACAACCCCCAAGGATTTAACTTGAGGATATTGGAAAGTGAAATCGATCCTACAATAAGGACCATAACGTCAAGCTTACTACGTTTCGCTTGTAAAGATGGAGCACTTGAAAATAATTGAAAAACGGATTTTCAATCCCTATGTAGAATGGAAACATTTCATCCACTTAATAAAATAATTAAATTCTATTAAAATTTTACTAAAATCACTAAGCTTGTGACCGATATAATTTTAAAAGTAGCAATAAATAAGTTAAACCGACTGACATTTCAGTAAAACATCCCATGTACACATTGTTTTATTCAATACAATTTGTAATAATGCTAAAGAATACATTGTATTGTTTCTAACGGTTTTCTTTTTAAATATGTCTATGTTACATTTAAATTATGTACACAGATAAATTTTTTAATTTTGTAACATAGAAACTTAATTACTACAACGCATCAATGAACATCTCACACCAGACTGTTTGGCAATCAGTTTTCGTTTAAGTGGAAAAATGGAAAATTTGACGGGCATTATAAAGTGTGAAAATCAACTTATATGTTCTTGACTCCGTTATGTTTAACACAAGTTAAATCTCAAAACTAATTTAATGTTAATAAAGATGTAAAAGTTCAATTCAATTCGAAAAAAATCATAATTTTAAAACAACTGTAAACATCTAATGACAAAATGCCCAACAACCCCAGCATATCTATAGAGAACGACGTTATCTGTTACTCCTTGTCAATACGATATTTAGCACTTTGTATATACGAGGGCAGTTTGATAAGTCAGTGACTTTTTCAATAAAAGATATTTTTCGTCAAATAAGCATTTTATTTCTCAACATAGTTTCCTTAGTCCAGCATTTTTACAATTTCTTTATTCCTTCTTAATAATAGGTTTTCTCGAGGTCCTCAAAATATGTGTCTGTTTCACATGGGCTCTTAATCTCTAAATCTGGAGAATATGCTGGATGGGTTAGCAATTCATAGCCCAGTTTATGGATTTTGCCATGGTGACTACACACGTATGCATGCGTGCATTGTCTCGATGGAACAGCACTTTTTCTTCGCCAATGCGCTATTATCTGCTTCAAATCAATATCGAATATGTCCAAAAGCTCTGAATAATATACGCCGGTGATCGTTTTACCCTTTTCAAGGTAATTGATTAAATGACACCGCGCACCCCAAAAAACTGTGGCCATAACCTTGTTGACCGACTTGCACACCTCGGCCTTCTTCGGTGCACATTCACCCGGAGAAACCCACTGTCTTGGTTGTTCCTCGGTATCTGGTGTTCTGTGATAGATCCATGTTTCGTGCACGGTAACCAAACGGTGCAAAAACGCGTTCGGATTGCGTCTGAACATCGCCAAACATTCCTTTGAAGTCGTCACTCGGCTGCGCTTATGGTCGAGTGTGAGCAATTGGGGCACCCATGGCTCGAATAGCTTTTCTTCTCCAAATATTGATGTAAAATGTGATGTATTCGCTCAGTTAAGATACCTACAGCCTCAACCACTTCACACACTTTCATTCTCAAATCGTCCAATACCATTCCATGGACTTCATCGAAGATTTGTAACGTTCGGCGTCACTTGTGCTGGTACGATCACAACGGAACTCAGTAAACCACTTATTAACCACTGAAATTGATAGCACAGAGACCCTATAGTATTTATCAAGCCTTTGGTCGGTCTCGGTGATGACATTTTAAGCAAAAAATAATGCTTAATCAGCACACGAAATTCACTTTCTTACAGTTTCGTTAAAATTCACTATGTGCTTTCAATGGCTGTCTAACACAAACTAAATGACGCAGCTTGCTGA
>JARFJB010001940.1:1142500-1212500 GCA_036346205.1 Vesta saturnalis | reverse complement strand
ATTGTATTAAAATTGTATTTAAGATCTAATGTCTAGATACTAGTGGAATTTGGTGAGAGATCGTTGTAGGGGTTGAGGAGTAATTAAATTAACATTTACAAATGTACCTTATAGTTACTACTTTAATACAATTTTAAGATATTGCACATTATACAGGGTTCATAAACAAGACCCATATCAAAGTTATATTTTTTCTAATTGAGCACCTTGTATTTTATACCTTTTGTGAAGACAAATAAAGGTGAGTTACTGTTATGGTTCCTATACCTAACATCAACAGGTTTTCAGATATTTTTATGTTTATAAAATTGCAATTGTAAATTTAAAAAGAAAATACATTTGTTTTACCTTCGACTAACAAATATTATTAAGTGAAGTATAAAGACAAAGAGTTAGTTTTTAATTTAATATACACTATGAATAAAAAAAACATACAAGGCGAAAGAGATTTATTGTCAAATTTGATAATCTTTAAACCAGATTATCTTAATAAATTTAAATGGTTCTCGCTGTGTTCGTTAATATGCTATATAATAACATTATAATGTCTTTCGAGTTATATTAGGGTTTCCTATACCTATTTTCAACAATAACGTCAATTTTTTGCATTTTTGAGTTACGCGCTACACTGAGCACCTTTCTAATAAATCTAAGTTAAGTACTTTGCGGTTGTGGATGCTGTAAATAAATTTAAATATCAACTTATTGGATTTTAATGTAATACAGAATAATAATAGTATCGTTACGAAATAATTTTAACATCATACTTACTAGAAACAGTATCTACATTTCCTTATTTCAATAAAACATCTGAGGAAAGTTTAAAGTTTATTTACAAAAACAAAATGAAAAGTAAAATATGGATATTAGGTATAAAATTTAATGGAATAAGTATTAAAGAACATTGGAAGTCCAAGACCCATATTAAATGTAAACCAAAAACTCTCGAATATGAAGATGAACACTAATAAGAGAGTTTCAGTCTTATTAAGTACTATTTCAGTAACAACAAAACGACCAATAAGATGTTCTAATGTCTACAATAAACTTTCAAACTGACGACGGTCTTGTTCGATACATAACTCAGAACTCGACCCTTCTTAAGAATGAAACTTGCACTTTCCGTAACATTTGAGATGTTATTGTTCTAAATGCAGCACGTATCCTCTCATATTTAATAAAAACTACATAATAAAAATTATAAAATATAAACTTGAAAAAAAAACATACTTTCCCGGGTTGTTGGTCTGGTATCGTAAACAATACCTTTCATGTAAGCTCACGAAAAAAAATCGATACAAGTTAAATCTGGGGACCTGGATGTTCAATTTTGAGGTCCCCCGCCCCCAATCCATCTATTTGCGATGCTCTGATTTAAATACGTGCGAACGTTAGCATGACAGTGTGCAGGAGCATCATCTAGCTGTAACCACAACTTTGCTCGAATATTGAAGGGAACGCTCTCAAACAGTGAAACAGTTCTGGGAACTCCTCTATTAAAAATCATCTAAATTCTAGCCCGTTCAAATGGCAATAAAAAAAGTATGGCCCTATTATTTGATCCTCAACAATCCCGCAGACCATCTGTGCTGGCGATCGAGTGTATGGAGAGAATGGGGTTTTTCATCATTATAATAATGACTATTGTATCTCTTAACCAAACCGTTATTATGCAACGTAGATTCGTCAGTAAATAGGGCAAAATTTAAAAAACCTTCTTCTTGTGCGAATTTATCCTTAATACATAAACAAAACTACACTCCTTGATACAAAACCGTGTCAAAAGGGCTTAATGTAATTGAATAGGGTATGGATGGCACTTTTGTTTACCCAGTATCTTTTGAATGTTCTACTAACTCCAGTTTCCAAACGTATTTTACGTTGACTTACGTGTGGATTTTCGGTTACACAGGCTAATACTTGAAATTCATTCTCTGCGTTACCGACAACACGCTTTTCTATAATATGTTTTTTTATACGCCACGCCTCCGGTTCCGCGAAAATTTTGAATTAGTCATTCAAAAACAGCCTTATTGGGATGATTTAGATCAGTATTTTTGTGCGTATACTCTGGATGCTAATAAACAATTTTCTTGACATTGACCAATTACTAAAATCATGTCAAGTATTTCTTGAACTGAATACATTTTTATATTGAAGTTAATTTTCTGCAAAAATCAGCATGACAAATGAATATTAAATTAAACGAAAGAATCATTTTTTTGATTTATTCAAAAAAATAAGCACGTGTGCAAAAAATAATTCAAATTATTAAATTCGTTGTAAGAAATACGTCACTGACTGGCATCTACATTGGCAATGGTCTTACCGGCTGCGATTGACATCAGATAAAGGGTGTCTCTGAAAGAACTTGAATTTTAAAATAAAAGAATATATATATATATATATATATATATATATATATATATATATATATATATATATATTACTTTTATGTTTTATTTACATTTTTTTCTTGATATGTCCTAAAGTAGTAATTAAATTTACACATGAAACAAAATATCTGGCCACTGTTGCTCTGTTGGCAGTAATGTACTCTTTTGACGATAATACGCAGTAGGGGTTATTGAATTTCACGAATTTGGCATGCAATTTATCCTTTGAGTTCCTCAGCTCTCTCAGGGTGGTTCGCATATACCTTGTTTTCCAAAAAAACCGAGATAAATTAATCCAAACAATTGCAACTTGTTGACGGCCAGTATTGGTCTCCAAAACGAGAGGTGACACGACCTGGAAACTTTGTCTGCATCAACCTCAGTTTCGCGTGCAGTGTGACAGGTTGCGCCATCTTGTTGAAACCACATCTCATTTAAGCCCAATTCATGTATGAAAAAGTCTGTCAACATGGCCTGGTAATGATTTCCGTCTATACAGTCACGGTGGCTCCTTCATCATTTAAAAAAAATACGGTACAATTATCTCTCCCACATAGCACACACACCACACTGCCACTTTTTGAGGATGTAATGGAAGTTCTTGAAAGGCATGTGGATTTTCATCTCCCCAAATTCGAGAATTCTGCTTGTTAACGAAAGCGTTGAGGTGCAAATGAGCCTCGCCGCAAGGGATGATTTTATTGTCATCGTCAGTTTGCCGTTGTTCCAAAATTCTCACAAAATTTCTACGGTTTCTATGGTCGTTAGTCTGCAGGTATTGAATCACCTAGATCTCGTAAGCATGAAGGTGTAGATCTTTTCCTAAAATTCGTTGAGAGTGCTGCGATGGAGGTTTAATTCCTGATAGTGATATCGGATGAAGGTGTTTGGTCGTTTTTCCACGCTGGCACTGACAGCTGCAACGTTTACGTCGATTTTTTGGGTCGATGACAGATAAGGCATCTTTCACTTTTCAATGAAACCATCCGCTCAAATTTCGTGATCAAATTTTCAATAGCAGGCCTCGTCGGTCGATTATGCAGGCCAAGTTGGTCACGTAACTTGCGAATTGTCACAGTAACATTTTCTCCATCTTCTTAATGAGTTTTCGCTATTAACAAACGTTCTTCCAAACTATAACGCACAATTTCGGTAAATGTCAACATATTATTAAACAAATGCCAAATCTGGGTCACTCAACAATTGACCGCCGAAAATGGCGTGGGATTCGAAATTTAAGTTTTTGCTGAGACATCCGTTAATTGTAACCCAGCTAAGGTTTCGTCCGTCAAGGAAAGGGCCTTTTTTAACAAAAAAAAGGGCAATAAAAATGTTGAATATCATTTATCCAAAATGATGACCAAAAACTTAGAATGATAAAACTTAGTTTTCGTCCATCAAGACAATACTTAGACTGTTTTCTCAACGAAGTAGGAGTATAAATAAACATTTAGGAGATATTTTATTCGAAGTGATCAAAAACTCCATAAGTATTGAGATAGTAATTCTGGTTATTTTTCCCAGAAGGTTGGTGTATAAATAAATATCTGGCCTGAAACAACACACGACCTTCCAACCTACACAATGGAAATTAAAAGAAACGAAATAATTTTAATAACATTTTTTGCAGGACAATTATTGAACCTCCTTCATAATAAGTTCATTACGGAAATAGACAACATTGTAATCTATGTCAAACATACGCTCAAAACTTCATGTCAGATAGAGGTTAATAGATATGCTAACTTAAACAAAATTCCAAAGCCGCTCTACGCTTCTATAAAAGTACCATTCATGAAATTGAATTAAACCTAATTACATATATACTTAGTTTAATTGTAATAATTCAAAAATTTATGTTTTTATACGCATAAAATGCCTTACTAATCAAAATTAGTTTCATATGTTGCTTAAACTTATACGGTAAGGACCTAAGGTAAAGTGGAATATGGTTAAACAATTTTATTGATAGAATGATAGCACTAGTTTGAGTTTTAGTTAAACGACAATGAGGGATGATTATGTTGTTCTTATTGCAAGTGTCATATTGGTGAGTTTCGGACAGTAACGTATGGTTATATGTAGCTCGTTTAACTAAACGTAAGCACTCAAGAATATATATGCATGGGAGAGTTAGAATAATTAATCTAATAAAAGCTTGGCGACAGTCTGTTCTGAAAGAGAGATTACATATCATCCTCGCAGCTTTACGTTGAAGACTAAATATTCGCTTCCAGCAAGATTAATAGGCAGTTTTTAAAACTGATTCACTAACGTTATTGCCCAATTTACGTAGTACAAACAGATTTTTTGAAATTTTACTCGCAATGAATTCACTATGAGCATTAAAGGTTAACTTTGGATCTATAGGCACGCCTAAGAATTTGACATGAGAGATGTTTAGTAAAGAATGAGGCTTTAAAGATAATAACATTTTTTCAGTATTGGAGACGTTCACATCTAATTGATTGGATTGACACCATGCATTAGCTCTGTTAAATAGACTTTCAGTAAATAATATTGTTTCTTCTACATTGCAAGTTCCGCGCAGTAATGTGGGATCATCTGCATACAATAAACAGTTTTCATTAGATATGTAAAAGGACATACCGTTTATATAAATCAAAAATAACAGTGGTCCAAGAATTCTACCTTGAGGCACACCTTTGGATAAAGATTTTTTACTGTAACAAGCATTGTTACATCTGACGATTTGATAGCGGTTATGTGGATAAGATTTTATTAATAGTAAACTCACTGGTTAACTTCATAAAGAAAAGTTATGCAAAATTAAATTATTTTTAAAAAATATGTTTACACATTTTCTTACAAAGTTGATCGTTATTCAAATATAGAAAAAAATTGAAGAAACATTTAAATTCCATCGTAGGAATTTTTTGCCGTCAAAATGGGCGCCTGTCCAAAAATCGCATAAACATTATTCGATATATTTAACATCTATCTATAGGTATCTTTATATCTTTGATATGCAACTGTTTCACGAATATGTGATGAAAACCAAAAACTGCGCCTAATAAACCCCCCAAACGTCGTAAATTAGGCTAATAAGTCGAATAATAAAATGTTTCGAAAATGCATTAGGGGTTAACTTGACGTCAAGTTTTTCATTCTTATTAAACAACAGACATAAGTGATTTGTAATAAAAGTATCTCTCTTAAATTAATAATTGTTATTAAAAACACAGGAATTAACCAATTAAAAGTTGCCAATAAATGATATGGATAACAAATATGATAACAAATACTAATAAATGAATGTTTACAAATTTTGTAAGTTTAAAGGGGCTCTCTTGTCATGGGTAGCCCTCCTTAATAACTCATTTAGTGAGATCTACCTTCATAGGACATAATAAGCATGGATTTATTATCTAACAGAGAATTTTATGTTTACACTAGTAGTACCCGGCGCGCTTGCTGCGCACAAACATAAAACACATTCTCTCTCGCTCTCTCCCTCACCGTCTTCCTCGTCCTCTCTCTCGCCATCGCCCTTAGTCTTTCATGCCGATCGGATGAATGGTGTAGTATGATTGTTATCTACTCGCACCTAGTGCGTTCGCGGTGAGACAGATTGTCGGTGTGTGAGAGAGAAAGTATTCGAGGGCGCGGTGTTACATTAAGTAAAAAGAAAAATGAGGTTATCTCGTTCATCCGGGAGATTTTTCCAACTTTTCTCTTCACAAAAACTTTCCTCAGACTATTTGAAAAAAAATTAGCAGAATTGGTCCAACTGTTCTCGAGTTTTGCGCTTAGCAACACATTTGGCGCTTCATTGTTATTTATATAGATTCATTACATTGCATCATTGTACCATTATATAAGTAGCATTTGTTTGTAAGATAACGATATTATTACACAGGCTATTATACGTATTTATGTAAGAAATGTTATTTCTAAACTAGATGTGACTTTTTCTAGTTCCGCTAATTGAAGTTCAAGTTCCTTTCATTATTCTCCTTATAATATTATGATCTTGGAGAGAAAGCTCGTTAAATAATGAAAGGGATATTATAAACCAGGTATTACTTGGCGTATTAATAAAATATTTATAGACTGGAAGACATTTATTTCTCATATTACAATAAATGCAGAATATGAAAAATAAAGTAATAAAAACATTTAACACCTTGATTTGAATAAATTTGCAGTATCTGTAGTTACAGTAACTTTAAATGATACTTTTTAAAATTTATTTCTTTTTTTGACTTTATAGAAATCGTTGATCAGTAAATCAATTTGTAACCTTTAATATTTTTGTCAATATTTTTGTACCTTTTTAGTAAAATGTACACAACGACAATTACGATCTTTAAAATTAAAGTTTTACTATTTCTCTGGCCTTTTACGAAAATATTTCAGAAGTGCAAAAGTAATTTTTCACAGATACAATTTTATTTTTATATTTCGAAAGAGGAAATATATTCGTGGGGAATTTCCTTGATATACACGAACCTTTCCGACTGGACTAGATTGTTACTTTACTTCCTTGACGAAGTATTCCAACTTTAGGAGAAATACAGTAAATGCCCTTTATACTAAATAAAAATAAATGTATTGTATTTTTTATAGACAAATAATTTTACAACTCAATATGTAATGTATCGAATAGCAAAGTGCACATTTTTACATATCAAGCAGTCAGTTAAAACCTGTTTCAGATTAAGCTTTAATGTTAGGTCAAAGTTTCAATAGCAAGTTGGTAAGCAGAAAGTGTAAGCAAAGAGTAAACCAAGTAAAACTAATGGCCCTATGTGGAAGTGTCAACTGTCGGGCCATAAGATACCTTCCTGTCACAGTTGTTGTAAGGTGTTTAGGCAACAAAACCCAACGTGTTTAACGCGAAGTGAAGTTCATTAATCAGGAAAGGAGACGCTCCGTCTTAGTCTGACCTGCAGTGACAGCAATATTACTAATGCGCGAATATATACGCAAACCTTCATTAATTACATACTTATGACATTCTATTATGTGTGGCAATATTAGTATTTACACTTCTGGGATTTACCCGTAACTAATGTTAACAAGTTTACATTTCTCTCGAAGTCTTTTAACTTGAATACTTTCATTCACCTATCACACTCTACCAAACGCAAATTTAAAAAAAAAGAAAATTCATCTTTAAATTTGTAGTGCTAGCAAAAAATAAAATAACAGAAAATCCATAAATGTATACCGCCCCAGTTAACAATATTTTGTGAAAGATATAAAATATTAGCAAATTTCTTCCAGTTGGATAAATATTCGTATATATGTATTTACGAGCGCGCTAGGCTTTGGAGGTGGATTTGGGGTAGTTTAGGGTGGTCAGTGAGCGGAAGAACGCGGCCGGTGTTTGTGGCTGTGCGGTGTGCGTGCAAGCGTTAATTACGCCACGTTGTGGTAAAATTTCAAACTAAGCCTATCTGGCACCAAGGGGTTGCTCTGGATAGCTTTTTTAATACAATCTTGAAAATGTTCAACTTTTAATTACTGTTACCCAAAGACGTATTTTAAGATAATCGATTATTAAAACTTTTTAAATATGAACATTAATATTATATACAGATTCTTTCTACTTTGAACTACCTATTGCGATTTTCATTTCATCAATGCTTGTAATCACCTTTGAAATCTTTCATAAACAGTGATTTTTAATTTAAATATAAATTTAAATCCTTTTATAACCGATTCTTCATTTAAAGATTTTTAATTTAAAACCTAAATTATTTTCATTTTGGAACCAATTATGTAGAATATTAGATTTGTATTCACGACAAAAATTAATTAGAAATCACGTCAGCGTCAACATAAGCAAATGTTCAGACTATGTACGAAAAGCTCCATACAAACATACAAAGTCCCCGAAATATATTAAAGTTTGCCAAATATATTGAAAGCTCTGCGTGTAAAAGCTCTCTTTTTGTTGAGGTATTCGAAATGCGTAGGGTTTGTTGAATAGCAATTTTTAATTACGATGGTTCCTATTTTAAGTCTGACAGAAATCGATTTAAGGCACACATATTGATGTGAGATGCACCGATGAATTATTACCTTAAAACGTGGCAAAGGATTCGTGAAATGTGTATACTTTTCTTTAAAATGTACATTACCGATCACTCGAAGATCAGAAGAAACTTTTAATAAAAATTAAATTACATTAAAAAGAAAAATTTAGTGAAGGCTAAGTACAATCATATTATGTGCATATGCTTTCACACTTTATCCAAACATAGTAACCAGTAAAAGCAAAAAGATTTATTTATTTATGAAGAAATTAATACACCTTTTTTTACTATATTTGAACTTTAAACTTAATTACGGCTCCAAATTAAAGTGGCCAGTAACAGCGTTATGAAAAATAACTTCATTTAATGTTACTTATTCGTTTAGTGTAACAGTTGTGTTAACCTTTTATAAACATGTTTTTTACACCACCGACAGTTTACGTATTCTGTTTTTTTAAGGTTAACTATTTAAAAATAATTAAACTAAAATTACTTCTTACTGATATTAAGTTTTTGATCAAAATCATATCAACAAATGATTCAGGTTAACTTTTCGAAGCCGCTCTAAATACTTAAAAACCCAAACAAGAACATTAACTCATCGAATACTCACGGAAAATGATAAAATCATAAAAGAAACACCATGGAGGTAATTTTTGGACTTTCAAGAACCACTGAAGTAAAAGAACAGCTGGTATTTTTTGTTTAATTATACATAAAATTTACTCGTATACTATGTAAATATTTCAATTATTGTAACCGTGTGAGTGTCATCCTCCTTAGTAACATATACGTATACCTATCTAAGAATTTTTTAGATAAAAGGATTTTCTCATATTCCTTATCCATTCAACAATATGTTTTTTTGAGGAAATTATATTATTTAATTAAATATAATAACAATTACTGTGAAGTAATTTCCAAATAAGTGGCAATATTGTAATGACTGCCGTGTTTGCATCACCCCCTCCATATCATGATTGTCATTCACAAATCAGTCATTATTATAGGTTATATCATTCTAAGTCACCCATTTCTAAATATCTTCGTGTAGAGAACAAAAGTGCAAATAGTTCTGCCACAACAATGGGAATTATTCGATACCCTTATATTAGCAGCCGCAGTTAAATTGCATATGCACCTTTGCAATTGATGCTACTAGGCACTAATTTAGATCAAAAACACATGCACGCATAAACATAAATAGGCGCATACGCACATACCCACACAAGTGTGGTTTGTCACAAGAACATAAAGAACTGGACAACCATCTTGACTTCTCGTAGTGTCCTAAGAATATAACCAAAACAAATGTCACAAATCAACTTCATAGTTTTGTAGTTTCTTCCAGAAAACGGACTCGCGCGCAAACACACACACACACACACGCGCGCGCGCACGCACGAACCACACACACACACAACACACACACACGCACACACACACACACAAACACAACACACACACACGCACGCACGCACGCACGCACCCACGCACCCACACACACACGCACCCACCACGCACGCACGCACGCGCACGCACGAACCACGCACGTACGCACGCACTCACGCACGAACGCCACGCACGCACGCACGCACCACACACACACACACACACAACAGACAGACACACAGACACACAGACACACAGACACACACACACACACACACACACACACACACACACACACAGACACACAGACACACAGACACACAGACACACAGACACACAGACACACAGACACACAGACACACAGACACACAGCACACAGACACACAGACACACAGACACACAGACACACAGACACACAGACACACACACAGACACACAGACACACAGACACACAGACACACAGACACACAGACACAGACACAGACACACAGACCAAACAGACACACAGACACACAGACACACAGACACACAGACACACAGACACACAGACACACAGACACACAGACACACAGACACACAGACACACAGACACACAGACACACAGACACACAGACACACAGACACACAGACACACAGACACAGACACACAGACACACAGACACACAGACACACAGACACACAGACACACAGACACACAGACACACAGACACACAGACACAGACACACAGACACACAGACACACAGACACACAGACACACAGACACACAGACACACAGACACACAGACACACAGACACACAGACACACAGACACACAGACACACAGACACACAGACACACAGACACACAGACACACAGACACACAGACACAGACACACAGACACACAGACACACAGACACACAGACACACAGACACACAGACACACAGACACACAGACACACAGACACACAGACACACAGACACACAGACACACAGACACACAGACACACAGACACACAGACACACAGACACAGACACACAGACACACAGACACACAGACACACAGACACACAGACACACACGACACACAGAAACACAGATACACAGACACACAGACACACAGACACACAGACACACAGACACACAGACACACGACACCCAGACACACAGACACACAGACACACAGACACACAGACACACAGACACACAGACACACAGACACACAGACACACAGACACACAGACACACAGACACACAGACACACAGACACACAGACACACAGACACAGACACACAGACACACAGACACACAGACACACAGACACAGACACAGACACACAGACACACAGACACACAGACACACAGACACACAGACACACAGACACACAGACACACAGACACACAGACACACAGACACAGACACACAGACACACAGACACACAGACACACAGACACACAGACACACAGACACACAGACACACAGACACAGACACACAGACACACAGACACACAGACACACAGACACACAGACACACAGACACACAGACACACAGACACACAGACACACAGACACACAGACACACAGACACACAGACACACAGACACACAGACACACAGACACACAGACACACAGACACACAGACACACAGACACACAGACACACAGACACACAGACACACAGACACACAGACACACAGACACACAGACGGACGGACGGACGGAGAGACAGACGGACAGACGGACGGATGGACGTACGGACGGACGGACGAACGGTCTGACGCACGGACGGACGGATGGACGGACGCTCAATCGGACGGACGCACGGATCGTGCTTTCTTCAGTATTTAGATAGTCTGTGTTTGTATGAACTTTTTAAGATTTGTAACAGTCAATAATAAAAATGAATCTAAAGTCAACTTCTAAACGCATATTTCTTTGTTTACAGTAGATATGTAACAATCAAACCTATAACATAAAATAATACTCTTAAAACTAACATGTAACAATAAAGTCTTTATCAGAATGAAACGGATTGTTTTCCGATTTATTTTGATGTTCAAATTCAAGCTCAAAGAAAATCAAACACATAAATGGTTTATTTATTCACACAATCAAAAGGTTCTTACTTGTTACTCTCGTTGAAACCTGATGACGTAACTCTGCGTTTCTTTGACCGGTGAAGAGGCCTCGTTTAGGTTGTTGACGTTACCTGTTGCCAAGTTGGAACCGCTTTCGGTTGTTTTCTCTATATTTTCTTATACCTTTGTTATAGAAGAATACGATTCTAATTTTCTTCCCACAATTTAATAACTTTTGTAAATAATTGCTCGATATATTTACGCTACCCAATTTTACTTAATTGTTCAGTTTTAACTACAAACGGTGGGCGCGACATAAGGAAAGCGAGCTACGAACGGCTACGCTTTTAATTATCAATGTTTTGTGGTTATTATACTCTATATATCGATTTATTATACTGAATCGATTGTCTTATTTTACATTATCACTCGCTATCGAAACATCAACTTGGAGCACTTTCACGTACTTAAAACTCGATTGTAAATTATTGCGTAATCTTTTTATTATCACCAACTTGGTAATATTTCCACTTTAAAAGTTGAATTAACCGAATCCTTGATTGCTGGTTTACGAAAAATAATTGACCTAATTGGTTAATCCCATGTCGAAGATGTGTATTTTTGTAGTTAAAACCATAGGATGTTCAACCAAAAACTGATATAGAATAATGAATGGCTATATTAATTGTGAGCATATCAAATTGCCAAATTCAGCATATAAAGAATTGTCGGATTTTATCCAAATGTGGCAGATAGGATTCAAAATATGTCTGTGAGAAATAGACAGGCGATCAGAGTAGCGAAGTTGTACCTTTGTATTCCCCAAATTTCAAATCCGGAATCAGCAAAACATAGCCTTCTCGAGATAACTACGAAAATGTAAATATCTTAACGGAACACCTTGTATATTATTATAGTAGATGAATCATTTTTCCAAGTAGATACTCCACAGTCGACAACTTTGAAGCAACCTAAATGTTAGGATATTTTTATCTTGGTCCAATCGTTATCAACAAAATATTCACAAACGTGTTTATGGTGGTAATAAATAATAAAGCAATGACAAAGTATTTCATATTTATGAGATTTTCAATACCGCAACACAGATAACCAATTTCTTACTACGCCACTTATTCATTTTGGTCTAGTCATCTGTGGCACAACTTACTTGTAATCTAATATTCCGTGGATTGAAACAGATCGTCTCTGCTTGGAATTTTGAACCTGTGTAAATAGTACATTAATTATTTGCTGACGTAAATTTGGTTCCTTAAGTAAGCCTTTTACTCATTTTGAGAAGTGTGATATGCTGGAAAGTTACATTTTGTGCAAAAACTTCAGATGCAGAATTACAACTTTACCACAAACAATACCCCCCATCTTCAACTGCGCTCTTGAACGTTTTCTTTGATTTTGTACCGTTAAACTAAAAGGAATCTGTAAGTTAAACAAAAAATTAAACCCAAATTGTTACGAAGCAACGGAAATAAATTTGAAAAATCTGAAAAATATTCAAGAAAAACAAATTTGTGCCAGTTAAGTATAGGCCAGTGCACACGTTATTCTCTACAAATTTTGATAAACAACGGTTTATTACGTCTCGTAAAGAAAATGTTTTTTTGCAAATTTTGTTTTATGGAAAGATAGAAATTCAAGCTGTAGTTTGTTCAACAGAAAAAATACACTATTGGTCGTGTTTTGCGCATATAAGCTACCCACAACGTAAATTTAGTGTCAATGTATAGTGTGGTATCATGAGTATAAGAATTATGAGACCTTAGCTTTAGAATCCTATGGTCCATCCGTTTGTGCTTAAAGAATGGATGAGACGAATAAGACCACTCAATTATGCGGCAATAACCAAAGAAATGATTTATTAAAGACTTGTGGTTTGTCATCGCCACTTTTCCGCGGATCATTTGATATCCCCTACAATTTGTGGTACAAAGCTAAATTGAAGCGGCATGCAATATATATTCAAGAATTAAGTGAACAACTACATAAATAAAGAGTAGAAGTGTGTTATATGAATACAAATAAACTTCATTTATGCTCGTGTTCTCTAACACAAGTGGAAATCTTTAAAGCTATTACGTCATTATCACGTTTACAAATGTAAATTTACGGCTTCAATTTCAGAATAAAGAGCTGATAAAGAAACTGTGGCAATAATTTTTGACAGTAAGTTTCCATAAATTGAGTTATTATAAGATTGAACTTAGACAGGGTGGTTCAGATTTTAATACATTAATTTTGAGAGGTGATAGAGAATGGCAAATTAAGAGGACTTTTCTTCATAGACATCCCTCGAAAATGCTCCATAACTTAGCTACAGGGTGTTGAAGTTTCATTTACAAAAATGTATAATTTAATATCTAAGAAGAGACAAATGTCATCCTTTTCAAATTTTGCACACTGCCTTTCTACGTGAATCTGTATCTACTGTTTAAGTCAGAAATAGTAACAGAAAGCCATTGTCGCATTTAATCTTCGGTGATAAAAACCGTCGTTTGATCCTTTGTAACTGGATATTAAATTCTCTTCAAGAAAATCGAGAGCACTTACACAAGATATTATGGACAGATGACGCAAGTTTCATGAGAACTGGAATATTTAATCATCATCATGTCACCTTTTAAGCCAAGACGTTCGTGTTCGGTCTTTCCAACACGAGTTTAGCGTAAATGTATGACTGGGTGTTATTAACGGCTATGTTTGTGGTCCAGTTTTTATACCACCTCGGCTAAACTCTGCACTGTTTCTGAATTTTTTAACCAACAATTTATTTGAATTGTTTGATGAGGTACCACTCGAGGTACGTATTAACAGTTGGTTTCAAATGGATGGTGCTCCTGACCATTTTGGAAGAGAGGTGAGGAATTGGATCAGTGAGCATTATCCTGAAAGGTAGATAAGGCGTATGATGAACAATGAGCAACCCTAAGCCGGTAGAGGACCAGTAACGTGGCCCCAAAGTCACCCGACCTAACTTCCCTGGACTTCTTTGTGTGGGGCTATTTAAAAGACCTTATCTACGAAACAACAGTTGCAACAAGGGAAGAAAACTGATGGAACGAATTCGTCAAGTTTGCCGTCAATTACGAGAAAATCGGCATCAAATATTAGTTGCAATCAATTCCATTTCCAGCAGATGTCAAAAGTGTATTGAAGCCGAAGGATGGCACTTTGAAAATGTATTGTAAATACATATGTGAATTTCTTACGTTGTTTTTTGTTAATTTTGTATTAAATATCAATAAAACATTTGTGAATCCATATTTAGAGGGCTATTATCTCTTTTATTATGCCTGCACAAAAGTGTTTAACTGCAGATAAATTGGAAACGGCTTGTTCTATCAAAACTTTACAAGAACACATTTTTCTTTAAAACACCATAGGCAATTTATCAGTTTAATATTTTTTCAAAAATATCCAGTGGCGTACTACCTATTTCTAGAAAGAGGATTTGTAACCCCCGTATATGCTCCAATCGCTTTCTCTTACTATTTTTGACTTGGACAGTTAGATGCAGATGTACATGGAAAGGCAGTGTGAGAATTTGAAAAGGGCGACTTTTGTCTCTCCTTAGATATTAAATTGTCAAGTTTTTTTTAATGAAACTTCAACACCCTGTATCTAAGTTACGGTCAATTTTTCGAGGTATATCTATCAAGAAAAGTATCCTTATTTTGTCACCCTCTATCACCTCTAAAAATTAATGTATTAAAATTTGGACCACCCCTTACAAGACTTCTTACAGGTCGAGAAAAAATTATTGTTCGTAGCTTATTGTGAAGGTACTTAACGATCGAATATCGTATATTATGTGTGCTATCGAAATCATAAAAAATTTTGAAGATTTCTATATTTGCATTTATCCTTCTTCGTATCTACATAACAATAAATGCTAGAATAAATGTCAAATTGTTTGCGTAGGAAACTACATGTTGTAATTGGAATGTATTCTTTTGTAACAAAATAATGCATTCTTTTTAGTTGTTAAATTTATTTCTATGCAATGATTTTTGTTTGTAATGCGAAATAATAGTAAAACTACTTACAAAAGCGTCACTTTTTTTCATGACTGCCCGAGTGGGTCAAACAAAAGTGTCCTTGGCGTGTTCTACACGTAATTTTTTCGTATACTTTGGTTTATTTTTAATGAAACTTAACCCGAATATTTTGTATGGCATTATTTCCAAAATTCCAAACATATTCTACTTATCTCTTGGTCTTGTACTTTTCTGCGCTAGCGTCGATATATTTAATGCTAAAAGCAGAATTGCTTGTAAATGACGTTGTTAAAAATTATAAGTGCAACTGAAGTTACAAAATTTCTTATAGAAAGGGATATTCATATTCATAACTATTTAATGATTAAGATCATTGTTTGGCGTTCGGTTAATAGAAGGTATTTTCCTAACAAATACCAAAGTCGAGTTTTCACAATTGTGCTCGAATCGTTATTTATCAGTAAATGCCATTCAAATGTATAGAAGGTATTTGGAATTGAGATTAGCGCATGTGAAGCATTTAAATTTATTTACGTATTATACAGGGTGTCCACAAATTCTTTTCACAAAAGAAAACTGCAGATTCTAGAGCTGATTTTATGTAGATTTAACGTAAATTACCTTAACACAAAAATACTTCCTAAAAGAGTTGGAGCTCTTGAAGACGGCGTCCAAACATTGGTGTAATTCAAACATCTTCAAAATGGTTTCCTTTTAAATGATAGCGTTCTATAAATTTATTTAGAGGAATATGCCCAATCGTATGGCGTGAATATGATTTTTTGTTGTACTCATAAGCGGCTCGTTTGGGCGGGGCATTGGACATTGTTATTCATAAGTTCTTTGTTTTTCAAAATTTGGCAGTTTTAACATAAAATTTAAAAAAATTCGATTTTTCATAAAAGAATGATACTCTTGTCTGAAGTCGCTACGATGCACCGTTTTCGAAATCAATCTATTTGAACTTTTCATGTGTTAATCATACTTTTATAAAATTAACTAACGAAGTCATTTACAATTATGAAAGATGGCTATAGAAAATAAACAAAATAACAATTGCATGAACGTCAAAATAACTAGTATTACAGGTACTAGTTGAGGTTAAAGTGTCAAATAAATTTTTGCGTGAAACATTTTTTATTGTTTAGTGACACTACCGTCAATACAAAAAGTTGAATATTGTTAGAATGGTTTCGTTTAGTAACGAAGAATATGCCGACATACATTTAGTGTACGGCGAAATGCAATGCAACGCTCGGGCCGCAGCACGTAGATATGCAGATAAATTTCCAAGTAGAATACTTCCTGCTTCATTTACGCTTCTTCATCAAAGAATTAGGGAAACTGGATCGGTAATCCCTAAAATAATGAAACGGGAAAACATACTGATGTGATGGAGGAATATCAGGATGATATTTTAATGGAAATTGAGTACAATCCCGAAATAAGCGTAAGAAGGTTGGCTGCAATGTACCCCAATGTGTCAAAATCTTCTGTGTGGAACATTCCACATAAGGATGGCTTGTATCCTTTTCATTTCAAAAAAGTCCAGGCCTTGCAAGCAGGCGATTTTCCTGCTCGTGTTGATTTTTCCAATTGGATGCAGAATAAAGAGAATCAAGACCAAGATTTTTTTCCTAATATTTCGTTTTGTGATGAAGCCGCTTTTACAAAAGATGGAATTTTTAATATGCACAATGTCCACTATTACTTCTATGTTGATGAAAACCCTCATGCGATAAGGGAATGTAAACATCAGGGAAGGTTTAGTATCAATGTATGGAGAGGTGATCTTGGTGATAATTTGTTTGGACCTGTAGAATTGCCTAATCGTTTAAACGGCGAAGAATATCTCAACTTTCTACAAAATACTTTACCGGATTTATTAGATAATATTAATCTGAATATTCTGTGGAACTTGTGGTTTTTACATGATGGTTATCCGGCTCACTATAGCAGAACTGTTCGTACTTGTTTAGATAACAGCTACCGAGAGCGGTGGCTCCGGTTGCTAGGCCAGCAAGGTCTCCAGATTTAAATTCTTGCGATTTTTGTGTTTGGGGATATCTAAAATTAATAGTTTATTCCCAACCAATAGAAACTCGCGATCAGCTTTGGAGAAGAATGGGGGAATTTTTGCAAAAAATTCGGAAATCTTTACATAAACGAATAAATTTGTGCATAGAAACGGATGGTCTTCATTTGTAGATTCAGTTTTGTGTTTCATGCTTTCAGTTTTTTTATTATTAATTGTGTCAGCAACATTTTTTTGTATTAAAAATGATTATATTTTACCCGAGTTTATTTCTTACTTTCTAAACCAAAATTAATTTATGAAATGAGAGCAGTTTGACGTTCACCCAATTGTTATTTTGTTTATTTTCCATAGCCATCTTTCATAATTGTAAATAAATTCCTTAGTTAATTTTATAAAAGTACGATTAACACAAGGAGAAGTTCAAATCCACGGTGCGTCGTAGCGACTTCAGACAAGAGTATGATTCTTTTATGAAAAAATCGAATGATGTATAATTGTAAAGTAGTAAATAAAAGAAAAACTCGCTATGAATTATAGCGAATTTGTTATTCTACACATCTCCATAACAACTAACAACACATCTGTAAGCGCACTTAAAAGTGAAATCAACCTGCCTGGTGACCAAACATAAATAGCGCAAAGAAATGCGTTTTTACTTTTATTTTTATTAAAATTGGAACGATTTGTTGTTGCATTTAAATAGTAATAATACCAGTAAATAGATCAAATAAAATTTACCTATCTCCACAAAATTAATAGTGGAGCAAATTTTAAATAAATCACAGAGGCACTGTAGAATTGGTAGCTTATGAACACGAACTGGTCAACATTTTTAAAGAGAAACTCCTATGCTTTGTACATGAATACATGGAAAAATTTGCTAACACTCTCTACATTCCATATATCGATCTCTATTGAGTTCCGAGTTATTTGACCTTGATCCAAAAATGAACACTTAATAATTCCATAAATTCCATTATTAGTTAATTATTAATTTATTGTTTCCAAAATACTATTAAGAGATATTATAAATTACTTAAATATTACATACGCACAGTCTAAAAATCGCTGAAACTTTGAATCATATGTATGAGTTAAGTTTAGACTACAGTAATGTGTACGTGCCTGTACTATACAAAACGTTATTTTTAAACCGCCACTATTACCTGTAGTGGGTTTGGTTTAATAGAAACAAGAATAATAAGATTAGTCCTGTTGCTATATACGAGCAACACGGAAGCTAATAAGAAAAAAGTTGAACAAACAGGATGAGGTTCTTGCATGTTTGTGGAAATCGCTTGCAACTTCCTTTAAGTTATTACACGCAAACATTGTTTGGACTGTAAAGACTTTATTTTCAAAGTCATTTAGTACAGAATAACATTTCCTTCTACAAAATGCACTGATAATAAAAAAATTATCGAACAACTAGTAATATTAAGATTAATATACATATACGTGTAAGATGTCTAAGTGATAGTTCATGATTTGTCCCGAAGCGAAATAGCGGGAGAGAGTATCCGGAGTTGCAGTAGATGGTAGACTCCGTCCGGATTAATCAAGAGACCACAAATCTGGACCACCCACATAAAAGCAATTCACTAGAGAAATGAGATTTGCAGAAACGTTGTCCACGCAGTCGCTTTGAATCAATGTAAGAACTTAATGGAATTTAAAAGCAGGCATTTTATTACAGGACTAACCTTACATCAGAAATAAATATTTTTTATTGCCTACGCTTATTGCTTTCACTAAAGCAAGTCATTTTGGTAATCCGACTAAAAATTTAATTATCCAGTAATAACTGTTTAAAAGTTATTCATTCTAATTAGTTCTAATGTCTAAGTAATTACACTGTAAAATGTCGCAAATTTATTAAATCGATAGCACTTTGATAACTTGTCTATACCAATTTCAGCCTTACAGACATTAATTAACTTAAACTAGCTAGCATTCTCGTCTTAACACTTTTAATAGCACTAAAGCAAAATCTAAAACTTCTTGAGAGTGATGGCAAAGTTTGAGTCGCTTAATGTGATGATTTCAACTATAACCCTGCTGGATTTCGTTATTATCCTATCTATTTCTTGTCGTTTTACACTAATTAAGTGCAAGATCAATATCTTGTTTATGTAATATTGAATTCGAGACTCAACTCAAAGATTCCAATCATATTTTGATTATTACACACTTATAACTTAGTGAGTTCTCTCCTGTAAAACTAAATTTTAAAGCTGTTTGTAGTTTAGTAAACTCTAGTTTAAGGTTTGGTTATCACTTAAAGTATTTAATTTGTTTTTAATATCGGAAAGATAACACTATGTAACATACAGCCGTGTACACTGTTGTGGCCACCACAAGGCAACATAAGAAAGAGTTGCTTATATTGATATATTACGAACGTTTAACAGAGAGAATGTAAAAACTAACCTTTATGTATTTTGAAAGCTGATCAAGATGACGATTTTCGATATCTTAAATGATTATTGAGATAATAAACTGTTTTAAAAATTCACTATGCGAACACGATCTAACGTTGTGATTATATGTGAGGTTTGATGTTGGATAAGTTAAGTAAAGTTAGCGAAGGATAAGTGACGTTATTTACTTCATAGGAAATTTTTTATCGTATTTGGTTTATGGTATTGGAGCCGCTTGTAAATAGGTTTTAGACAGTCTTATAAGGTCGGTCTTTCAATCTTCTAATATATACTGACTTCCACAAAAATTGCAACACCTAGTATTTATTGAACGATTTTATTGAAATTTTCGTCAACGATGTCTTTCATTAGAACAAACAAACGATTAAAGTTGGAAAACAAAACAACAAAAACTAAAAATGTTTTTTCAATAATGAGTTGCTCCGCCACGATTTGTAATGCACTCATTTAGACGGCGTGGAATGCTATCAGTCAAGTGATCTATAGCTGACTGTAGTATATCAACCCAAGCTTCTTGAATCCGTATCCGGAGATCGTGTAAATTATTCAGTCGCCTTTCGACCTCATCCCATATATGTTCAATGGACGACAAATCAGGCGACCGAGTAGGCCATGGGAGGACGACAATGTTAGCTTCTTCCAAAAAACGTGTTGTAGCCCTTTCCGTATGAGGGTGCGCATTATCCTGTTGGAAAATGGGATTTTCCAGCCCCTGAAGATATGGAAGCGCAACGGGTTCTAGCACATTGGCAATATAACCAGTGGCGTTTAAGTTGCCATCAATGAAAACCAAGGGTGATCTGCTATCGTAACATATTGCACCCCATATCATCACTTCTTGTGTTGGGTTCCACAAAAAATGTTGGATTTTAACGTTCTCCACGCATCCGCCTGACCCTCCTACGACCATCCTGGGCCCACAATCAAAATCGGGACTCGTCACTAAACACAATTCGATGCCATTTTTGCGCCAAATTCGATCTTTCGTTGCTCCATTCTAGTCTGCGTAGACGGTGAAGTGGTGTAAGAGGAAGACATAAAAATGGACGATATGAACGCAGTCCAAAAGACCTTATCCGGCGATAAACAGATGACATTGACATTCTGGGTCCTACACCTCTCATCCAATCGATCGAGTTGTTGAAAATCTGTTTCTTGTGGCCAAAAGTCTTAAGCGACGTTCTTCGCGATCTGTAGTCCTACAGGGACGTCCAGATCCAGGGCGACGTTGTTGCACCCCTTCCTCGGACCATTTGGACCAACATCTCAATACCGTTGTAACATTTCGGTTTACACGACGAACAATTTCTCTTAGCGAAAGTCCGGCCTCTCTCATGCCAATAATACGGCCACCTTCAATATTAGTCAATTGGCAAAATGTTGATGTTGACGTACTCTTGGCATTGTTCCCAAGTTCAGAACGAAATTGTGAACAAACGATTTGAAAAATTGACAGTTAATTACACACTGATTGGTTTATTTCTTCAAATTTATTGTTGCTAAGTGCAAAGGAAAAAACAAAAAAAAAACTACTAGCTAGACTTTATTCAAATTTTATTCGTTTGTTTGTTCTAATGAAAGACATCGTTGACGAAAATTTCAATAAAATCGTTCAACAAATTCTAGGTGTTACAATTTTTATGGAAGTCAGTATATTTAAAATACTTAGCTTTTTTTGGGTTTTTGATGGTGTTATGTTTACACAAATCTAGGAGTAAAATCTTTTAGAGTTGTTTAAGATGTTGAAACAACTCTAAAAGAATTTATTATTACTGAGGACGATAACTGTAAGTGTTATCGAAACGTTCAGATAACAGAAAAATATACCATTAAAAAAAATGATGTGAAAGATTACATTTTCGTACCCTAATATATTTATTCGCTGAATAACATACTTGGAAATTCAGCCAGTCGTATCTTGGAACTTGACTTATGAATAAATTTATTAGGAGATGGAAAGATCGACCCTTAATAAGTAACTCAATCTGAGACACAACTAAGATAAGTTGTCGCTATTTTCAAAAGTGAATGTGGAAGTGGGTGGAAAACCACGCAAAAATTAAAATTGTGATGAAAAACAGTATTTCTAGGCATTCACTAAAATTAAACAGAGCTTATATGATCACTCTAAATTGTCATCCACCACAGTTTTGAGTAATCTCATTAACTTGATTGAATTTTGATAAATGTCTAATGAAGCATCGTATAACACCATAATATAAAATCTAAATGAAAATTAAAGTACGGGTAGAACGTGAACTGAATGATGTTACAGCTTTGTTCAAAACCTTTCATCTTCAAACTGTGTATTTGTCAAACGGTCGCAAACGTTTAGTACATGTTTTATTACACACACACACACACACACACACACACACACAACACACACACACGCACGCTCGCACGTACGAACGCACGCACGCACCGCACGCACCCACGCCCCCACACGCACGCATGCGCGCACTCACGCGGAAAGGTAATGAGGGTATTTCTTTAAAAAGATCCATGCTATATATTTTGAATTTTATTATCTGCAATTTATGCATACAATCTTTCACGATAGTATGTTATCGCCTTCTGGTACTTTTGAGGTAGTGCACAAACAAATTTGGAAACAACTAAATATCATTACATGGCCAGTAGACCCTCGTCTTGGATACCAATACACATCGTCAGAAAATGAATGACCACTATTCTACCAATACAGTGATGAGTTAAAGGCCGGATATTGTTAGCAATTGCAATTTTTAGTGTTATTGCAACTTTTGTGCAATTTTAGTAAAAAGGGCAATTATATGCCAATTTTCTAAAATTCTTCTGCTCATTATTTAACGTTTACTGAATACAATTTAGTTTTCCCAGATATTTAAAATTAGCCTTACTATAATCCCCTAATTAGACATTTGCTAATTACACTCCCTATTGTCTACGTACTTTCCCGTAATTGCAATTTTATTACCTATTCAGATGAGTATCAAGAAGGGCATAATTTATGCGAAGAATTTCGTGTTGTTAGGACCTCTCTTAAATAGTAAGATCCCTAAAATTTCGATATCACTTCCTACAAAAATTAATTTGTGGATTAGTGTCTACAATAAAGAACGTGAAGTGTATATAAGTGATGGGAAGGTAACTTATTGTAAATGCTGTGAAAAAACCGTCGGTACAACTAAAAAATAGTTGATAGACGCCCACAATAAAACCGGTAAGCTCATTTTGTTATACCTACATCCTATTCTGTATTCACTAAGTACAAATTTTTCAGAAATACACCAAACAGCATTAAAAAGGTTTATAAAATCTACTAGTCATAAAAGCTTACTTACTATACCTGTAATGTCTGATAAAAAAAACAAATTTTATCAAGACCTATGTGACGCTTTTGTAACAAGCAATATCCCTCTAAATACGCTAGACTCCGATGCACTAAAACATTTTTCATACACGTATACGGGAAAATGCATTCCAAATGAAAGCACAGTTAGAAAAAATTACCTTCCAGGCATTTATAAAGATGTTATGATAAATGACAACCTTGAAACGCCCTTTTTAAATATTGAGCAACGATGTGACTTGGAAGGGATGAAAAATATTGTTCTACATGTCCTCGGAACGGCACACCGAATATTGTTTTTTTTTTTAATTCTGTGTTTCTGAATATGAGTATTAAGCTGTACGTCAGCAATTAAACAAAAATTATGGAATATTGAAGACTCACTTTCCATTTACCTATTAAATTACCCTCAGCACCAGAGTACAGTGTTGCACAGACGACAGCCAATATATATACGTAATTCTTAATAAAGATTGTGCAAAGATGTGACCTCGAATGGATAGAAAAACCTATCGTCCTGTATGTTCTCGGTATGGCAAGATCATGAATTCTCTTCAATAATAAAACTGACTTCACAAAAATACTCCTCCATATTCCAAACATCATTCATCTTAACTTATTCTCCCGGCGGAAAGACAATCGAAAATACCAATTGGTGCCACCATCAACCCAAAATAATATAATGTGCTTCATATTATTTTCCGAGCCCCAAACTGTTTCACTTTTAACTTAGTTGTGCAAGAAAGCATCCTTGCACATTCTGATAATATTCGTCAACAATTAATTAAGTGCTATAGCTTCTGATAATTTTTCGAATACAGCAAGCGCTATTGTTTCATTGGTTATGTATTAAAATTATTTTTGGTTATACGTATATTGATTTGTGATTTTCATATCACCGAGACTGTAATTTACTCAGAACCTTAGGTTTTAAACAAATACCTTTTTGTAGTAACAATCTAGTTTTGTTTGTTTACCTGATACGTCGATTGGCACTTTCAAATGCACTTATCGATCTGTTGGTATATGTTATGCAACAAAATTGAATAACGACTTCGTAATAATTCATAATATAACTCGAACCTTAAACAAGAATTTAAAATATTCAACAGTAATTATATAAGTGGTGATAATTTTAACTAGATTCACGAATCTTTGTTGCTACAGGAATCTCACGAGTTGGATTTTTTAATAGCAACAAAGATGAGTGCTAATCTAGTTAAAATTATAAAAAGAATTATTACCATGAATGTAATTCAGCGTGATTATTTTTTAAACTATGACGCAACATGTTAAACAAGTATGTAAGTGTCTTTTTTAAATAATTAAGAATGTTTACAATTGCTGTAATTAAACGTGCAATAATTGTAGGTAATTGTACAATTTCCTTGAGATGAAGAGGATGAAACAGTGTCTCTTCTTAAGTTGTTGATTACGGTTGTGTGATGCTCTTCGTCAAGTTGTAGATAGGGTTTGATGCAATAAGTGTCCTGTTATTTTTAACAACTGTTGCTCACCTACTTCACTTTTAGCTAGTTATGTTACAGCAGCAGAACGATTTCAATGGCTTCTAATTTTTATTTTGTTAGGATCCAAGCTAATCTTTTGGGCCGCTTGTTTTGTAGATTTTCCTATTTCGTCTTGTCCTACCGGGAGATTTTTATACCACCCCTTAGATATAGATTCCTACCAACACGGATTAGGTGTCAAAAATAAACGATCAGTGTTTTTGATATTAATTAAAAAGGACGTACCGGACGTTTGTCAGTGTTATTTTTACTTGGTGTTAGTAACTTTCACTTTTATTGAGTCCAAGACAAGGGCAGAAAAAAAATTTACGCTCGGGTGGTATTCGGTAAGGAAATTTCACACCAAGATTTGGAATTAAATTATAAATGAAACCTGACATTTTAAATTGATTTCGCAGGTTGCGAAGCCGGCCAAGGTATTGTTGTTGTTGACATTTGTTGATTTATTTTTGTTTAAACGGTTCCGTGCTTTGAAAAGTACAGTTTATGTAAATATTGCAGAGTTGAGCCACGTGAAATTATGCCGTCCTAATTTAATATATTTAACTAATTTAATCAAAGAGAATCAAATTTTAACAGAATTGTTTCAAAATATTACATATACAGTGAGGACATAAAGTCCCCCTCTAACGTTTGAACCGTTCGGTATATTGCGATGAAATTTTTAACGGTATTATTGTATTGTTGTTTTCTTGAGTAATATCATAGCGAGCAGACCGGTTACTGGCCAAATCGTGCCCCGGACGATGTAGCATTCCCTACTAACGGTATCGTCCTACTACCGGACAGTTATGTCTACTGTCACGACATAAAAGCTAGATATAAATAATAGATCGTACACTTACTGTATGAATCTCAAAATATACATATACATTTTTTTTCTTTTTTCTTTCTTACCTTTATATGAGACAATTGTCTATCCTTTAAGTAGAAAATGACAACTTCATTTGTGCTAGGCATGCTTGGCATAGTTTTTTAACAGAATAGTGGGTCATGTGATATTTAATTTTGAAGGTCTTTTTTGCTTAATTTAAACTTTGAGTTTGAAAACATTTGATTCATTCATTTTCCAATGGCGACCAATAATGTTTTAGCAAGACTATTATTATTATTTATTTTTTAGTTATTTAACTTACAAAAACTTTAGGTAAGTAACTATTATAAAACTAATTAAAATTCCAAAATAAATTGAACTCATTAAAAAATTTAAACTAATTAAAAATCAAGAATTGAGAATAAAAAGCAGAAAGAAAACTAAAATTTTCATCATAAAAGTTGTTGAAAATGCCCACCTTAGACCTCTTGGCATTAGAACATCTTGTTAGAGAATTCTTTCCTAACATTGTAGAGGGTTGCAAGTTTATTCCTGCACATACATTCACACACATCTTCAATAAGTGGAGTTATGTTTTCTTGAAGCATTCGAAGATGTGTCGGGCTGTTCAAATTTCCTTCCAAAAATAGGGGACCTATAATATGGTCATCCAATTGTCCACCAAAACATTTAATTTTTGTGGATATTGAGTATGTCCTTCGCGAAACAGATGGGAGTTTGCATCACTCCAGTACCTGCTGACTTTCCATTGAGAAAAAATATACTCTCATCGCTAAAGCAAATATGCGTCAAATAATTGGGGTTTTCTTCAATCCTTCGTGCCATAATCTCCCAAAAACTCCAATCGCCTGCCTGGATCATCTTCTGTTAATTCGTTGACAAATCTTATCTTATAAGGCGAAATTTATTACTTTTAAAATGTTCTTAACGGAAGAACGCGAAATATTGCATATTTCACCTACTTGATTCGTATTTTGCTGGGGAATAACTACCATTTCAGTTATGACCTACATTTTAACATTTTCAGGAATTTTGGGCCTTCCAGATCTTCGGCCATCTTTTACTGTACCTAACACCTGAAATTTTGATATCAGCTTTTGAAACTATTTCCTGCACATTGGCCGTTCCGGCAAACGTTCATTGAAAATGCGAACGGCAGCGTGATAATTCCAATTAGCCTCACCAAAGATGATAACTGCTTTGATTTTATCTTGCAACGTACGCACCATTTAAATTAAGTGATATTGTCCTAAGTTTTTAAATCACTCGACAGGCACGTTTCAAAATGACAAATATTAGGAAAGCATAGCAACAAAACTTAATTGTTGCATAATTAAGGTAAAAAATACTTACCGCCAGAAACTACTTAAACGAAATCAAATTGAAAATTGGTCGCCATTTGAAAATGAATGAATCAAATGTTTTCAAACTCGAAGTTTGAATTAAGCACATGATCCACTATTCTATTAAAAAAAATCGAAACTATGCCAATCTGTCATTTTGACAAATGAAGTTGTCATTTACAACTAAAAATAGCATACCGTTCCAAATTTCATCGCAATATACCGAACGGTTCAAAAGTTAGAGGGGGGGGGCGACGGACTTTTGTCCTTACTGTATGCCTTAAAACACAGACATCTGAGTAGTAATACAAGGCCCATCCTAACCCCAAAAGTCACTAGATTTGAAAAAAGTCACTAGATTCGTAAGGTCACCTTGGGGGGTTAGATGATAGCTGGTTCGCGTCCTCGCTAAAATGTGGTTTATCATAGCTAAAAATAGTCGGTGCATGTCTGCAGTAAAGGGTGGTCGCATCATAGCTAAAAATAGTGGTTCGTGTCTGTGCTAGACACACATCTGGTTCGCGTCCTCGCTAAAAGGTGGTTGTACCATAGCTAAAAATAGCCGGTTTATGTCCTCACTAAAATATGGCCGCTTCATAGCTAAAAATAGTCGGTTCGCGTCTTATCTAAAAAATATAGTGACAGAACCATATTAGAAATAGCGCGTAACCAGATTTGTACGGTAATCAAATACATGGTTCATATCTGCACTAATGTAACATAGTGGGGAGTTTAGAGTAATAATATAAGAAAATAGTGTAATGCGTACATGTAAAACATGTCGATGGCATACGCTCAAGAGCAATGGACGAAAGCAACCGACCTGAGAACAGCGGTGGAATGCTTGAAGCAAGAATTTTCGGCATTAGTATTCGATGCCCAACATAAGGCGGCTTACGGGCGAGGTGATTATAGTGAAGAGGAGTGTAACGTCCTAGCGAAAAAGTAGGAAACAGGAGTAACGATATGTGAAAAGTTTTTAAATTTAAAGAAAATATGTGAAAAATGTTTTGTAGAAGAACTAAAGGCTGCGCAATTGCATCAGTTTTGCCACGATATAAAAAAATGGACAGAATCTCCTGATGGTAGTAGTTATACATCATCAGATGCAGATTAGTCTACTGATGCAATTCTCAAAGCACACTCTCTCCTCTACCATCAAAATCGTGATGCAGTAATAAGGATTTACAGAATATATATATATATATATATATATATATATATATATATATATATATATATATATATATATATATATATATGGACAGTTCAGTATAAACTCAAAATTCAAAAGCGTTCTCCAATCAGTAAAGATGGATTTATCTGCATTGAACAGTAGCACTTTCTGTAAATCCTTCACGAACGTAAAAGACTTGAAGGTAGGTGCAAAATATAAACTGATTGCTATGAATACTATCGACACGAAGTATGGTAATAATATTATAATTGAAACTGAGAACTTTAAGTGTATACTTCCCTTACGAGTTTATGAATACTTCAAAAAGAAGATAGCATTAAAATGTTTAAACAATATATGGCTAAGAAAGACGTGTACATCACCAGCGCTGGAACTGTAGGAAAGACAACTATTTAACATTTAACAATTTTTGTAAAAATAATAATATATATCTATGTACAACTGTTTGGAAATAAATTATATATTTTTTATTGCAAAAAATGTCTTTTTATTTCTGGATTAAATGAGGAGAGTTGCTATTGATGAGACTAAAAATGTGGTGTATAATATGGTAGTGTGGGCCTTTTCTTATCGTAATGCAAGAAGAGGTTTGTGGGAAAGTATGACGCTGGATAGATTACGTTTCCGTCGTAAAATAAAACAATTGGGATGCATTTTATCACCCGTACTGCAAGAGCAACATCGTGTTGATATATATCATGATAGATTCCAAGAACTGTTCCCTCTCTATCATCATAATAATGTTATGAGGTGGGGAAAACAATATATAATAATAATAAAATATATATTTGCGGTTACAAATTCATCAGTTGTTGTCGTCAACGCAAGTTCACTCGAATGAATTTGAAAAGATTCTACATGGATAGCAAGAATAGCTGTAATAACTCCTTCACATGTTCGTGTTGGTGTTGTAATGATGGGGATAGTTCTACCACAGCAGCTACTTCTACCGAGTACTCTTCCCCAACTGAAACTGGTCCTACCGATGAACGTTTAACTGATTGTAGATCATATGATTTATTCGAGGTCAATTCTTCAAAAAATATGTTGAAATTGGATACAGTACGCACCTACATCTTCCGCCAGTTATATGAATCGTATGTACAGACGGGCGCTTCCTTATGAAAAGAGAAGAATGGAAGATGCTACTCAAGTGGTAAACATATCTGGAAATGAAGTTCTTCTGTTCACAAGGGACTGAAAACCACATTTATTGGTCAAATATCAACGAGGAGACGGACGTTGAATACGAGCAAAGTTCGGAATTGCTTGGTAGCAATTTTACTATTTGTTATAATTGGGAAGTAGTGAAAGGTGCATCATCATTCTCATCAGAAAGGTTATTAAAAGCGTAACAATTGGGCAAAACCAACTTAAAGGATATAATTCGCTTTCAGTTGGAATTACTGGGATCATACGGTCTTCCCTGTTTCTTTCAAAACCTCATCGAACAAGTCAACAACTACCGCCACATTCGTAAGATGGAGTATGGCAATGACGCAACCAACAACGATAACATTTATCGCGACATTCAAAATGTGTTGAATTACAAGTACGATATAAATTCTCATAATACAGTTTATATTATGGAGATGTAGCATTATCGATCTAGCTATTTACTGTATCACATATATGAATAAATAAAATATGGCTAAAACACCTGTTTGTTTTTTTTTATTGTAGCATTGATCGTTACCTATAAATACAGCAATTCCTCCTTCCATGCAAACAGTGTTAGTTGTGAAGCGGAGAAGTGCACGTGGGAGTGGTCTGGTTAATAATCTCATTAATAAGCTATCCATTGAGCTCCATATTCCCGGGTATCAGTATTGTGGTCCCGGAACTAAATTAGATAAAAGGCTTCAACGTGGTGATCCAGGTATTAACCTCCTAGATGCTCAATGCAAAGCTCACGATATCAGTTATAGGGATAGTAAAGACTTGGCTAGTAGATATCGAGCGGATTATATTTTGGAAAGAAAAGCTTGGGATCGTGTTAAGGCACCCGACGCCAAGTTAGCTGAAAGAACAGCTGCTTTAGCTGTAGCAGGTATAATGATGGCAAAAAGATTTTTGCCATTTCTTATACCATTATTTGCGGGATTATCCGCCGTTGGCTCTTTAGCCGGAAGGGCAGCGGGTATTGCAAAAGCGGTTAACGTATCTAGCGGTGCGAGTAAAATGTTAGATGAAACCTCACGCCATAATCGTACAATGGAGGCCATCGCTGTAGGAAAGACAAACGGCGGGGCAATATTTTTGAAACCCTATCGGTCAGGAGTAAGTATGGCTTTGCACTTGAAAACAATAAAAAAAAACTTCAAAAATTACCGAAAAGACCGTTAACTGATGTAGAGCTAAGACAGCACGCAAAGGATGTATGATACTTTAGGGATGTGTTTATTAGAGATAATATGCCCAAATTACCATGTAATAACGAGGCTGGTATTATTAATTTAGATAACCAAAAGGGACGTGCTACTCATTGGGTTTGTTACAAAAAACATGACGGGAGCGTATGGTACTATAATAGTTTCGGAAATATTTCACCACCTAGAGAAGTTCTGGGCTACTTTCGCGATTGCAAAGCATACTAAAATTACTCTCAAGAGCAACAATTCGGTACCACCAATTGTGGACATCTCTGTTAAAGTTTCTATATAAATAGCATACTCAGTAGTTGGAGACGTATAGTCACATGTCAATCACCTTCAGTGTAGAGGGTGTTGGTAACACAGCGAGTAATAGCTTTTATCCCCCGATCGAACTTAATTTCGAGAAAACCTACGTAATCGGTGTCGTCGGATTTTACGGATGTAATTGCATAATGAATATACACGCTGGAAACGATACATTTTATTATATAAAAGCGATAGAACTCAACGCTATTGGAATTCCACATGGCGCATACAACTTGGAAGAACTGAGCATCAATATAAAAACGCACATTCCTACAAATCTCTTTAGTTTAAGGGCAAATAATAACACGCTCAAGTGCCAGCTTAGCTGTGAATTTGCAAGAGATTTTACCAAAAATGATTCCATTGGACGTATGCTAGGTTTTGAACCGCTGATATTAGAAGCTAACGTTTTACATGTCTCTGTATTAGATATACAAATAATTAAACATACAAATATTCACATTGAGTGTAATATTGTCAAAGGATCGTATAGAAACGAGAATGCCGCGAAGGTGCTGTATGAAATAGACGTGTCTGTCCCACTAGGCTATCGTTTAGACAAAATTCCTAGCAATCTTTAATATTTGGAAGTCAACAACAACACTATCCGTAACATTTCAATTAAATTAACGAATCAGAAGGGTGAATTAATCGATTTCGGGGAAATGAACCATTTACGGTACAACTAGAAATAAAAGAATATGGGCTTAAGAATTAACCAAGGTCCGCTTCCATCTTTCCTCAATGATTATATCAATAAAACACGTGAGCATAACTTGTTTTATTCGAACACGGAGCGTGCTGGCGAATTAACGTCTGGCGAAAAGTACTTCTTGGAAGCTATAGGGTTAAAACCACATAGAAATAGCGGAATCGTTAAACACCTTTCAAAGCGCACGTTTTGATGAGACCATTACCAAGTCAGATATTCATGCATATCTTCCGTACGGTTCTTCTAACTACGGATTGTCCGATGAGATCCATATATTAATACAATGTCAAGATCTGGTCACCGCTACTTGTACATAGAAGGTAAAATTGAATGGAGTTCAGCAGAAGAAGGGGGCGGTGTAAAAACATGTTACCTAACAGACAATTTTGCATTATTCCTTTTCGAAGAAATTCGCTACGAGTTACGAGGACAGAAAGTGTATACATGCAGAAATCCCGGTATAACATCCGAACTCAAAGGATATGTATCGTACACATCGAATGAGAGCAAAGGTCTACAGCATTTGGAATGCTCGTCTTAAAACGAGGAGCCGTTACAAGTATAACACGCTAAAAGCAACAAAGAAAAACATTTTGCCGTCTGTATACCTAGAAAACACATATTCGGAAAGAGGACAGGTGGCCGATCCTCAAGAAGACACTGATGCCATAAATAAAGGCTACCTCGGGTTTTCTATGCAGTTAGTGAAGTCGCTTATAGATGGTGTTCGTAATTACGTTGAGATAGTAGAGGCAGATTGGAATGCAACTAAAGAAACTTTAAGTAAATTGAAAGAGAATGGAACAAGTGGTAAACGAGTTGCATAAACCGGCACACAAAAATTTCCCACGTAAACGCACTATTATTAAAGGATTCGATGATTTATGGCAAGCCGATTTAGCTGAATTTGTACCTTACGCCAAACAGAATAAAGGCTACAAATACATGTTGGTAGTTATCGACTTTTTCTCTAAATACCTATGGACGAGAGGATAGAAGACGAAGACGGTGCAGACGTGACAAAAACTATGTAAACCATTTTTAAAGAACGAACGCCTAAGAATCTGCAAACAGATGCTGGAAAAGAGTTCCACAACAATGATTTCGATAAACTGATGATGAAACTTAACATTAATCACTACTCCACCTACAGCACGAAAAAGGTTAGCATAGCAGAAAGAGCGATTAGGACCATCAAGAATAACTTGTATAAAAAATTTGGGCTGCGTGGAAAATACGTATGGATTGGAAGACTTCTCGAGGAAGTAACGACAGAATACAATAATCGTAAACATCGAACGATCGAAATGAAACCTAGGAAAGTAAATGCTAACACACCGCTTAATGTACATTCGAATCTCAAAATCTTTAATAAAAGCGATCGATTCATGGTGGGCGACATAGTTCGCATTAGTAAATTTAAAAGCATATTTGATAAAGGTTATGTACCCAACTGGTCGAGTGAACTTTTCAAGATTGTTAAAGTACGCGTAACCAATCCGGTCCCGTACTTGCTAGAACATTATTGGTAATAGCTTTTTCTATCAGAGAAATATTGGTTCTAAGTATTGAAATATGTCTAACTATTTCGGGCTTGTGTTTTAATAATTTTAACTTATTTTGAGTTAACTCAACTAGGAAGCTGCTGAGGGCAGACAGAGATGTTGAGGATGACATACCTACCGACACTAAACTGAACTAAAATCCTTAAAATATTCAACAAAAGTATTCCGGGTTTATTGAAATTTGCTCAGCGAAATCGAAGGGAGCACACAGCCCAAGTATTTCACAAGACAACAAAATACGTAATCAATTTGAGCATCAATAAACCTCTTATATAGATTAAGTGCTCCGTAACAAAGTATCGAACATTCAAGTAGACAGACGCTACGTTGCATTTTTTTCTCATTTCCTGCAAAAGTACTCTCTCGCTATCACTTCAAAATGCTGATACAACAAAAACTTATAATAAATAGTGAAAATATCACTTAGCATCAGTTCTATTACCAGAAATAACATGACAACTCTAAAGAAACCAACGAAGTTATCGTTATCATTAAAAAAACAATAACCTCCAAAATATAAAAGCACATGAGGGGCAGAAAGTAAAAAGTGAAAAAGTTCAGGAGGCTAATAAACAGCCGTTATTGAACTCTGAATATAGTGTGATAACAATACATTCCGACGATAAATCGAGGCACGAGGAAGTTAGGTAATTATAATATCTATACAATTTGTATGAATGTGTATTTGCCATATATTATGTAGTTTACCAATTTGAGTAATTTGTTTTACAGAGCAACACACACCCTCGAATCTTTACTTCGGGAGATGGAGGGCGACATGGAATTATTTCAACCACCAATTCGGTAATTATTACAAAATATGTAAAGTTGGAAGAAATTATAATAGAACGTTTTCTTTGCAGAACAACAGCGTCAGCACCACCACCAGAGTTGTCCATGCCTCCGCTGTTCACAGAGGGTTAGTTTCATCAACTTTAATAGTAAGTTGCAAACCACAGCCAAACAAAAATTTACCTAACGTGTACATTTTATCACAGTAATGGAAACATCCTCCGGGGTCGTTGCCTCACCAACATGTACAGTAAGTTAAGAATTAATAACTCGAAATAAAAAAAATTAACTTGTATGTATTCTTCACTGTACCGGAAAGCAAATGGAGACAATGGTGGAGGTCTACGCCAGGGATTTTGAAGAAGATTTCTACCCGATACCAACACCACCCCATTTGCAACCGCAAACTCTGAGAGAATTAGCTCTCAAGACCATCGAAAAAATGAATAATATGGAGACCGTGTATAAAAGAAAATTGAGGACTGCACGTAAAAGAACGGCGCAGCTGAATGCTGAGTTGGAGACCTCACGGGCAGAGGAAGGCAAACTAGAGCAGAAACTGGCCTACATCAAAAAATTTTGTGAATTTTGGGGCTGAGGTGTATAAATAGATAGATATGTAGTATGTAAATATGGAGAAATAAGAATTATATGTAATATTGGTTAAGTAATTGTAATAAATGTAGATAATTGAGTATCGTAAATATTTGCATTAATAACGGTCTCATATAGGAAACTCTGAATTGATGCTAGCTTTAACATAACATTTATGAAAAGGATAACGAATATCTTTTATAACAAAATTGTACATCTTGTGTGTGTACATAAATGGGGAATGACGCAGTATAAGAATAATTGTATAATGTAAAATTAGTGAATTAATAATGGTAACCAGAAGTACTAAAATTAATGTGTGATAAGAACGTGAAATCAGTTATTATTAGTTTCCCAATTGTAATACTGTCATAAAATCAAACATAAGGGAAATGAAATGATACAAAATAGTCATCAAATGTGTAATGTGTGTTGCATGTCTGCAGGCCTTGCTTATATTGCTTTCCACTTTATACTTGTAAATGCATGTGTGTTAGAATGATAACAAAATTTATATTAAAAAGTAATCAATTCATGAATTGAAACAGAAAAAAATTACTTGAATTAAAGTCATACGCTACTCAGGAAAACAAAAGAGGTGCAATAATTTTATTAAGAACTGAAATAATGAAGGTAAGGGAAAAAACAAAACATAAGTAATACTGTATTGTATACTAAAAATACAAATTAAGCAAACATAATTAAGTCCTGATCTAAAACAAAAAAAAATCAGTTCAATTAAAATAATAAGTTATATAGATATACCCTCATCAACCACATAGTCATATCGATGTCCGCGCCTATGAATAATTGAAACTTATTGCAAATATTTAATACGAGATGGGTCTCGCTAAATGAGGTTCCGTCCATAAAAAAGACATGGTACTAAAACAAAAATTGTTTAAAACTGAAACAACGACAAAAATTACTCACTTCCGGAAATATATTTGTTAGAAAATTAGTAACTACTTCATCTGAAAATTGAAGTTAAAAAAATAAATTACGTATAATATTCTACTTACCCTCTTCCGTTCTGTTGAACCCTAAATCAAAAAATTCAAAGAAATCTGTAATAAAGACGTTAAGTTCCAGTAAAAAAAAATGTTTATAATATTTTCTTACCAACCATTATTTTAGTAGCTTAAGTAAAATGGGTATTTGTCTGGAATATGATATTATAGTGTAAGCCGAACAACATTATTTTATAAATTTTTCATATGAGTATGCGTAAGTAAAATTATATTATAAGTAACTATAAAAGACGTACGTGCATGTAAATAAAAAGAAACCAACGTGGACGTTTTCTAGCTCAGGGGGGTGGGGATAGAGGGGGAGGGACTCATATAAGTCCTAAAAAAACGCGCTCTTCAATTTTTAAATTTGTCCATAATTTTTTAATTTGTCAAAAATATGAAAAATGGTTCTAAAATTGACCTATACAATTTTGGAACGATAAACTGCACTTAAAACGCAACCTTTTTGCTTTACTTACTTATACTCATAAGAAACACAGCTTACTGCACGATTTCAACAGTTTTAATTAGTTTATGACCACCAATTTTTAGTTCCAACGCGACGTAAAATTATATGTGTAATTTCATGTAAAAGCAGTACTATAATGAATAAAATGTACTTCAACAGAAAGGAATGTGTATGATCAGCATTTTCATTGCAAGATATAATTATCTAAATCATATAGTTCATTATCATTTAACAAGTTTTACTCATTTATTACTATATTACTTATGTTTCTTATAATTTTTGATGTAACCATTAACATAACACTGTTGATTTCATTATTTGAAAATGAAACTTGACTTACTATTAAAAATGTACTTTAGTACAACTTCGTATTTCCCATTTGTACTTCATATAATTTAAATTAATGCATATTCCATATAAGTTCTATTTTTGGAGCGTAATATTTTAAATTAAATCAATATTCATATATTATATAATGCAGTAAAGCACCTCCTTTAGTTTAAAAATTTTCATGTATATACAATTCCGTTGAGCACCATTGTTTCATTTTTATTTTTACATATTCCAAACACATAGGTAATATTTGTTTAAAGAATACGGTATACACCACTTCACAAATTCTAATAAACGATAAGTTTTCAGGATTATTCCTTTACAAAATTGTAAAATTAGGGCAAACAATATTACAACAGTCCACAAGAATAAATAACAATTTTTTTCTAAAATAAGGTATTTAAAATCTGTTCAAATTTTACAAACAGATCATAAGTTTTTAAGTTTTGATTTTAGTTCTGCCAGTGTAACACGAAACACATCAACGTTTAGATTGTTAGCAATTTTACAGTAATGCATTAATAACAAGACCTTAGTTTCATCTTGCTTTTTTCAGCATACGCTGCACTTCATACAACTCCAAATTATATTTTAATTTCTTTATTTTGCGTATCAGGTTTTCTATTTGTTCCCTTTTTGGAGACCTCTTACAAATTACCCCTGATGCAAACTTTTGCATTGAATTGTTCATTATTATATTGTATTTCTGCAGACTTATTAACTTCAATGAAACCTACAAATGTCTAAAGGCCAGTTTATATACCCACTTGTTATAAACCTCACATCTAGTTACTTTTCTAGTTACGTGTGTCTAGCACTGAAACGAACCACACATATCTGGTTATTTCCTTTGTGGCACATTTGCATATCAGAGATTCAAACTACACATGTGTTTGATCACCTACTAATTTTTTAATGATGACGCACATTAGTTATTTTTAATGATGGTGCTGTCACTATAATTTTTAGCTAAAACGCGAACCGACTATTTTTAGCTATGACGCGACCACCTTTTACTGCAGACATGCACCGACTATTTTTAGCCATGATACACCACATTTTAGCGAGGATGCGAACCAGCTATCATCTGACCCCCCTCTCCAAGGTGACCTTACAAGTCTAGTGACTTTTTTGAAATCTAGTGACTTTTTGGGTTAGGATCGGCCTTGTATACTACTGATCTGGTTAATTCGCCACCTTCCTATTGACCGTTAAGAAGGAAGGATGTGTTAGAAGTATCCAAAGAACATTTAAATCTTGTTATGCATGTAAATCGTTTCAAATATAATTTTTGAATGCACAATTAAACAAATTGTGCAATTTGTGTTTTATGTTAAATTAAACTTTATAGGGAATAATAAATAAAAATGTTAATTCCTAGAAAATTAGTATTATTGACAAGTACATTATTTAGTGATTATAAAGAAAAATTTCCGAAAATTCTTCTGGTTGGCATAGCAACAAGTTAAAACAAAAGCAATTGTAATAATAATTTTTTTAGGGTAACTATGCAACCTATCTTTTTTAATGCGTTCATAAGGAAAATTGGCAACATTGTAAAAAGAGAGACATTTAAACCTTCATATGAGATAGACGTTAAAAAAATCAAAATGCCGCCCGCTTCTATAAAGTCCCGATAATACAATTTAAGCATTTCCTATTTAATTAATTGTTGGATTTAGTTTGCGTTATATTAAGAAACGTTCTAAAGAAAAGTTATGTATACTTAAGTTTTCTTAAAAAATTGTGTCTGCACATTTACTTATAAAATTAATCGGTATTCGGGTATAGAAAAAAAATTAACACACTTAAATTCTACCTTGGGAATATTTTGCCTGAAAACTACGAGTGGTATCAATAATCGCATAGAACGTAATTAATCTTTTATATCTTTGAAATATACAGTTGTTTCATAAATATTTGATAAAAACCAAAAGTTGCTCCTAATAAGCTCTCTCGCCGGCTCTGAATTCCTCCCAAAATATAATCAGCTTCAGGGAAAATGAAAATAAGCTTATATACGAAATTTTTAGTATGTAGGTGTTGTCGTTGTGGAGTTATCGTGGATACTAACATACACCCACACATTCCCACACACCTGTGTCAGTTAATAATATAATTGCTGTGCTCTAAATACTGACTTTATATAAACGTTATTAAGTTGTATTGTTAAAAAAAAATAATACAAATAATTGTGGTACAATCTTACTTATATAGTAATAAAACGCCGACAGATTAGCAGTTTACATATTTCTGCTGTTAAGATTTCAGTTTGCTATTTAAATGGTTAACAAATAAATCGTGCAATTCTGTAAAATTGAAATTTGTATAGGAAAAAGGGCGGCACACACACACACACACAGACACCAAGGCCGAACGCCACGACACTTTGTCAAACGTTGTAAAATGAGGTAATACCTGCATGTGTGGAAGGTAAAAAAGCAAGTTTTTGAATTTCATGCGGCCTACGTACGGTAATTTTGTATTTTGAAGTTTTTAACCAATACATAATATAGGTGCACAACTTATGCACATGCAAAATTTTTAATTTAATGATTTACATTCTTACTAGGAATATCTAACTGTTCAGTAAACTGATATTTTCATAAAAAAATATACAATAAGTTTCAGAGTTATTCTAAGATTTATTGTTAAACAATCATTAAATCACCTTCAAACAACAGGTCGCGAAAAATATGAAAATTCGAATCGTCTTTCTAACTTTTATCTCGACTTGCCATAAGGTACATGCAGGTCTGCTATCGCAATATATACTATTACGTAGTTTTGATTGTTGCATGTTGTTTTATTTTTAAATATAATTTAAAAAACACCATAATATTAAGGTATTGAATAATTATAGTAGGCCGATTTGTTTATAATTAATTGTATATTAAAATATCTGAGGTACATCTGAATATTAATGATAATTTAGGTTGATTAATTAACCGGAAGATTTCGGGTTGTACACAATGGATCTATGGCGTTAATTGACTTATAATGTTCTTGACACCTTAATAACCATTGCAAAACCGATTCTATATTGATTAATGCACCTTTGTATAGGAGAGATTATTTTACTGTCAACTTAACGCACATTTTACTTTTGAAAACCTGGATTCGGAATTATTTTAATTTAATGCAATATTTATATATTTTGGTACAAATGTTTCAGAAGCAATTCCAGGTATCTTCTTCAGTAATAATTATGTTGCACATGATAAAGTCAAATAATTGCTTAGAAAATATATAAACTTCCAAACAACTTTGACAAACACGAAAAAACCTCGGATTAAATAGGTTCTAGTATCTTTTAATTAAATACAGACAGAATGTTACATCTTAAATTTTAACGGTCGTCTCTGATCTATTTTTAGTATCTATAGTAAAGAAGTCCGTTAATCTTAATTACTTAACTGTTGTGGATCCAGATATAATACTTTGCCCTTTAGTTTCTTTTAGATCATCGTCGTCGAGGACTGAGTACTGACCTTTCTATCTTTTACGATTTATACAATTAGAAATTAATAATGTCTCAAATACTTTTTCCAAGTGGCTTAGCGGAGAGGTTAATTATTAAAGTAACCATAAAACTACGCAAATCGGTTGACGGTCTAAACAGATTTCAGACTTGGATTTATAATAATGCTTGCTACACTCAATGCACTTGAGGATGAAGTAGAAAAATAGTAAGTTTACAAATATTATGTAGTTCCTATATCAGACTTAAAATTTGTTTGGTTTCCATATATTTTGGACATTTTTTGATATTAATATTCATCACACAATTCTTACTGCAAAAGATTGCAATTTGTGTAAGAACGTTTGAATTTTGTTAATCTGCATTACATTTTTCACTCTCGATGAAACAAATGCTAGCAATGTGGTATTTACACTTTACCAAATAGGTCAGCTACACTATGTTTGAAAAGGTTTGTGAAAAATGTATATAAAATATAAGATTTTAACCCAAAAAAAGGCAAATATTTAAAAAGATTATATTCTGAATTCAATTATTAAAAATCTAAAAATGTGCACATATTGATACGCATTTCCTACTCCAAAGTTCGTAACATCTAGTTAATCCCTATTAAGTGCTGGTACTTAACTAGTGAGAAGTAGCAAGTACAGAAATATTTTTGTAAAATGTTGTCATAAAACACTTTAACAAAGTATAGAGCATCGATATTTACCTTAGTTATAGTTAACAATTTCATTTCCGTGGCATAAATTATAATTTAATTGCAGGAACTGATGTATTCTTTCAAACTTGTCCCGGTAACCATCTTTTCTCATTTATTTCAAATTAATTTTTACCTTTCAAGTTTATTATCTCAGTTTCTCTTGTTTAGAAAAAGTCAAAATGAACAAACAAAACGCGTATTACTTATTTGAAAATGCAAATTGTTACGACTATCATTCATAATTAAAATAATAAAATTGGGCTGCACTCCTGTATTTTTATTTATATTCTTTAGAAACCTAAACAATTACAGTTATCGTCGTCGGTAAACGTGAGACATATAAGTTGTATAACAGAATTATGAAATATGGACACGGAAAAATAATCATGCTATAAGAGTTAGGTAACTACATTTTAAAGCATTTACACGATGTAATTTTATTTTAGTACATTAAAAATAAAAATAACAACAATAGAAAAGAAGAGAACTACCATCAAATAGGTTTTACTACCTTATAATTAAAAAAAGTACATTATTTCTCCGTTAGATTTCTTATGATTTTACTAGATCTTGAAAACAAATATCAAGCTTTTACCTATGAACGATTTTAACGCTTCAAATTAAACCTTTGAAGAACTTTGCACAGACATTACAATTTCATTAAATTTTGTTAAATTTGTTTCTTGATTGCGAGCTTTTTCATTGCTAGCCTTTATCCGCTCCAGAATACCATTTTCAAGACGGTTTAGTGAAATTTAATTTATTAAAGATCAAGCCAATCTTTCCTAACTGTCGTAGTAAGCTCAATTTTGCGTTCTCATATCTCACATGTTTGTTGACAACTTGATTAATTTTTGTTAAATTTCTTTCCTGAATGCGAACTTCTTGATTGCCTGCCCTTATCCGTTCCAGAATATCATTTTCAAGGCGGTTTAGTGATATTTAATTTATTAAAGAGCCAGCTAATCTTTCTAACTGACGTAGTAAGCTTACCTTTGAGTTCCCATATTTCACATGTTTGCTGACAACTTCATTAATTTAGGGGCGACGATAACTGTAACTGTTATGAAAACTTTTGAATTTGTAAAAAAATATAAATAAAAATAAACGATTTTAACTCAAATGGTTAATATTTTAAGTAAAATACTTCATTTAGCAAAATCTTTTAAATTCAAAGTTATAATTGCTTGATTTTGATATTAGGAATACTAACTATGATTCCCTTTGTTCATTAAATAATGCAGTAAAAATCTGGTAGATCATAGTAAACCTAACAAACAAAATTATTTTCTACTTCCACTTAAAGGGTACAATTGTTTTGATACATTGAAATCAGAGTGTATACAATTAATCTAGTTCAACATTCGTTAAATAATTGCAATGCTTTGATGACTAAACACATTTAATTGAAAAATCGTTTACTTCAAGGTCTAAGAGAAACATCAAAAAAAGACGTATCAAATGTTAAAACCATTCTGCGTTTTTTTAGTTCCAAATATACATTTTTTTTTTTAAATTTGTACATACATTTTTTTTGTAAAATATATCTCATACTTGGCCTCCAAATACATTTACCTAACTGTCATAGCACGATACCTCAAAAGATAAGTACTTGGGTATAATTTATCAAATTAACTTATTTTTTTCTATTTTGTTTTTCTAAATAAATGTTGTTTTGTTCTGTTTTTGTTATTTACGTGTGTGTGCATGTGCGTGTACGTGTGACGGTGTGTGTGTGCGTGTGCGTGTACGTGTGCTGTTGCGTGTGCATGTGCGTGTGCGTGTGCATGTGCGTGTGCATGTGGTGCGTATGTGTGTGTATGTGGAGTGGTGGTGTGTGCGTGGGGGGGGGGTGTAAGTGTGTTGGTATGTGCACGTTGGTGTCCACGATGACCCCAGAGCGACAAAATTTACCATTGAGTATTTAAGCTTGCTCTTCTTAGATCTGATTATATTGACGGCGGGGAAGGGGCTGATTAGGAGTAGTTTTTTTTTTATTAAAAAATTTTAAGCGATATAAAAATATCAGCGTATAGATTTTAAATCTATCAATGAATTATATTATATGCAATTTTTTGATACGATGCGTCATTTAGCCATAAAAAATTCCTAAAGTGGAACTTAACTATTCGTTCAAATTTATTCAGTATCTGAATAATGATTAACTTTATAATACAATGTGTAAACACATTTTTTAAAGATAATTCTATTTTATATAATTTTTCTTGATGAAGTTTTGTAATATATAGCCAAATAGACATTAAAAATTAGATTACATTAGATAAAAATAAGACTTAAAGTGCCTTAAGCTCTGTTATCGATGTTTTTATAGAAGCGGGTGGCTTTGGAATTGTTTTCTTCAAGTTAGTATTCAGTTGTCTAACAACCTCTATCTGGCATGAAGGTTTAATCCTCAAACTAATATAAATCGTTATTGTTTTTTTTACAATGTTTTACAATTTTCAGTATGAATACATTACGAAGAGATTACTTAATAGTATGGTAGACTGTGAGAATAGATTGAAAGATAATGACAATATTATAAACCATTCTGCCCTTTCAAAAGTAATTTCTTAGATGTGAAATGCTTAAAATAAAGTAGTATTTAAAATACATGTATGAAATTGCGAAAATAACGAGAAATTTAAATATTTGACATTTTTGCCAAAGAGAATTTTATGCAATTAATATTAGTAAATTATAGGCAGATAATTTGGGCATGCAAATTTTTAAAATTATTGGCAGAGAATCGTTTATTAATGGAAGTTATTAAGCAACTCAAAACCCTTCATTAATAAGGTCAATTAATAAACGATTAAATGAAGTTGATAGAAGGCACTGCATTGATTTGTATGAAACAGTGAATGGAAAAACAGGAAAATTAAAGAAAACGATTCGCTGAAAAATTTTTTTATGCAATTCGACCATTAATACGCCTAAAAACGTGTCATGGCTAATCGCCTTCATTAATAAACTTGATGGTTTAATAACTATTAAAATGTATTCAAAATGTACCAAACTTGTAACTCGCAGATATATTTCAATTGTTTTTTTTTTGTTTAACTACGGCTTATATAATTATTAAAAACTTGTTTATAGATGTGGCTTTGGAATGTTTTTTTTTTAATTAGCATTTATATGTTTATTAAATTCTATCTGACGTGAAAGTTTAAATGTCTATCTGATATAGATTATTGTTGTTTTTTACCATGTTGCCTATTCTGATTATGAACGTATTACAAAGGAGGTTGCATAATTATCCTTAAAAAATCACTCATTTCTTTTAATTTCTACTTTGCAGGTTGGAAGTTCGTGCGCAGTTCCACACCAGATATTCTATTAAAAACATCCAGAGAGGGGTCTAGTTATAAGGTCGATTAAGTATTTAAGTACTAGGTCTTAAGAATTGTAACAGGTGCTTGTATTTTTATATGATAAGTTTATACGTTTTTGATTTCTCCTTTAAGTACAACACAGAAAAGTATACCAACCTGAAAAATTAGTACGTATAGTACTTTGAATTTATATACTGTAGTGCAATTGCTATTGAGCCAAATCTTACAGTGTCAGTTAATCTAGTGTTATATTCAATCGTAGCTATAGAAACTATAAGAACAGTTAACGCTAACTATAGTATCAACTGACAATTATAACATCCCGTTTTAGTTTACTAGCCGATTTTTTACATTGAACGTTACATCATTAGACTATCCAAAAGTGTAAGCTATTACATTGTTTTGACTTGTATAAGGTATAAGACCATTATTGAATTAACTGGTAATTAAAAGCATGTATGGTAGCTAAACGTCTCATGGAGATTCCTCATTGTTCACTGTTTTGGGGGAAAAAAATGTACACACAGAACAGCATTTACATGTGCTCGTATTTACAGTTTATAAAACTTTTCAAACATGAAATAGAATAGTAGTGAAAATAAACAAAACAGGTATATTACATGAACAAAATTGCGTTTATCAAAAAGTATTTGAGTTATTTTGATAATTTCAATATAAATTTACAATATCCTCACGGATCAAATACATAAATTAATTAAAATTGGCAGAGTTGAGTTATATCGTATAGGATAACATATATTACGCTAATAATTTCAACATGCTAATATAGAAAGCCGTATAATATACGTTCATACGCGTTTCATTGTAATAATTAATTAGAACAGTATTATGACCGTTCACTAGGCATTTAATAGATAACATAATTAAAATTAGTAATTAAATTTTAGTTAAAAAGTATTAAAGTTACTCGTATAAAGGATTGATGGTGATTCTCAAAGGACTTGTGTAAGCGGATTGGTCGAAAATTCTAACAAGGATTTATCTGTAGCTCTTTGTCCTACATAGGGCACTAACGGAAACTAAGTCGACCCCGACTATTCATTATCGGAAATTAAATTTGATTGGGCACTTTACCGGGTCAAAGTTTGCTTCACTGATAAGTAAATCTTTAAAGGTAATAAATCGAGAATAATTGTTGGATAACGTTACAAAAAATTATATTGACGTTGGAAAGTGACGTCACAGTTAATGCTTGTTTGAATAAGCAAAACGCTACATTTTCATTTTAATTATAATTCTACTGTCATTGCACCGTTTTCATAAAGGTATATTTCAAGAGGGGAAGAAAATTCATTAAAACATTACCTACGTGCTAATTTCTCTTTCTGTAATCATACAAAGGTCTGGCGGTTAATAAGTAACAGATAATTATAACATATAATTTTAATTACAAAAAACAACTTTCTAAAATTAAACTAAGTATCGCAATAACATCTTTTAAGCACATTACGACGTAACTTTTTACTTTACAAAAATTTTACGTCGATTCTTCCACTTAGTGTTACTAATTTAAAATGTTATACAGTTACGTAAGTTATTAGAGCAACGCACATTGATTAGGAAATAATTGGTTAACGCGTGGCCTGTTGATTTGCACCATTCAATTCGTCAGATAACTGATTCACTTTATGAGTGGATTCGACCAAGTGTAAACAGGGTTTCCCCTTCAACGTCTATACCATAGTGTTGATCCGTTGTAGAAAGAAACTTCCACTTTGGAACTCAATGTGTCTAGATAGCACTATATGCACGCTGTCTCCAAGCGCAACATTACGGATGTAACAGGTACACCATCTTTCGTTGTTTCGGATACCACAATTACGGAATTAGCAAGTACACCATCTCTTGTTATTTAGAATTATCGATACTGTTTGTTTCTCTCCCTCCCCATTCTGCTTTATTTCAGCTGGAAGTTCTGAATCAACATTGTTTGCAACTTTTGAATAGCGTTTGTCATGTCTGTGAATATCCAATGCCAATTGCCATGGAACCTAAAACAACTAATCGATTCGCACCATCCTCCTGAAGATTATCTGACCTGATAGTATCATTAATGCCACACATCTTACATTTAAATGTAAATAGGCGGTGTAGAAGATTGTTCTAAGAAAAGCAGCTTTCGAGCCCATCTGGTACAAACTTATACGTATAAACCTTAATTCTTCATAAATAATTTCAAAATACCCTTCTATCGATGTGGTCAACAAGGATAATTTTAAAGTTCACAAAACTGATTCCCTAAAACTTTTCTTTAGATTGGCAAAAGGATTCGCCATTAACCGAAAAATAACAAACCTCATCAAGAGCGCTTGCCTATGAAATGGTATAAAATTCTGGAACGTTCGGTGAAATTCTGTAAAATTCTGCGTAATTTAGTGACATTCTGTGAAATAACATGAAATGTAAATTCAGTGAAAATTGTGAATTCTAAACACTCGAGTACAAACAAGAAATCACTCCACGCGTTCTCTTTTCCAAAATCGACAATCAAAACTTTTCAACAATTAATGAATGGTAAAGACATGGGTTGCATGTGCAAATAAAATCTGCCAATTCCATTAGCCACTGCATCCGCTAATCAGGATGTTGACAGAAGTTACATACCAACAAATATATGTTATATACAGTTACCCAATATATGCTATATATACATACAGTATATGCAATATATGCAATATATGCAATATATGTAATATATGCAATATATGCAATATATGCAATATATGCAATATACGCAATATATGCAGTATATGCAGTATATGCAATATATGCAATATATGCAATATATGCAATATATGGAATATATGCAATATATGCAATATATGTAATATATGCAATATATGCAATATATGCAATATATACAATGTATGCAATACATGCAATATATGCAATTTATGCGTATTCATATTAATTCTTCTTACAAATCACACTTAACCAAAACCATGTTTGCATTAAAAATAACCTCAAGGGAATTTACTGATTTTCGTTTTAAGTACTCATTATATTAACAGTTAAATATAAAACTACTTATGTCCTTATTTATGAATTAATATTTACTGTAGTAAACTGAGCTGCGTTATATATGTTACAACTTGTTTCAATACCCAACAAAGATGTCTTACGTCGAGTGTATGCTTGGCGTGTCTGTTACACGCATACTTATAGTTACCCAAAAGTCGTACGTATGTTACGTAGCTACACGTTCCTTAAATTATGATAAACGTTTACAGTTCCTGTCGAAGTTATATACATTAGATACAGCCAAAGCTATCAATGGACAACAGACATCATTTCGACAGATTGATAAAATACTAACTGTATACACGGAATAGAATTCGGCCCACATTACTGATAAGTACATAAACAGTAGTAAGGCAATTCTTAAAAGTATAATAAATAAAAGCACTGGTGTAGCACTAATAGCATAAGCAAGTGAGGATTTAAACAATTACTGTAACAATACTTACATCGACAGAGCTGCCAGATTACTACCAACGTGAAAAGTGTACGATAATCAGACTAAATATAACCACTGTCCGTAGCTTCGACAGAAGTACTCTTGTTGCTACCTTAGGCCGTGGAGATGGACACAGCGTTGCTATAGAGCAATCAACAGACGAAGAGCACCAAATCACCAGGTAACGCCTAGAAAGGTCCACAAAACGTAGGTGCAGTATTAATTCATCGAAGAGCTAGCATAGTAAATAACGTCCTCGTTGTTTACGTTTTACAAAGAATCTTTTTTTTTATGAAGAATTTAATAAGATGCAATGTAAAACGTGCTTCTAGAATTTTATCTAACGTTACAAGAGCACAACGTTGACAAAGAAGATCATTTGCTTGGTTAACAATTGAGTCCTAAAACTTTGTACAAAAGTAGTACATGCCAAGATGAAACCGTTCGGAAAAATATCTAAAAACTGAATATGAAAGAAATATGTCGTAACTGTAAACCAATATTTATTATTCGACGACCACTAGTAACAAACTTTCTTTCCGAATTTTGTTCCTCATATTCAATTTTTACAATATGTCTCTTCAGTACAAACATGTTCACCACTAACGTCGCTGTCACTCTCTTCTGCTTCTTTCACTTGATCCCATAGTTTGAACATTTTTAGTATTTAAATGGTGTGCATGATTAGTTTCAATAAACATTTCCTGCATTGAATAGACGTTTTTCAAATTTGTCACCATCGACCGCTTTGACTACACCAGGATTCAAAACATTCTTCCAACTCCTCCTATAAAATATTATGCTATTTTACGTGTCATTCTCATTTCTAAATTTTATACGTTGTATACGTTATTCGGAGAAAATGTGTGTTTCATCTGGAGGTAATACTTTCCATATTCACCAGTCAAAGTTTCACCGTTTGCTTAATAGCACGATGTAGATTGATATTTAACTCACAAAAAAAGATAATGATTTTCTTATCTGGCACTCAGTTGTTTCTTCCTCGGAGTATACAATATGGTAAGGCTATTCCTTCACCATCATAAAACACAAATTTTTGCACGAAAATATCTTTGCGCTGATTAAATTACAATTTCGCACAATGGTGGCTACTCCACAAATAATGTGTTTGGTATGATCACACAAGTACAATTAGTAACCTAATTACCAATAATTGAAGCGCAAATTGTCACTTTAATTTTTTTATTAACGTTACCTTAAAAACCAAGTCAATTCCAACTGTTTATGCATTTTTTTAAACAAAGATCCAACTAAACAACATGAAAAAATTGTCGGGGGTAATACCGTAATAGCTTGTGTTTATTCGGACAAACTTTCATTTTGAAACGAACGAAAGCTATGTTGCTTGGTAATTGACGAAAGCAAATAACATGGTAAAATCGCGATTTTACCTTTTGTCATTTGCTCGAGTGGTATTACCTAAAAGCAACAGAGCTTGAGATTTGTCAAAATGAAAGTTTGTCCCGGCAATAAACACAAGCACGAATGGTATTTGGTAGGACAATTTAACGAATCATTTAATTAAAGTAGTAAACTATATTTTAAGCGTTACTGATAGAATTTAACTATCATTACCATGGAAACATATCACCATATAGTTTATCCACATGCAAACATACCTACTAGCAGTTTATCCCATGTCAAAGTGACAAAACGTATGTTAAAATGCATTGTTCTTGACAGATGAATTAAATATCACAAGAGCTTAAATTATTTCCGGAAATTTTTTTGAGGCCACGAATATTTTGAAAATTATCCCGAGTCGAAAACGAGGGATAATGTTTTTAAAATACTTGTGGCCGAGAAAAAATTTCCAGGAATAATTTACGCTCGTGTGGTATTCGGCAAGAAAATTTCCCACCAAAATTTGGTATAAATCAAACCTGACATGTTAAATTAATTTCACTGGTTGCGAAACCGGCCAAGGTGTCGTTGTTGTTGACATATGTTGATTTATCATTTTTCTTTAAATAGTTCTGTGCTTTCAAAAGTGTAAGTATACCATCCTAATTTAACCAATTTAATCACAGATTGTGAAGAGGGAATCGAATGGCTTATCCATGTCCGCTGCAGATGTCAAGTAAAGATGACTAGAAGATATTTGAACAAAAATGTTTCAAAATATTACATATATGTCTTAAAACACAGACATCGTATTAATGGGCCACCTTCCTATTCACCGTTAAGAAGGAATGATGTGTAAGAAGAATTGAAAGAACATTTAAAACTTGTTATGTATGTAAATCCTACGTTTCAAATATAATTTTTTAATGGACAATTGAACCAATTAAACCAATTAAACGAACAAAATTGACGGTCAATTGACAAGTCATGAATTAATTAATGTTTTAATTTAGAACAAGTTGCAGGTTATATAGTGGTTTCGATGGTAGTCCGAGTCTGCATTACTTTGACGAACAAAATAAACGTCAAAGTTTATGTCAATTTGACATTTTGCCGGAAGGCAATTACATTTCACAGGAAGAGAAAAAAATTGCCGAGAATATTCCGCTAGCGGAATTGTCGAACAATTGTGTTCTGATAGATCCAAATATAAAAAATACTAAATTGTAATTGGTTGATAGTTGACATGGAAAGGGTGAGTTGAATAGTCTAAATAATTGATTGGTATATTCAGGCATAATAAGCAAAACATTTCCTAACTAACAATGAAATAGTGGTATTTTTGGTTTACTGTTTTTTATAATACGATAACTATTTTTAAGAAAAATATCTTTAACGATAATATACCAAGGGATCGTTCTTTTACTTAGGGTTAATGAAGTATTATTGGTTGCCTGCATTGACGTATACACAATTGGCAGACAAAGGAAACTAAAATTCAGTTCATATGCACCTCAAGGAAGCAACTTCTACGTGATTTGATTGTTTCAATTGATTACGTGAGTTGTTCACCACCTCATCATCAGCTTTGTAGTGGACTAGTATATTAATCAGCTTTAAGTAACAACTTCAGAATCATTTTGAATGTAAAGTAAGTTCGAGTCCTAATAAACGCAACTCACATTTTCTTAATAGCCCAGGAAAGACAAATAAATGTGAGATTAATGTCAATGCTGCAGTTACTGGTCCATCATTATCATCCAAAAGGTGGCTTTAATTGTGGACTAGAGAACAAACGGTAGTTTGAGAAAAAGACCGAAGTTATATTGAAAAAACCGCAAAATTATGTACGTTGGTTAGCATGTACAGGTTGGTCAAACTTCCACTGCTACAGTAGTTCAAAAATAAGACTGTCCTTTATACTAGAACTTGCATCCTTTTATTATGTTTTTTGTGAACTAGTAATGCGATCTTACATACTTAAATCCAGAAATGCGCAAAATCGTAAATATACTGAACTAATAGGATCTCATTAACCTGAAATCCGAATCTGGTGAAAGAAGTTTGTGAAACCATTAAAAATAGTATCTTAAAGGTATAAATTATGATGACCAAGTTGAAAGGGATCAACAGACTGCAGTCATTGCAGAATTTAGTTGGTGAAACACTTGTTTAATAAAATTACAAGCAATACAATTTTTATAGAACCGGAGCTAATTAGGAAAGTAATCAAAACTGTTACTTGTGGCACCAAGAGAGAAGACGAAGTTAAAACTGTAACATGACAATTTGGTTTATCCAAATTCGAAAACATAGTAGACCTTTTTTCACAATGTGCTTCTTATGATATCCTACAAACGCAACATTTTCAACAACATTTGATTGCAAACGAGGGTTTTTCTACATAAACCTAGCTATAGCTGATTTAGAGCCTCAGATAACATTTTAAAATATTTCATATTTGACGTTCACCTCCACTACTGGCCCTCCGGTTCCAGACTTCAATCAGTTACCATACGCAAAGCCTTAACGGGAAAACCACTGACTGTCAGATTCAGTCCTTCATCGTAATAAACATAAAAAGAGGAATAAGATGCATTCAAAAAACAAGCATTTGTCAAGGTTTTTAATTGCCTTATATGGCTACTTTTAACGATTTTGTGTTTCATCAAAAATAATATATAAATAAATAAGTAAATATAATTTGTTTATTCCCATTAGCTTCCTCTCTTATAGGTAAACATAGTAAAAAAAAATTAGTTTCCGATTTAGCAACCCCAAAGAGGTATATGAGTAACAGGAAAAACATAAATTGACTCTAAGATTTACACAGTCTAGGTTCCACAATTGATAAGGAAGAGTAAAATCTACTGAAGTACCCTTTCAGATATTACTGGAATGAGGATAAACGGCACTGAAGCATGTTCATGTAATAAGCAGCCTTATCACAAACATAGCAACCCAGTGTTAATACTACGCCAATAATAAGAATAAATACAGTGCCTAAATAAGCATTACATTGAACTACTTACAAAATACTATTTTCTAAATGGGGTTAGTACTGCGCGATAGATGACGTTGTGTGCAAAGGGCGGCATATTGCATCTCTGTATAAATATTTCTAAAAAGTTAAAATTTGATGGGAATGAGATATTGGTAGTTGATAAAAACAAGTTTTGTGCTATATATTTCATATATTTCCATAACAATATTCAGATCACTGTACTATGAACCACGTAACAGAGCAAAAGTCATGTGGTCATTTTAAGAAAAAGAAGAATGCAGGTAAAGAAGGTTATGCAGTCGATTTTTTTCCACTATCGCTAAATCGACTTAGTTCACTTTACAACTTTTGACCAAGTTTCGATATATTGGCTGTGTCTGAGTGTCTGCGTGTCTGTGTGCCTGTGTGTCTGTGTGTCTGTGTTTCTGTGAGTCTGTGTCGTGTCTGTGTGTCTGTGTGTCTGTGTGTCTGTGTGTCTGTGTGTTTGTGTGTCTGGTGTCTGTGTCTGTGTGTCTGTGTGTCTGTGTTCTGTGTCTTGTGTCTGTGTGTCGTGTGTCTGTGTGTCTGTGTGTCTGTGTCTGATGTTGTGTGTCTTGTGTCTGTGTGTCTGTGTGTATGTGTGCCTGTGTCTCTGTGTGTCTGTGTGTCTTGTGTCTGTTGTCTGTGTGTATGTGTGTCCGTGTGTCTGTGTGTCTGTGTGTCTGTGTGTGCCCGTGTGTCGTGTGTCTGTGTCTGTGAGACTGTGTGTCTGTGTGTCTTGTGTCTGTGTGTCTGTGTCTTGTGTCAGTGTGTTGTTGTCTGTGTGTCTGTGTGTCTGTGTGTCTGTTTGTGTTTCTGTGTCTGTGTGTCTGTGTCTTGTGTCTGTGTGTCTGTGTGTATGTGTGTCTGTGTGTCTGTGTGTCTGTGTCTGTGTGTCTGTGTCCTTGTGTCTTATGTCTGTGTGTATGTGTCTGTGTCTGTGTGTCTGTGTGTCTGTTGTGTTGTGTCCTGTGTCTGTGTCTGTGAGACTTGTGTCTTGTGTCTGTGTGTCTGTGTCTGTGTGTCTTGTGTCAGTGTGTCTGTGTGTCTGTGTGTCTGTGTCTGTGTGTCTGTGTGTCTGTGTCTGTGTGTCTGTGTGTCTGTGTCTGTGTGTCTTGTGTCTGTGTGTTGTGTCTGTGTCTGTTGTCGTGTCTTGTGTCTTGTTGTGTGTCTGTGTGTCTGTGTGTATTGTGTCTGTGTCTCGTGTGTCTGTGTCTGTGTGTCTGTGTCTGTGTGTATGTGTTGTCTTGTGTCCTGTGTCGTCATGTTGTGTCTGTGTGTCCTGTGTCTGTGTGTCTTGTGTTGTGTCGTGTGTCTTGTGTCTGTGTCTGTGTGTCTGTGTGTCTGTGTCTGTGTGTCTGTGTGTCTTGTGTCTGTGTGTCTGTGTTGTCTTGTGTCTGTGTGTCTGTGTGTCTGTGTGTCTGTGTGTCTTGTGTCTTGTGTCTGTGTGTCGTCTGTGTTCTGTGTGTCGTTCTGTGTGTCTGTGTCTGTGTGTTTTGTCTGTGTGTCTTGTTCTGTGTCTGTGTCTGTGTCTGTGTGTCTGTGTGTTGTGTGTTTGTGTGTTTGTGTGTCTGTGTTTGTGTTTTGTGTGTGTTCTGTGTGTCTGTTTGTCTGTTTGTGTGTTGTATGTGTGTTTCTTGTGTGTTGTGTGTCCGTGTTTCCGTGTGTCGTGTGTCTGTTTGTTGTCTGTGTGTTGTTTGTGTCTGTGTGTTTGTGTGTCTGTGTGTCTGTGTGTCTTGTGTGTCTGTGTGTTGTGTTGTTCTGTGTGTTTGTTTGTGTCTTGTTGTGTCCGTGTGTCCTTGTGTGTGTCCTTGTGTCCGTGTTTCCGTGTGTCTGTGTGTCTGTGTTGTTCTGTGTGTCTGTGTGTCCGTGTGTCTGTGTGTCTGTGTTCTGTGTGTCCTGTGTCTGTGTGTTGTGTGTTGTGTTGTTGTGTGTTGTGTGTCTTGTTTCTGTGTGTCTGTGTTTCCTTTTGTCTGTTTCTGTGTGTCCTGTGTCTGTGTTCTGTGTGTCTTGTGTCTGTGTGTCTGTGTGTCTGTGGTCTGTGTGTCTGTGTGTTTTGTGTTTTGTGTGTGTTTGTGTTGTGTTGTTTGTATGTCTTGTGTCTTGTTTGTGTTGTGTTCTGTGGTTGTGTTGTTCTGTGTGTTGTTGTCTGTGTCTGTGCCTGTGTCCTGTGTTATGTGTGTGTCTGTGTGTCGTTTGTGTCGTGTGTCTTGTGTCTGTGTTTGTGTCTTGTGTCTGTGTGTCTGTGTTGTCTGTGTGTCTGTGTGTCTGTGTGTCTGTGTCTGTGTGTCTGTTGTCTGTGTGTCCGTGTGTCTGTGTGTTTCTGTGTTCCTGTGGTATGTTGTGTTCTGTGTTGTTTTGTTATGTTGTGGGTTCTGTGTGCCTGTGTCCTTGTGTTGTGTTGTGTCTGTGTTGTTCGTGTGTCTGTGTGTTCCGTTGTGTCCGTGTGTCGGTGTGTCTGTGGTCTGTGTGTCTGTGTGTTTGTTTGTGTCTGTGTTTGTCTTGTTTGTGTCTTGTCTGTGTGTCTGTGTTTGTCTGTGCGTTCTTATGTTCTGTGTGTCTGTGTGTCTTGTGTGTCTTGTGTCTGTGTTTGTGTGTCTGTGTGTTGTGTGTTGTTTGTGTCTGTGTTGTTTGTTGTGTGTCTGTGTTGTATGTTGTGTTTTGTTGTGTCCTGTTGTGTCTGTGTTCTGTTTGTCTTGTTGTCTGTGTGTCCTGTGTCCTTGTGTCCGTGTGTCCGTTGTCCGTGTTGTGTCCGTGTGTTTGTTCGGTGTTTGTCTGTGGTTTGTGTCTGTGTGCCTTGTATTGTCTTGTGTCTGTGTGTTGTGTGTCTTGTGTTGTTCTGTGTGTCTGTGTGTCTGTGTTGTTCTGTGTGTTCTGTGTTGTGTGTTGTGTGTCTGTGTGTTGTGTGTTTCTGTGTTTTCTGTGTGTCTTGTGTCTGTTTGTCTGTTTCCTTTCCTGTTGTGTCCTTGTGTGGCCTGTGTGTTTTGTGTGTCTGTGTTCTGTGTTTGTCTGTGTTGTTGTTGTGTCTGTGTGTCTGTGTTTGTGTGTCTGTGTTGTTCTGTGTGTCTGTGTGTCTGTGTTGTGTTGTTGTGTGTTGTGTGTCCGTGTTTCTGTGTGTCTGTGTGTCTGTTTGTTGTCCGTGTGTCTTGTGGCTGTGTGTCTTGTGTGTCTGTGTGTCTGTGTGTCTGTGTGTCTTGTGTCTGTGTTCCTGTGTGTCTGTGTTGTCTGTGTCTGTGTGTCTGTGTGTCTGTGTTTGTGTTGTCTGTGTTTGTCTGTGTGTCCTGTTGTGTTCTGTGTGTCTGTGTGTCCTGTTTGTGTCTGTGTTTGTGTTGTCTGTGTGTCTGTGTGTCTGTGTGTCTGTTGTGTGTTGTGTGTTGTGTGTCTGTTGGTTGTGTGTCTGTGTGTTGTTGTCTGTGTGTTGTGCCTTGTGTGTTGTGTGTCTGTGTGTTCCGTGTGTCCTGTGTCCTTGTGTCTGTGTGTTGTGTGTCTGTGTTTGTGTCTGTGTGTTGTTTGTCTGTGTGCCTGTGTTGTTTTGTGTCTTGTGTCGTGTGTCCGTGTGTCCGTGTGTCTGTGTTCTGTGTGTCTGTGTTCTGTGGTTGTGTTCTGTGTGTTGTTGTCTGTGGTCTGTGCCTGTGTCCTTGTGTTGTGTGTCTGTGTGTCTGTGTCCGTGTGTCCTGTGTCTGTGTTGTTCTGTGTTTGTCGTGTCTGTGTGTCTGTGTGTCTTGTTTGTGTCTGTGTGTCTGTTCTGTGTCCTGTGTGTCTGTTGTTTGTCTGTTGTCTGTGTGTCTGTGTGTCTGTGTGTCGTGTGTCCTGTGTCTGTGTTGTCTGTATGTCTGTGTTTGTCTGTGTTTGTCTGTGTGTCTTGTTTGTGTCTGTGTGTTTGTCTGTGTGTCTTGTGTCCGTGTGTTGTGTTGTTTCTTGTTGTGTCTGTGTGTCCGTGTGTCTTGTGTCTGTGTTGTGTCCTGTGTTTGTCCGTGTGTCCGTGTGTCCTGTGTCGTGTGTCTGTGTTGTCCGTGTTGTTTCTGTGTGTCTGTGTGTCTGTGTGTCTGTGTGTCTGTGTGTCTGTGTTGTTCTGTGTTGTTGTGTGTATGTGTGTCTGTGTGTATTATGTCTGTGTTTCTGTGTGCCTGTTGTCTGTTTGTCATTGTGTGTCCTGTGTCGGTGTTGTGGTCTGTGTGTCTGTGTGTCTGTGTGTCTGTGTGTCTGTGTGTCTGTGTTCTGTGTGTCTGTGTGTCTGTGTTTGTGTGTCTGTGTGTTGTGTTTGTGTGTCTTGTGTTGTTCTGTGTGTCTGTTTGTTTCTGTGTGTCTGTGTTGTGTTCTGTGTGTCCGTGTGTCCGTTGTTGTGTCTGTGTGTGTTTCCGTGTGTTGTGTGTCTGTGGTTGTGTCTTGTGTGTCTGTGTTGTTCTGTGTGTCTGTGTGTCTTGTTGTGTTCTGTGTGTCTGTGTGTTGTTTGTGTGTCTTGTTGTGTGTCTGTGTTTTGTGTTGTCTGTTTGTTCTGTGTGTTTGTCTATCTGTGGTCTTGTTTGGCTTGTGTTGTGTGTCCTGTGTGTGTCTTGTGTTGTCTGTGTGTCTGTGTGTCTGTGTTGTTGGTTGTGTCTGTGTGTCTTGTGTGTTTATGTCTGTGTTGTGTGTTGTGTCTGTGTGTTGTGTCTGTGTTGTTTGTGGTATGTGTCTGTGTGCCTGTGTTGTTATTGTGTTTGTGTAGTGTGTCCTGTGTTTGTCCGTGTGTCGTGTGTCTGTGTGTCTGTGTGTCTGTGTGTCTGTGTGTCTGTGTGTCTGTGTTGTCTGTGTTCTGTGTGTCTGTGTTTGTCTGTGTTCTGTGTTGTGTCTGTGTGTCTGTGTGTTGTGTCTGTTGTTGTTTGTGTTGTGTGTTGTGTGTCTTGTGTCTGTGTGTCTGTGTTCTGTGTCCTGTGTCTGTGTGTCTGTGTGTCTGTGTGTCTGTGTTGTGTTCTGTGTGTCTGTGTCTGTGTTGTTTCTGTGTGTCTGTGTCTGTGTGTCTGTGTTCTGTGTGTCTGTTCTTGTTGTGTCTGTTCTGTTCTGTTGCCTGTGTGTTTGTTCCGTTGTTTGTCTGTGTCTTGTGCCTGTGTGTCTGTGTGTTGTTGTGTCCGTGTTGTGTGTTGTGGTCTGTGTCTGTGTGTCTGTGTGTCTGTGTTCTGTGTGTCTGTGTTGGCCTGTTGTCTGTGTTGTTGTTGTGTCTGTGTGTCTGTGTCTGTGTCTGTTTGTCTGTGTGTCTGTGTGTCCTGTGTTGTTCCTGTTTGTTGTTCCTGTGTTGTTCTGTGTTGTTTGTTGTGTCTGTGTGTCTGTGTGTCTGTGTGTCTGTGTGTCTGTGTGTCTGTGTGTTTGTGTGTCTGTGTCTTGTGTCTGTGTGTCGGTGTGTCTGTGTTTTGTTTGTCTGTTTGTCTGTGTTGTTGTGTGTCTTGTGTCTGTGTGTCTGTGTGTCTTGTGTTGTTCTGTGTGTCTGTGTGTCTGTGTGTTGTATTGTGTTGTTGTTGTGTATGTGTGTTGTGTTTGTTGTGTTGTGTTTGTTTTTGTTTATTGTGTTTGTTTGTCTGTGTGGCTGTGTGTTTGTGTTGTTCTGTGTGTCTGTGTGTCTGTGTTGTTCTGTGTTGTTGTTGTGTCTGTGTGTCTGTTTGTTGTTATGTGTGTGTCTGTGTGTGGTGTGTTGTGTGTTGTTGTTTGTGTGTATTGTGTCTTGTGTCTGTGTTCTGTGTGTCTGTGTTGTTCTGTGTGTCTTGTGTCTGTGTTGTGTTCTGTTGTTGTTGTGTCTGTGTGTCTGTGTTCTGTGTTGTCTGTTGTGTCTTGACCTGGGTTGTCTGTGGCCTGTGTGTCTTGTGTCTGTGTTGTCTGTGTTTGTGTTTGTGTGCCTGTGTTTGTGTCCTGTGTGTCTGTGTTGTTGTTCTGTTGTCTGTGTGTCTGTGTGTCTGTGTGTCTGTGTGTCTGTGTTGTTCTTGTGTCTGTGTGTCTGTTTCTGTTCTATGTGTCCGTGTGTCTGTGTCTGTGTGTCCGTGTGTCCGTGTGTTGTGGTTGTTGTTCTGTGTTTGTTCTGTGTGTCTGTGTGTTCTGTGTTTGGTGTTGTGTGTGTTGTGTGTTGTGTCTGTGTGTCTGTGTTGTGTGCGTTCGTGGTATGTGTGTCTGGTGTCTTGTGTCTGTGGCCTGTGTGTCTGTGTGTCTGTGTGTCTGTTTCTGTGTGTCTGTGTTCTGTGTGTCTGTGTTTGTGTCTGTGGTCTGTGGCCTGTGTTCTGTGTGTCTGTGTGTTTTGTTGTTTTGTGTGTCTGTTGTGTTGTGTTGTTCTTGTGTCTGTGTTGTCTGTGTGTTGTGTGTTGTGTCTGTGTGTCTGTGTCTTGTCCTGTGTGTCTTGTGTCTGTGTTTCTGTGTTGTTCTGTGTGTCTGTGTTGTGTCTGTGTTGTGTTCTTGTTGTGTCGTGTGTCTGTGTGTGTCTGTGTCCTTGTGTTGGGTGTCTGTGTGTCTGTGTGTCTGTTTCTGTGTGTCGTGTGTCTGTGTTCTGTTGTCTGTGTGTCTGTGTTGTCTGTTTGTGTCCGTGTGTCCTGTTGTGTCCGTGTGTCCTGTGTTGTGTTGTCTGTGTGTCTGTGTGTCCTGTGTCTGTGTTTGGTGTTGTTGTGTGTTGTGTTGTCTGTGTTGTTCTGTGTTTGTTTTGTTGTGTCTGTATGTTCTGTGCCTGTGTCCTGTGTTTGCCTGTGTATGTTTGTTTGTCTGTGTTTGTCTGTGTGTTTCTTGTGTCCGTGTTCCGTGTGTTTGTGTGTCTGTGTGTCTGTGTTTGTCTGTGTGTCTGTGTTGTTCTGTGTGTTGTGTGTTCTGTGTGTCTGTGTTGTTCTGTGTTCTTGTGTCTGTTTTGTGTCTGTGTGTCTGTGTGTTTGTGTGTCTGTGTGTAGTGTGTTTGTGTGTCTGTGTGCCTGTGTGTTTCTGTGTGTCTGTGTGTCTGTTGTGTTCTGTGTCCGTGGTTGTATGTCCTGTGTCCGTGTTTTCCGTGTGTCTGTGTGTCTGTGAGTTTGTGTCTGTGTGTCTGTGTGTTTTCTGTGTTGTGTTGTGTTGTGTGTTTATGTGTGTTTGTGTTTTGTTGTGTCTTGTGTGTCTGTTTGTTTGTTTCTGTGTGTCTTGTGTTGGCTGTGTGTTTGTTGTGTCTGTGGTCTGTGTCTGTGTGTCTGTGTGTTCTGTGTGTCTGTGTGTCTGTGTGTCTGTGTTCTGTGTGTCTGTGTTGTGTTGTGTGTCTGTGTTTGTGTGTATTGAGTTTATGTTTGTGTTGTGTTATTGTGTTTGTGTGTATGTGTGTTGTTGTGTCCGTGTGTCCTGTTTGTGTTCTGTTGTGTTGTGTGTCTGTGTGTCTGTGTTGTTGTGTGGCTGTGTGTCTTGTGTCTGTGTTTGTGTGTCTGTGTGTCTGTTTGTTGTCTTTGTGTGTCTGTGTTGTGTTTGTGTTTGTCTGTGTGTCTGTGTTCTGTGTGTCTGTGTTGTTGTTGTGTCTGTGTGTCTGTTTGTGTTGTTGTTGTGTGTTGTGTGTTGTGTGTTGTGTTGAAGTGTTTGTGTGTGTTTGTTGTTCTGTGTTCCTTGCCTGTGTGTCCGTGTGTCTGTGAGCCTTGTGTCTGTGTTTGTGTCTTGTTATGTCCTGTGTTGTGTGTTGTGTGTCTGTGTGTCTGTGTTCTGTGTTTGTCTGTGTGTCTGTGTTCTGTGTTATGTCTGTGTGTCTTGTTGTTGTTGTGTCTGTGTGTCTGTGTCTGTGTGTCTTGTTGTGTCTGTGTGTTCTGTTGTCTGGTGTCTTTGTTGTGTCCTTGTGTCTGTGTGCCTGTGTTGTTCTGTGTGTCTGTTGTCTGTGTTTGTGTTTGTCTGTGTTGTTTTGTGTCTGTGTGTCTGTGTCTGTGTGTGTTGTTGTGTCTGTGTTGTGTCTGTGTGTCTGTTTGTCTTGTTTGTGTCTTGTGTGTCTGTGTTCTGTGTTCTTGTGTCTGTTGTCTTTGTCTGTGTGTCTGTGTGTCTGTGTTGTTCTTGTGTCTGTGTGTCTTGTCTGTGTTCTGTGTGTCTGTGTGTTGTTCTTGTGTCTGTTTGTCTGTTTGTCTGTGTGTCTTGTGTCTGTGTGTTGTGTTCTGTTGCCTTTGCCTGTGTGTCTGTTGTGTTCTTGTGTGTCTGTGTGTCTGTGTTTGTTCTGTGTGTCTGGTTGTTCTGTGTGTCTGGTGTCTGTTGTCTGTGTGTCTGTGTGTCTGTGTGTTTCTGTTGTTGTGTGTCTGTGTGTCTTGTGTCTGTGTTTTGTGTGTCTGTGTGTCTGTGTTCTGTGTGTCTGTGTTGTTTCTGTGTTGTTCTGTGTGTCTGTGTGTCTTGTGTCTTGTGTCTGTGTGTTTCTGTTTGTGTCTGTGTTGTTTCTGTGTGTCTGTGTCTGTGTGTCTGTGTCTGTGTGTTGTGTTGTGTTGTGTTTGTGTCTTTTGTGTGTTTGTTGTGTTCTGTGTGTTGTGTGTGTGTGTTGTGTGTGTCTGTGTGTTGTGTCTGTGTGTTGTGTGTTGTGTGTGTTTCTGTGTTTGTGTTGTGTGTTGTGTGTGTGTGTGTGTGTGTTGTGTGTGTGTGTGTTGTGTTGTTGTGTGTCTTGTGTCTGTGTTGTGTTCTGTGTTGTGTGTTGTGTGTATGTGTGTTGTGTGTGTGTGTGTGTGTGTGTGTGTGTGTGTGTGTGTTGTGTGTTCTGTGTGTCTTGTTGTGTCTGTGTTCTGTGTGTCTGTGTGTCTGTGTTCTGTGTGTCTGTGTCTGTTGTCTGTGTGTCTGTGTTCTGTGTTTGTGTGTATGTGTGTTGTGTGTTGTGTGTTGTGTGTTGTGTTTGTGTTATGTGTGTTGTGTGTGTGTTGTGTTGTGTGTTGTGTGTTGTGTTGTGTGTTGTGTTGTGTGTTGTGTTGTGTGTTGTGTTGTTTGTGTTGTGTGTTGTGTGTTGTGTTGTGTTGTGTGTTGTGTGTTGTGTGTTGTGTGTGTGTGTTGTGTGTTGTGTGTTGTGTGTGTGTGTGTTGTGTGTTGTGTGTGTATGTGTTGTGTTGTGTGTTGTGTGTTGTGTGTTGTGTTGTGTGTGTGTTGTGTTTGTGTTTGTTGTTTGTGTCTGTGTCTTGTGTCCGTGTGTCCCGTGTGTCCTGTTTGTGTCTTGTGTCTCTGTGTCTGTGTGTCTTGTGTCTGTGTTCTTGTGTCCGTGTGTTGTGTCTTGTGTCTTGTGTCTGTGTTCTGTGTGTCTGTGTGTATTGTTTTGTTGTTGTTGTCTTGTGTCCTGTGTGCCTGTGTTTGTCTGTGTTTGTGTTGTGTGTCTGTTGTGTCTGTGGTCTGTGTGTCTGTGTGTCTGTGTTCTGTGTGTCTGTGTGTCTGTGTGTCTGTGTGTCTGTGTTTTGTGTGTCTGTGTGTATGTGTTTTGTGTTCTGTGTGTCTGTGTGTTCTGTTTGTCTGTGTGTCTGTGTTCCATGTGTCCATGTGTGTGTTCCGTATGTCCGTTGTCCTTGTGTCCTGTTTCCGTGTGTTTGTTCTGTGGTATGTGTCTGTGTGTCTGTGTGTATGTGTTCTGTTTCTTGTGTCTGTGTTCTGTGTGTCTGTGTGTCTGTGTGTCTGTGTGTTTGTGTGTTATGTGTGTCTTGTGTATGTGTCTGTGTTTCTTGTGTCTGTGTGTCTGTCTGTCTATCTGTGTGTCTGTGTGGCTGTGTGTTTGTGTGTCTGTGTGTCTGTGTGTCTTGTGTGTCTGTGTGTCTTGTGGTGTGTCTGTGTTGTTCTGTTTGTTATTATGTTTGTGTGTGTGTATGTGTTATGTTTATGTGTTATGTGTATGTGTGTATATGTGTATTGTGTATTGTGTCTGTGTGTCCGTGTGTCCTGTTCTGTGTGTCTGTGTTCTGTGTGTCTGTGAGTCTGTGTGTCTGTGTGTCTGTGTGTCTGTGTGTCTGTGTTCTGTGTGTTCTGTGTTCTGTGTGTCTGTGTTCTGTGTTGGTGTGGGTGTCTGTGTGTGTGTGTGTTCTGTTGTCTGTGTGTCTGTGTTCTGTGTGTCTGTGTGTCTGTGTGTTCTGTGTGTTCTGTGTGTCTGTGTTCTGTGTGTCTGTGTGTCTGTGTGTCTGTGTGTCTGTGTGTCTGTGTGTGTGTCTGTGTGTTTTTGTGTCTGTGTGTCTGTGTTCTTATAAACAAAAATCAAACAAAAACACACATATCTGTGAATGTAAATCAGATAATTAATAAATTAAAACTAGGCAAAGTTTTCCCTTAATACAGTTTTTAACAAATTGTATTACAAACCTTTCATCACTAACTATATGCCGCTTATCATTTAATTAATTGCCGTTCTCGTCCACAATCGGTGATTAAAAGGGAGGATTCATTTTGAATTGGTAACACACCTGAAATTGCCTGCTTTCAATAGCTGCATTATTTTCATGCCTTTATTTGTATTAATTATTATAATTAAATTGATCTCGAGCGCCATGTTATCTTTGTCCAGGAAAATAACAAAACCTAAAAATGAACAATAATAATGTTCTATAATAAAAATTAACAATTGCAATTAAGTTTATTTACACAATAAATGTGGTTAAGGAGAGGTAAGAAAAGGTTTTAAAACTAAGCTTAAAAATATAAAATTTACCACATAAATTCCACAGCTTCCTGTGATTAACTAGGATGCGGAACGGTCAATCAAGATGCAAGCGTTTTACTTCTTTTTTCTTATCTTGATGTCTTATTGAATTAAAATTGCATTTTAATATATTATTTGGTGAAGAACCATCCAAAATATAAAATAATACTATAATGTATACGTAAAGGTTAAGTCTAAAATGTGGAAAAGGTTAAAAGTGCCTAAAAAAACTTTAAAACATAATGAATTAAAAATACTCACCACCAAAATATGATGGCACTGTATAAAAAATTAAGTAAAACCATTATGTGTCTGTTAAACATTCTGCAGCAAGTGAAGGGGCTTTCGGCTTCTCAAATTCAAGAGGTTTACGCAGTTGCGCACACAATATCGTCCTTTTAAAAGAAAGGAACTATATTTATTTTATAATATTACACCCAAAAATATGTTTATGAAATGCAAGTTGGTTTCTCAATTTTACCTAAATAAATTAATGATTTTAGATTAACGTATTTTTAATACAACCACAAAAAGGTTGTTAACACCCCTCTAAAATTTGGACTCGGAGATCACCAAAGCGGAGATTCCAAACACTAAGCTAATAAATGAAATTATTAAAATTTAAAAAAAATACAAAATGTTAAGCTAATTAAAATATAAGCAATATTTAAAAATAACAAGAAAATGTACGAAGAAGTACGGAAAATGTGGTGACGTTGGTCAGGAAAGACCCTCGCAACACCAAAAGCTAATGACGCGCTAACCCGCACACGCCACTAGTCGAGAATCAAGGACCCGAAACCTTAAATAAAGTAAAACTTTAACTTGGGGTTAGTGAAGCAAACCACCATCAGGAGAGCAAAATGAGTATCCGGTAAAAAATTTGAATCTAAGGTAAAAAACGGAAACCGTAACCTACCATGACCTGAAGGGACAGTGGGCAGAGAACCCGGAAACGGTCATCGTGCAACTTCATAAAAATCAAGGCTAAACGCCACTCTACTCGAGAGTATAAAATGAAAAAACAATCCTTTCGGACTAACAATAAATAATCGCGAGATTTGAGGTCGGAGAGAGCGGTTCAATTCCCTACCCCGGTGGTCTCAAACCAAGCCTCCTTACATAACACAACTACCACAGTCACGTTCGATAAGTGAGTCAAAATCGGTAAACCCAAGATACGACTATTTCATGGCAAATTAGTTCAGGATGCTTGTCGTGGAGAACAAAGAGGCCACTCTACCCTTCACGAGATTCAGGTTTCATGTTGTTCCACAGTCATCGTCCAAGACTCAACATACCCTAACTAACACGCACATTTTATAAATCAATCGAAATCTAGGTGAGATAGCAAAGAGAAAGATGATGCACTCTTGAACACAACAACCCCTCCTAAAACTACCAAAACGTCATAATCAGGAAGTGAACTAATCGAGGTTGACACGAGGCGAACCGAAGTCCTCAAGCACCGTCCAAGAATAGTAACACTACACAAATCAGGAAAAATAAAATTAAATCAATCAAAAAATAAAAATGTATAGAAGCATTACTAGTTTTCTTATCAATGGTTATGAGTTTTAACGTCAAATTAACGATCAGAGGTAAACTCAAAATAGTTATCTTCAATTTTACTATTGTAACAATAGCAAATGGAAAATCCAATAAAGAAAGATAATCTGCCGAGAACTAATGTCCCACAAAGTCGGGTTAATCAAATATCAACATCATGTTTCAATCACACAATGGGATCTAAATATCAACCATCGTGCTAAACAAATGTGAAAATCATGCTCACAAATGTAAAAAAATAATTAAGTGGTTTGCAAAGCCACAAATATAAAATAAAATAATGTGCGAAATAAGCACAAAATAAAATTATTTTGAAAATTATCAAAATAATTAAAAATATAAATAAGAAAACCAGAATGTAAAAATACTAAAATCGAAAAATAATTAAAAGAATACTAAAAATAAGGACTAATGAGGTTTTAAATCCTTAACATGAAAAACACCTAAGGGTTTATTATCAATAGGTGGCCAATCGGTACGTAGTTGGACCTACCACTTCAATAACTTTCGCTTCAATAAATTTTGGAGCTAATTTTTGACTATAATTTTAGTCGCATCAGATAAAGTAAAATTCTTTTTCCAAACTAAATCGCCAACGTTTAATTTCAACGGACGACGTCGCAAATTGTAAGATTTTGAATTTCTTTCGTAAGCTGCATGTAAATTTTGTTTAACATGTTTAAAATGGGTGAAAGTTCATTTAAATCTTGAACTAATTGTTCACGGTTAGTAATAAATAAATCATCCTCTTTGAAATCCTTTAGTCGACCATAAAAATCTCCAGAAATAGGAACTGTCCGACCAAACGCCAAAAGGAAGGTGAAAATTTCGTAGACTCATGAACAGCGTTACGAATAGCATGCAATTTTGTGAATTTCAACATCCCATTCCTTGTGATCATCTTGAATATAAGATCTAATCGCAATACCTACTACTTTATTAACTCTCTCAACAAAATTTACTTGAGGATGATAACTTGCATTAAACCAAACGGATTGAACTTTGTAAGAACTCATTAAATTTTAAATTGTGAACTTTTAAATTGAGGACCATTGTCCACCATACAAATTTGAGGAACACCATAAACTAGAAATACATAATTCTCAATATATTGACAAATACTTTAGCAGTAGCACTGCGCATAGGGTGAATCAAAGTAAATTTAGTAAACCAATCACAAATAACTAATAAAACTGTGTTTCCACTCTTCGATCTAGGAAAAGGACCCACTAAATCAATAGAAATACATTGAAAAGGATAAGAAACATTTTTTCTTTACCCATAAAACCATAATGATTAATTGTGAAGACTTGCTTCGATTACAAACATTGCAATTCCTAATATATTTCAAATATCTGACTTCATTTTATAATAAAATTCTTTAATTTTTGAAAAGTTTTAAAAACCAAAATGTGATGAGTAGGATCATCATGAAATTTTCGTAAAATATCTTTCCTTAAAGATTTCGGAACAACTAATTTCCTTCCACTAAATTCGATTCGATGTTTAAATCATTAGAAATAAATTTGTAGAGTTTATCATCCAACTCTCCAACAGGAAATAATTCAGGATTTTTAGAAACGTTGGCTAACATCTTTTATACCAATCGTCTAAATCAACAACAGAAAATTCTAAAGAACTAACTTCCAAAGGTGCTTAGAAAGTGCATCAGGAACTACATTTAATTTACCTTTACGATGAATAACTTCAAAATCAAATTGTTGAAGTTTAACACTATCTGGCTAATCTACCAGAAGGATCTTTTAAATTATTGAGCCAAATCAATGAATGATGATCTGTAATAACTTTAAAATGGGTACCTTAATATAAGGTCTAAACTTTTGAATACCAAAAATAACTGCAAGTAACTCACGTTCTGTAATTAATTTTGCTCGGCTTTGTTCAAAGTACGAGAACCATGCAAACAACTTCCTCCTCCCGCCCTTGTTTAACACACATCCAACTCCACAATTAGATGCATCACATTGTAAATAAAATGTTTTAGAAAAATCAGGGCTCGCTAAAATAGGAGCATCAACTAATAAAGATTTAATTTTTAAAATGAATCATTCGCTTGTCATTCCATAAAACTTTCTGAGATTTCTTCTTACCTTTCAATAAATTATTAATCGGAGCTAAAATGGAAAAATCATGAATAAAACGTCTATACCAAGAACACATTCCAATAAAACGTTTAACTTTGTAAAAGTATGTGGTTGAGGAAATTCAGTAATAGCTTCCACCTTTGAAGGATCGGTGTGAAGACCATTCTTATCAATAACAAAACCTAAATATGATAATCGAGGTTTACAAAATTCACATTTATCTAAATTAATATTCAATTGGGCATCATGCCTTTTAAAACTTCTTAAAATCGCAACATGTTCCTTGAATGTACTTGAAAAATAATAATATCATCTAAGTAAACAAAACTGATTGAGATAAATCATGTCCTAAAATGGAATCCATAAATCGTGTAATGTACTGGGTGCGTTTAAGTCCCATGGGCATAACAGTATACTCAAATAATCCTCTACGTGGAACAGTAAAAGCAGTTTTTTCACAACTCTCAGCGTCTAAAGGAATTTGCCAAAAGCTTTCTTTAAATCAATTGAAGTTAAATAACGAGCATCTCTTAATTTATCCAAAATATCGTTTAAAAATGGTAAGGGTAAGCATCTTTTTTGTAACTGAATTTAATTTTTAGCATCAAAACAAACTCTAAAATCACCTGTTCTTTTTAACTAAAACCATTGGAGAATTCCAAGGAGAAGAACTGGGTTTAATAATTCCTTGCTCTAACATATCATCAATTTCTCTGTTCGCATGCTCCAACATAGCAGGAGATAATGGAAAATAACGTTGTTTAATTGGTACTGCATCACCAGTATTAATGAATGAAAACTTTATTTGTCTTACCTAACTTTGAAGTTGATAAGGTTTTAAAAGGTCAATAACTTGATTTAATTCAAAACTTGATTATTATTAAGATCATCAATACTCTTAATCATAGAAAAGTTGTCTCCGCAGAGTTTGCAAAAAAGAATTTTCACCAAAATCAGCTTTAATTTCAAATAAACGACAAAAATCTACCCCAAAGTAATTGCAGTAGTAAAAATTCAGAAACAATAACAGAAATAGTTTTAGTAATACCATTAAAGTCAAAGATAAATCAACACTCCCAAAATGGATTGTGAAGAACCATCAGCAATAACCAATGATGAAAAAGGCGAATTTAAATTTTAAATCATATTTATCAATCAAATATAAAGCAGGCTTACCTAAAATTGTCACGGTAGCTCCACTATCTAATAAACAATAAAATTCTCATTAAAAATCCTTACATTAAAAAGGTCTAACATCATTTCTTCTCTACAAATTTAGAACAATTTTGAAGTTCCAAAAATTCCTTAACAGTAATCAACCATGTTAAAAACATGCTTGTCAGCCTCTGAAAATCATATGAAATGTTCGACTAACGGAACACTTTTCATTTACAAGTTTTTGAAAATTTACACCTCGGACAATTAGAAAAATAACATTGGAATAACCACATCTAAAACAAAAGATTCTATCATCACCCTTATCACAGGTGTGAAAGGTATGACCCAACTGTCTACAATTAAAGCATGTTGTTGAAGACTTAGCTGTATTAATTTTTTGGAGTTGTAAAAGTAGAATTCATATTTTTGGTTTAATACCTGAAAAATGGACTTTAGGTTTAATATTTTGTCTCCGGAAGGCTTATAATCAGATTGTCTTTGTGAATCTGAATAAGAATTAAATTTGAATTTAGAATTCTGAGCTTTCACTTGTTGTAATTTTTACAAAATTACTAAATGAAAAATATCAAACACTAACAAGGGCTAATTAGTAGCAAACCAAGGTTGTAAATTTTTCATTATAATCTAATTGTTCACCTTCCGAAGGAGGAATCTCTAATTGAGAAAATAAATTAACCATTTCAGAAAAAAAAGGGTTGGAATTTCATCAAAAGCCTGTTTACGATTTTAATATCATCTAACAAAATTGTTGTCCTTCCGGTAAAAAGTCGCTTTTAATTTAGTAATAAGATGTCCCAAGTATGCCGGTTTAACTGTATACCAAACCAAACCTTTCCTGCAAATAAATCAACACCTGATAAAAGCATTTCCTTTGAAATATTTCGAGCAATCATTAGCTCCCACATCTTTGAATAAATGTAAAACTTCTTTCTCCACTATTAAACTTTAAATTTAATTTATAAACAGGAACAGAACCTTTAGAAATTTGTGTTATCTATTAATTTGGAAAAATCTTCTGTTGGAATATTAACTGAAGTATTAACAGGTCATTTTGTGACATCGAAATATTTGAAGTATCTAAATTTGAAACATCATTATTTAATTCAATATTTTCATTAATAGATTCTTTAATTCTAACGATTTATTACATAAAGTCAACAATTTATCATGTAAATATAAAATTCATCATCAAAATTAATTCAAACGTTTCAAAATATGTAATAATCGTGTGTAGTCTAAGATATTCTGATTTCGATGGCTTATGTTTAAAAGTTTAATTGAAGACTGAATATGATTTAACTTTTCCTTCAATAATTTTCTACTGTTTGATCTATATCCCTTTTTGAATCAAATAAATTTGGATTGATTTTTGCATTTAAACGTCTTAAAAATTTTACGCTTCTCATCCACAATTAACCCTTCTGTGTGACATTGCGAAAACAATTTTATCACTATGAACATCAACTAAATAATTTGTTGACATGTAACATATTATATAACACACTCAATAAAGTTTTATATAAACACATAAAATACCAAGCGTAAAAAATCCTTAAAATTTTTTAAAATCAATTTATAAACAATCACAAGTGGAATAATTAAAAACAGCAATTCAGGTTTTTCTGGGTAAATTGTAATAAAAAAGTCAAGTTGCTGGCGCCAGTATAAACAAAAATCAAAACAAACCAATTGTGATTAAAAATGATAATTAATAAATCGGGTTTTTTCGTTATTTAAAAATTGTATTACAAACCTTTCATCCAACTATATGGTTATCATTTAATTTGCCCGTCCACAATCGGTGATTGGGAGGATTCTATTTATTGTTGGTAACCAACCTGAAATGTGCGTTTCTTGTTATTTTTATGCCTAATCAATAAAAAATGTATTAATTTAAAAATTAATTAATTGCATGCTCGGGCCATGTTATCTTTGTCCAGGAAAATAACAAAACCCTAAATAAGGAACAATAATAATGTTCTATCAATAAAAAATTAACAATGTGCAATTGTTTATTTACACAATAAATGGTTAAAGAGGTAAAATGGTTTTAAAAATTTATTTTCTTTCCCAATTTGTGATTAATACGGATGCGGAACGGTCAATTGGCGTTTTACTTTTTTCTTTCTTACTTTGTGTCTTATTGTTAAAATTGCATTTTAATATATTATTTGAGTGGTCAAAAATATAAATATAAGTTATAATGTTACGTGGTTTGTGTAAAAGTGAAAAGGGGAAAAAGTGCCAAAAACTGGTTAAAACATAATTTTACCACCACCAAAAATATGATGGCATGTATAAAAATTTAAAACCTTTGTGACTACTGCAAACATTCTGCAGCAAGTGAAAAATAGAGGCTTTCAGAATTGCTTTAAATCTCAAGAGGTTGAACGGGCGCCACAATGATCAGTCAGTTTTAAAAGAAAGGAACTATACTTATTTATAA
>JARFJB010001940.1:1030000-1137500 GCA_036346205.1 Vesta saturnalis | reverse complement strand
TTTTGTTGTAATACTATTTACTATTTGCCCATAATAACTCGATAGGGTTGAATTGGCAGTGATACGGAGTTAACGTAAAATTTGATGTCCCCATTGATGAGCGATTTCATCAATTGCATATATTTTTGGAACTTGTAAATCCTTGGCAATTTGTAATAATTCCACTTTTGGCATATCATTCGAATGAGAAATGTTGTGTTTTTTTTTTAAATTGAAGAAGGTCTTCTTTCTTCCAACTACTTGAGGTTAATTTTTCTACTAATGTCAACTGGCATTGTCAAGAATTATCACACTTGGCTTTTCTAAATTTGGTAAAAGCTGTTCTTGAAACCATTTTTGAAATAAATCAGCGTGGTAGTCTGCTGTCTAACTTGTACTGGAAAATACTTATCATGAATTATGTATAAAACAATCCTTGTTGCCAGCACTCAGTACTATAAAACTAAAATTTATTCGGTTAAAAATATTTTTAGCAAATCGGATTATTTTAATTGCCGTTTCCCTTCTCCTAGCTGTTTGTTTTTTGTGCTTTTTAAATCATTATCATGCCATGATTTTCGAACGCTTCCTCGACTAAAAATCCACGTCTCATCTAAAAAGACAGGATCGTAACTAATTTCACAACTTTTATTAGCAAAATATTTTCGCAAAAATGTTGCTCAAGCACCAGCAATATGAACCTGCTCCATTAAATGCCTTCTTCCATCGTCAACTTTGAATTCAAAACCAATTTTGTGTAACAATTGTTTCAAACTCGTTTTACTGACGGTAAATATTTTATCTTCTTTAAGTTCAGTTTGGAGTTTTTTGATAGAAATATGTGAACCTAAAATTAAACAGTGATTAACTCCATTTCAACAATAATTTCTGAATTATTTACCAGTTGCATGCATGGTGTAAATTTTTCGTTTCAAAACGTCTTTCACGTATTCGTCGATATCCTCTGACTTCGATTTCAAACGCAGCCTTTATTTTTGCGATGAATCCGGTGCCGACTTCTCAGATTCTAAAGCGAGAGCCATTCTTGACTTTGTTCGAGTTGCGGTTTTCTCAGAAATGCCGCATGCGAGAGCAGTTCGCTGCAACATAATATTACAGAAATATAAATTTAAATAGTGAAAATTATTAGGGTACCTGTATAATGGAAGTTAAAGGTAAGCTTGGACCCCCGTTATCGGGTTCCATCTCGAAATAATGCAATATATTCATTAACATTACTTGAGTTTGGCTTGTCAAAGGTTTACCTTTTAATGACATCATTATTTGCTGCAAAATAAGTAAATGTATTCAATCAATTGGAAATACATTTTCCATTATAAAATTACCTCGTTATTACGAGGTCTTCACTATTGTGAATATTAAAAATAATAGTTTTGAAAAAAACTGTTATTTACAAATGCAATGGAAACTAATAAATTACGAAGCGAAAGATAAAGTATTATAACTACAAAACACGATGCGATTATACGAAACGAAATACGAAGAATAATTTGAGCTGACAGCGTCATGCGCTTTGATTTTAGAATCGACATACGTTTTTAAGTCCTGCATTTAAAACATATAGCAGACGTATTTATTATAACCCGTCTTTCTTTAAGTGGGAACTTCGCACTAAGATAAAGAGAAACAGATGCATTTCCCAGTAATAATTATATCCCCATTCTCGAGTCTGCCATGATAGCGTATTTATGTCAATTAACCTCTGTCTGACATGAAAATTTTAAACGTCATTATGACATAAGTATATTATTGTTTTTATTTGTAGTGTTGCCTGTTTTCGTTATGAACGTATAAAAAAGAGGTTGCATGGTTACCCCAAAAATATTATAATTAAAATTGTTTCATTTCTTTTAATTTTCTAAGTTAGCATTTAGACGTCTGTTAATCTCTGTCTGACATGTTCTAAATGTCTCTTTGACATAGATAATTGTTTTTGTTTTTATAATGCTGCCTATTTTCGTAATGAACTGATTATGAAAGACGTTGCATAATTATCCTAAAAAAATGTTATTAATATTATTTCATTTCTCTTAATTTCCATTTCGCAGGTTGGAAGGTCGTGATATTTTGTAATGCATTGATGAAGTTTAATGCAATATTAGTATATTCCATAACCCACTTTGAATTATTTCTACATTGCATCATTGTTCATATTTTGCTTAAATTATGCAATTGACAACATTAGAAATTACCATTAATTAATAAAATAGGATTTACAAAAAGATAAGATTAGTTACATTAAAAACTGAAAGTTGAGCTAATTTCTGGTCAAATAGGTAGTCATAATAAACGTAAAGAAAAACCCAACCCGGTATATAATGCAACACATCTCCGTCCGTAATTGGAATACTTCTACAACCTATGACAGAGAGTAGTAATTGAGAAATAGTATATGAATTCTTCTCTTTTAGTTCAGTTCACCAATTCTAACCACCACCTAGAAAATTTTTAGGAATAAGTTAATTCGAGGAAATTTTTCCAATTATTATTGGTACTAACGTTAATCAACAAATGTATACTTATTTCTAGAGATGAACTTCTTTCTGTAAGTGTAGGATTTGGGGAACACCCAGTATTTAACAGAATATAATTGGTTATAAATATATATTAATCTCATTAAGTGAAGGATTTTAGTTTACTATTAATTAATTAATTCATTATCTGTCGTATGTTCTTATAACGTCTGTCTACGGTCTTTAAAGTTAAAACACCAGCAAGTACATAAAAGCTACCTCATTTGCAGAGTAACCCTAAAGCGTATTGTGTTTTTGTATGCTATTTGAAGAACTATACATATACAATTATAAAACACAAAAGCATGTAATTCTCTTTGTATATGTAAAAGAACAAAAATATCTTTGAATTTGCCAAATTAGATTTTGTAGACATAACATCTTGATATACAATTGAGATACCTACAATTAAACAATAGAGATTTTTTTATTATCACGTTTAGATAAATATTAATTGAGGCAACTGAAATATAATTATAGAATTAAAATAAAGATTAAATTTATACATGCAGCAAATTACAGCAAATCAATTCCCGGGGGTGATTACTTATGTAGACATTATAAAACATGAAAATAATACTTGAACTGAGAGAATTCCTATACACAACACCATTAATATACTCGATAAGTAAAAAATTAGAATATCCGTATTTTATAAAACTAATCATCTTATTAGTACAAAAGCAAGTGAACGCGTGCATGTTTGGAGAATGGTGGGCCCTCGGAAAATAAAAATCTTCGAAAGATCCGTTTTGTAATGTGAAACCCGTGACTTCGAGGAGTTTTCTTTGATTATAATTTTTACTTAACGTAAATTTCTAAATAATCAAAAAAAATCAGAACAGGCGGCGCAATAATCGACCCGAAATATTCTCAATCCTTTCAAGAAATAATTGGTCCAGATATCTTCGTAACTTTACTTTTTAGTTTCCAACGGAGCTACAATTTTTCAAGAAGATATCTCAAATCGAAGTTTTCCGTTTTTTTCTATATATGCCGAGATGGACGTGTCCCATTATTAAGTACTTAACCTAAAAAATATCAAGTTCAAATAGGAAGAACTATAGAGAGCTATCTGGAAAAGTGAGAATATAATTTATCTGTTTTTACAGGTAGCGTTACAAACATACAGCTTACAGAAAAAAATGTTACTTTTTTAATTTTTGATTTTATATCGATTGGTTTTAGAATTAGGATCGTGCCAATCTGGAGGTAACAAACGCAACAAAGATAACAATCCGGTACATTGAATTTTAGACGACTTATTGACGATTTGAAAAACACGGGGTGAGTAGACACCGAATTTTGCCTCTTATATTTATTTCCCATGAACAAATTTTCCCCATATTGCCCTATTTTTGCATACATCTTTTGATTTCGCAAGGCTCATGTACAGATTCATCCTACTATTTCAAAAACTCATGATAGTTCGTTCTCTAGTTAATAGCTCGCTGTGCTGCATTCAATCACCACTTTTGAAGTCTGCCAAGCGTAGTTTTACCCTTAACTACATACATCTGCTGCGTTAATTGTTCTTCCTTCACCCTTTTAATGTGATCCAACGAACGATACAGCCCTTCCTCTGTTTTTCCACGCCACACTCATTCTTCACTCTATCCATTCTCATTTATATCACTTGTTTCGCAGGTGATACTCTCATTTTTTCTTCAAACCTACATATACGTTAGGTTGTAAGCTGCTTTCGCTTACTCTAATTAAATGTTTACTTTAATTTGCCTCGGTCTACCTTAACCGGTTTTTAAATATATAAAAAGGGGAGTTGTTCGTGACTGCTGGGATTGATCACTACTTCTTCCACACTTAGCAATATACTCGTAAGAGTTTTAGACGTATATTATTCCTATTGGTCATAATGCTAGAATACTTAAAACTAACTTACATATAAAACAAAATGAACAAACTAAAAATAGGTATTTTAAAACAAGCAAACAAACAAAATAAACAATGCGTCTTCTTCTGGATAAGTGCCTTTTCGGTCCAGGGATTTGGCGGTGTTGTTGTCCTCCTTAGGCAGCTCTTTACGTTCGCTGTGAAAATACGGTTAGCAAGATGTTTAGATATCAAAAGGAACTAATCTTTAATTATATTGTTGCATTTTAGTGAAACGAATTCATTTAAAATAAATAAGAATTTTATAATACGGCCCTGTTGGGTAGCTATCAGTTGCACAAGTATTTACAATTATAACGGGAATAACAGGCGTACTTCGATATGATAACAAGGGTAACGCTCTTATACCTTTGGGGGTCAACTAGAAAAATTAATATTTTTAAAGGGATTCTTTTATACAGAATTTAAATGGTATAAATGAAATTCTTCTACCATTAATTTTTGTGAAATGGACTTTTATATTGCCTTTATAAAATTTAACTTACGGTCTACTATTTACAAACGTAGAATAAAAAGAAACCGACTAATGTATACAAGGTTTTCTTAACTAATTGTATATAGGATAATCTTAATTACGATACATTATGATCTATTCTAATTACGTTTAGTAATTGGCGGGGATTCTGACGTAACAAAAACTATTAATGTTTTTGAAATTCCCGTCGGAGGAGATATAAAATCGTTATTTGAGGATTTCTGTAAATTTTAATTAAACAGAATTATTAGCAAATAATCAATTCAAAAAAAAAATTGGTAAAGACGGCTGGCTCTTTATAAGGTATAGAAGGTTATGCATTTTACAACGTTTGGCAATTTCACCAAGATCGTCCATGATGTTTTTATGTGTGGATGTATGTTAGTATCTACAATAACTCCTGGAGCTGATTAGTATTTGGGAGAAATCGAACGGCACAGAGGCAGGTTGATTAGGAGCAGCTTTTGGTTTTTATCAATTAATTATGTTCCATGCAATTTTTTTGATATCACGCATAATTTTGAGGCAAAAAATTCCAAAGATAGAATTTAACTTTTTCAATATCTGAATAATGATTAATTTTGTAAGAAAATGCGTAGACGTATTTTTGAAAGAAAATTTAATTTAACATCACTTTTCTGTATAAAGTTTCTTCATATAAAGCAAATTAAGTCTAAAAATTAATTAAATAGAATTGAAAATGCTTAAATTGTATTATCGATATTTTATAGAAGAGGGCGGATTCGGAATTTTTTTAATTTAGCATCTAAATGTTAGGCACACATTTTTTTCATGCGTAGTACGTGCATTAAATAATTCACAAAATCTCTCCTAAAGTTTTTCACATCCATGTTTCAGCAAAATTGCCCTCACTTCTATTCCTTATCTCCACTACGTTCCCTTGTTACACTTTTCAGCCAGTTAACTGTCACTTCCGTGCAACTTATATCAAAACATTCTTTTTCGCATTTTTTCAATCCAGAATACCCCACGTCCCTACTATTCGGTAGACCTACTTCATACTTCGTCCTACTACGCACCACGATTTTTAATTTTATAACCCACTTCACAAAAGATTATTACTTCCTGTAATATATATATATATATATATATATATATATATATATATATATATATATATATATATATATATATAGTTATGTCTAAATTCATTTAAAGCTCAAGGGTCTAGTTTCTGAAGAAACTCTCAGACACGTAGATTTTATTTTTGACTGCGGTTTTAGTTGTTGCCCAAAAATAAGTTACGACCACCAACTTGATTCTGTCAAATGGACATGGTACATGAGATTCTCAAAATACAAAGCAGATTCAGAAAATGAAATAAAAAACAGGTTTCCATTTGAGAAAATCAAGTTGATAGTCGTAACTAATGTTTGGGTCACCCTATATACAAAATTTTACCACTAAAAAACCGCAGTGAAAAATAAAATTTACGTGTCCGAGTGTTTCTCCAAAAACTAAACACTAGAACATTAAATGAATTTAGACATAACTTCTGGGACTCACTGTATGTATACATGTGTGGGTGTGGGTATAGATGCGAGTGTGGATGTGCGTGTGGTGTGGTGTGTGTGCGTGTGCGTGTGCGTGTGCGTGTGCGTGTGCGTATGCGTATGCGTGTGTGCGTGTACGTGGGCGTGTGCGTGTGCGTGTGCGTGTGCGTGTGCGTGTGCGTGTGCGTGTGCGTGTGCGTGTGCGTGTGCGTGTGCGTGTGCGTGTGCGTGTGCGTGTGCGTGTGCGTGTGCGTGTGCGTGTGCGTGTGCGTGTGCGTGTGCGTGTGCGTGTGCGTGTGCGTGTGCGTGTGCGTGTGCGTGTGCGTGTGTGTGCGTATGCGTATGCGTGTGCGTGCGCGTGTGCTTGTCGTATTCGTATGGGTGTGTGTGTGTGTGTGTGTGTGTGTGTGTGTTGTGTGTGTGTGTGCTGTGTGTGTGTGGGTGAGTGCGTGCGTGTGTACGTGCGTCTGTGTATGCGTGCGCGTGAGTGTGGATGCATGTTAGTACATACATAAAATTTCGTACTCTTTCGTTCTCTTGTGTGTCAAACTGTACACCTTATATAACCGTTTAGACGTACACTGAAATGTATACAACTATAACAGATATAATAAGGGTGCTTCCAAAATCTTAATCACAATTCCTAGAATTGCAAAATACTGATCTAGTGAGTAAACTGTGCCCCTTTTGGCATCATTCACCTAAAATTGTATAAACGTATATTTGGGTCTAAAGATTGCCTGTGTTGCATATATCTTAATCGGTATAGTTAGTGGATAACATAAATTATTAACTAATGAAAATGTGGGTTATTATTTATTACAATTACATTAAAAATGTCTAATGTCAACTTTCTAGATGCTTATTATATTTGACGGTAAGTTCAATCTCATTTGAATAATCATAATTACGGATTTGTATAATAACATGTGAGCAAAAATACACTAATTTTAAAAAACAAAAGAACAATGAAATAACTTACAGTGCAGAATTCTTGATGTATTTACGGACAGATGTACACTTACCTGAAAAAAAAATTAAATTAGTGCATCATTTCTTGACAATGTACTGCGTTATCGATAAATATTCATTACGTATCTCCTTTTACTGGTCCAAACGTAAAGTTGTAGAAAATAATGATTTTTAAATTAAAATAAGAGAACTGCTTACTTAAACTATTTGTGATTGGAGCACTAGAACTAATTGTAATTTTAGGTATTTAATAGAACTACCACGATTTGGTGAACACATTCTCAGATTTTAGGATATAAGTAGGCATTGCAGAGTGTGAAAACTGCCACAACTCCTCAAACATTATCAAGTAACACAACTTACGTTATGAAAAGGCATCTGGCATATGGTGGTGGCATTATCGAGACCAATATCAAGGAAGCAGAGATTAATGGACATAATCAGAATTTGACGAAGCATGTGCGTATCATAAAAATAGTAGGGTGTGTAAATATTTGTATGTTTAGATCTGTCCAATCACCTTTCGGATATGTGTAAGAATAGGTAGTAGCCTAATACTCTCATACGCTATTCCAATTTCTACAGTTAACGTTCCAGCTCAAAAGATAATTCCTTTAAGGCTGCTCGCAACATATTCTGCATACGTTAGAGTTTGTTCACGATGATGGTGTTGGACACGATCGAACTACTGATACTTCTTTCCATGTTGCAAAACAATCTTATTTTATTCGTATTCCTCCCAAATTTGCCGCATGCTATTGTTATCGACATCTTCGGGAAGGCAAAAAATCCGTAATAATAAGTTTCCGAGAGTAGGCGCAATTCAAGGCAACCCGCATCTCGCGATCCTGCCTTCCATCGCATTCGATATTCTACTACTATTCTATTCTACTATTTCGAAAACTAAAAATAGGACGATGAGTAAATTCGGCAATAAGGAGCTTGAAAACTTTAATTGGGCGAACTTAATCGATCTTGTGTAAAAAGTAAAAGTATCTCACATAGGTTGGTCGTTGATAATTTCACACCAAACGTTTACTGAAAACTTATTATTTATTTGTAATTTTTAATTTTGGGTGGGTTTTCATAGAACCAGAATTGTGAGTTTGAGTTACTATTGATACCGTCTCTATGGGCGGTAACTTCGTCAATTTGTGCAAAGTATTGGTTACTTTTTACAATTACCTTAAATGGACCATTCTAACAAAAGGAAAATGGTTTCTTAACATAATTGTCACGTATAAAACTGAGAATAGAAGGAATTACACGTTATCTTTAAACGTAGTAATACTAGGATCAGATGGTAAGCAGTAGTACGTAATTTATAAATCTTTAGACAATTTAGATTCAAATGGACCACTTCTGCCAGTTGTAATCATTTTAGGGTTTCCAAATCTTAAAATTCAGTTAGAAACTAAACCATCGACAACAGTTTTACTAGAAACACAGACGTCGACATTTAGTGAGCAATATTCAAACCGTGTTATTGGAAGATGAAGTCTATTTCCCCGGCCGGCGCGTTCGCCGGATCTTACTTGTTTGGATTTCTACCTAAGTGGTAGAGTGAAGGATCTGGTTTTCCAAGAGAAACCAACAACCCGGGGAAATTCCATGGAAAAATACGAAATGTCATTAGAAGTTCGGGGCTGAAATTGAAGTAAATTTTTTTTTACCAAAATTAGATTAAATAAATGCATCGAGAATGATGCAAGATATTTTGAAAATTTTTGAGCCATTTCTGGTTAAACTTTCCTTGTGTAGTTAGTTCTAAGATTTTTGTGTTTCTGCTTTATTGTTATTGCTGATGATCTGTATCACGAAGGAGTTTTCACTAAAATTTAGGTAATTTTAAGCCGCGTAACAGTATGTCAAATTAATAGTACCGTTCTATCTAGTTTTTTTCCAAAAAATCACAAAAATGTGTAATCGCTGCAAAGAACGCCCTGTAGTCCATTGGTTTCAAACTAAATTTCTCTTTCAAACGAGACTAAGAATATTCGAATCCGTTGAGGGGTTCAATTGTAAATACTTTAAAGCAGACAAATTCAAAAAGTATCTGTGATTGCACTTGTTCCGGAAGCAGCTATAAAGTAGATAATTCGTTATATTTATTTATAGACACTAGGTTACAATTGTAAAATTATCTAAGAACTTTAGTTTTAAGTTAGTTATAGGCATATAATATAATTTTTGTTTTGTTATTTTTATTTTATTCAAGGTTTAGATGGAAGAGCAACAAAGATGATACCCAAGTTGACCCTCGTGTTGGGGTTAATTGCATAATGTTTAGTCATTTCTGTTTTTAATATATACATGTTCATATATACTTTTGCTCATTAGGACATTATGTCAAATAATATAGACTATTATTATTATTATCATTATTTCGCAGTTGACACAAATTTCCTTGGTATTGATCCGGAACTCATCCAGAGTTCTTAAGAGCAGTTACTGGAATGTCTTCCGTAGGATGTGTGCGGTCCCACACAAAGCGGTCTTCTGTGTTCCAAAGGCATTTCGCGTTCCTGGTATTTGGTTCAAATAGTTTTTTAGTCCCTTGCTGACCGTACCAAAAGCTCCAATTATAACTAGGATTGTTTTCGTCTTTGTTTTCCATGACTTGGTGATGTCGATGCTCAGTCCCGTGTATTTTGAGATTTTGTCGGTGTTAATTACAGGTTGCGGAGTGTGTTGATACAATTGATCTGACGCTGTGTTCCCTAGCTGTTTACATATCGTCCAATGAACATAGCTGGCTACTTTATTGTGTCGCTCCACATAGTCTGTAGCAGCTAATGTGGAGCAGCTAGATATAATGTGACTTGCCCTTTCTTCGGCTTCTCCACATATTCTGCATTTGCTGTCGATTTGGCGTTGAAGGATTTTCCTTTGGTGGTACCTGGTGTTTATGGCTTGATTCTGTGCCGCAATAATTAGGCTCTCCGTCTCTCCTTTTAGAGCTGGGTTTTGTAGCCCCGCTAAACATGTTTCGTAGTCTATGACTGGCTCGCTCAGATGTTTCAGAGACTAACCATGTAGTGGTTTTTCCTTGACATGCTAAATTCGGTTTCTCTCGATATTAACTTTCAGTGTCTCGGTCTGTGATTCTTGTCCACCCACATTATAGTGCGTACAAGTTTCCCTTGCGGTTTTTTCTAGAGAGTATTTATGTTTACTTGGGTCGTGATTTTTAACCATTTTCATGAGCTTATCTTCACTTCAATCAATGTAGTTGCTAACACCAACGATGGAGATATTGAACGCAGATTCGAGTACGATTAGTCAACGGCCTCCATTATGTCTTTTTACGTACAGGCGGTCGGCATCAGCTTTCTGGTGATCCATCTTCTCAATTTCTGTTGTTGTACAGTTTATAATTCAAAAACTGTAGGAAGGGGCAGTTACTGCTAAGCTATTAATGGCACTGATCTTATTCTTTGCGTTAAGATTGCTTCTAAGTACTAATCGGACACGTCGGTAATACTCCTGAGCAATCTTCTCCTTCATGACATCGAGTTGGGTCCCATTTCCGTCATCAACTCTTAGGTATTTGTAAGTATCTTCTTCCTCAATGTTCTTGATAAACTAGTTTTCATTCAGTAGAATGTTTTCATTGCTGGTTCTCTCCCCATTTCTGAAGATTATGGAAGCATGCTTATCCAGACCGAATTCCATTTGGATATCGTCACGCAATGTCTTCACGATATGCATTGCTTGTCGCATCTCCTCCTCACTTTTGCCGAAGATCTTGAGGTAGTCCATGTAAAGCAGATGGCTTACGGTATTGTTGTTGGCCATAGTGTAATCCATTTGCTGTTTTTTGACTTATTCGAGAATGGAATAAGTGCGATGCAAAATAGCAAAGGCGACAGTGAGTCACCCTGGAAGATTCTCCGCTTTATCGGATTTTGTCTGTTATGATATTGAAGTTTTGATGAAAAGGCTTCATTTCCGTATTCCACCTTCTCATAGATGTAGAGATGTAGAAATTTCTTATTGTAGGGCTTACCTTATAGATTCTTAGCGTTTGGAGAACCCATGAGTGTGGGACGCTGTCGAATGCTGTCTTGTAGTCGATCCAGGCCATGCATAGGTTCTTTTTCCGTTTCTTCGCATCTCATTGATAGTTCTGATTAGTTCTGGATGTAGTTAGATTTTAATCTAGAAGTTTTGCAGCTTATCCGGGTCTTTACTATTGTTATTATTATTATTATTATTATGATTATTGTTATTATTATTATTATTATTATTATTATATTATTATTATTTGCTGTACTTATAGGGATGTTTTTCCAAACCTGTGGGCTTTACCATTGCGAGATAGAGCCACTGCGTGCCCTTATCCGGACACCCGGTATAATACACTTTTTCGTAGTTGCGCATAGTTTATTGAGCATATTGCGCAGATGTATTGCGCTTAAGATCTTCACGAATTATTGGGTTCTAAGTGGATTTTATTTCTACACTAGATTTTCTTATCGGATTTTCTGCCAGTGCGATGTATGTGGCTTCCCAGTTTTTTACGAGTTGTATTATCGTCCTTTGCAACTATCTGTATGCTATCCTATTGGATTCGGTGGTCTTCATTTCAGATATGTTCGAAGATTCTTGATTTTTCTACTTCGCCTATGCGTATGTTGTTCTTATGATCCTGAGTTAGCACTTTGAGTGGTTTACTCGTATGTATGATCTGCCGCATTCGCATGGCAGGCTGTATACACAATTCTTGGAATTCTGGGCTTCATTGTGTGGTTTGGTTTTGGTTAATACTCCCCTGAGCGTTCTTGTCGATTTGAAGGCAGTGAGTATCTTGTATTTGCTACCTACCTTTCGTATTTTGTCCGAGGTACCTGGTATATAAAGTATTACCGCTTTTATTTTCATTCGTCTTCTTCGGTTACCCTTCCCTGTTTAGGTTAGGTGCTATACCAGCGTAGCCATTTTCTTTAAGTGTTTCAGCGGTGTTTTTCTTTTCCTTTTTTAGGTCGTCTTGTTTCGATCATATTGTTTCAAATCTATCGTACAAGCATCTTCCCACGCCTAACTTCACAGTGTTGTGGTGATTTGAGTTGTACCGTAGGTACCCTTCCGAGCAGGTGGGTTTGTGTACAAGTACATCCAGGAATGGCTCCAATTCTATTGTGAATTTTATGGAGAGTGTGCGGTTATTTCGGTGATTTAGGAATTCATCCAGCTTATGTTTGTCATGTTGCCAAACTACGAAAGTATATCGTCTAAGTATTTAAGCCACATCCTTGGTTTTTCTGAGAATCCGGATATCGCTGGGTCTTCGAAGTCTTTCATGAATATATTGCTCACTATGGGTGATAGTGGGGAACCCATCGCAATACCAAACTCTTGTTGGTAAAATCTGTCTTCTACTTGGAAGTATGTTGTTCAAATACAGATTGTCAGAGGTTCCATTATTGTGTTTACCGAGAGTAGCGTGCGTTCGTCTAACGTTTCATCCTTTTACAGTCTGGCCCTTATGATAGTGCCTTGTCGGAGGGCACACTCGTGAATAAGGCTCAAGATGTCGAATCTTGCCAGTTCTTCGTCACTGGGTTGGATAGACTCGTTTTTTCCCGATAAGGGCGCGATGATAAGTAACATATAGTGTGCTAATGGATAAAAAGGAGAATTTTTCCAGCTCACAATTGGTTTTAGAGGAATTCCTCCTTGTGCATCTTTGGCAGGCCGTACACGTGCGGGGGTTTGTTGTAGTGTGGCGTGAGTTTAGTTCTCTAGTAATCGGAGAAATCCCTTATGTTTCGCCAGCGTTTGGTATATCTGCTTTCGATTGATGGTATGGAATGTTTTGGTATTTGTTTGTATTGTCCAGTAGTTGTTGGATCTTACTGTCTCCATATCGATTACCACACTCGTGTTTCTATTGTCTTCCGGGAGGATCTTGATCGATGGATCATTCTTCCGGGAAATGACTTTTCTCCTTTCAAGGTTCGAGAGGTGAGGTTTAGTTCGCCTAGATAAATTTAGGACTGATCTAACCTCACTTCTCTATTCTTAGACTTCTTCAGAGTTTGATTTCATAGTTGGTTCAACTTGCGGTTATTATATCTACTTTTGGAATATACCTGGGTGTATCGCATAGTCTTTGTCCAGAACCTTTGCTTCGTTTTCGTTCAACTGTTGCTTGAGATGTTTATGACAGTGTTCTTCCGATTGGTGTTCGTTGCTTCTTTCTTCTCCTTCTAGTTTCTTCTACTAAATTTCTTTGCGCATTGCCTATTTGCTTTTGGTAGCTGTACTTATCCTATCAAAGTCTGGTTCGTTCTCTTTATTTCGAATAGTTTCCCTAACCTCGTTGAATTGTTGTTCGAGCTGGTGCTTTCTGAAATGGTTATATAGCTCTGCTTGCAATTTGTGGTATTTTCCGGGCGTGAAACGATGTTGTCTAATTCGTTTTTTGACTAATGCTTCACTAGCTCTCTTTGTGATGTGTGATATATAAACCAAAGAACTTGTTTTGTCATTAAATCTAAATGCAAGACTTCTTGAAGACGTTGACATTCTGTGTTGATACTTCTATTTTTTTTTTCAATAATTTTATGTTGTTACTCTTGTATTTATGCTTGTGAATATTCAATTTACATAACGCATATGTTACTATAACCATAGATGGATTTTTTAGTGATTAGCTTTCTCAGGTAGTTGTTCTAGTGAAATGTTTTCGTTCGGTATAAAAAGAATTCTAACATTTATAGATAATTTTATTAAAAATAATTCTTTCAAAAACAATGTGTCTAAAGATCTAAATATAGATCACCTTATAATTGTTTCAGTTTTTACCTTCCAACCTGCATATACATATGTAGATATAGAGGGTTATTCAATCGACTTTTTTTTTACTATCACTAAATCGACTTATTAGCTCATTTTTTTGGCCAAGGTCCGCCATGATGTCTGGATGCCTGTGTCTCTGTGTCTGTGTGGATGTATGCTAGTATTCACGATAACTAAAGAACGATACCTACATACCTAAAATTTTGTATTTCAGTTTTTTTTCATTGGGCTTGGAGCTGACTAGATTTTGGGAGAAATCCAGTGGCGGAGAGGGTGGGTTTATTAGGGTCAGTTGTACATTTCAAATCTAGATATAGACCTTAAACATATCTATTAATTATGTTATATGCATTTTTTTGATACGACGCGTAATTTAGCGGTGAATAAAGTCTAGAATTTAAGTGTTAGTTGAATTTTTTTCAATATGTGAATAACGATTAATTTTATAAGAAAGAGTGTAGACATATTTTTTAAATAAAATTTAATTTTACGTAACATTTCTTTATAAAGTTTCTTAATATAACGCAAGGTAAGTCTAAAAATTAATTAAATATGAATGAAAATGGTTAAAGTATATTATGATTGATATTATTGATCGTATAGTCTTTGGATTTTTTTTAAGTTAACATGTATTTGTGTCTATTAATCTCTACCAGACATGAAGTTTTAAACGTCATTCTAACATAGATTATTGTTTTTGCTTTACAATGTTGCCTGTTTTCGTTATGAACGTATGAAAGGGGTTGTAGAATTACCCTAAAAAAATTATTATATAGCTTATCCTACGAAAATTTCGATGCACGTCATTAATTTATGTAAGTAGTCCCTACGTTCTAGATTGTTTCCATCTTCTTTATGGGGACATACGAAATAGTAGCATAAATAATTTGTTGGAACTAGCTAAATAAATTAATGACGTGCATCGAAAATAAGCTATACCAGTATTCAGAGCAGTTGCGTCATAACTAACTTTTTTTCACCCGCCTATTCTGTACCAGAGGTTGCAGATAAAACTGATTTAGGTTGGCAATTCTATCTGGTGTTGTCAAGCGTTTCTGACATTAAACATTTGACATTACACATAACTAAATTTTATTATTGTGATAATATAAACATAACCCCGGAAGCTGAGTAGCGAAACTGTTATTTTTCACAATCTTACAAAATCGGCGTCCTCTGACAGTATTAATATTAGTGACGTAACTGCTCTGAGTCGTTAAAATTACTATATTTATTATTTATATTACTTTTAAGTTGGCATCTAGATCTCTATTAACCTCTGTGTGACATGAAGTTTTAAAAGTCTGTTTGACATATATTATTGTTTTCGTTTTTCCAATGTTACTTATTCTCGTAATGAACTTATTATAAAAGGGGTTGCGTAATTATCCTAAAAAAATGTTATTAAAATTATTTCAATTCTTTTAATTTCCATTTTGTAGGTGGGAAAGTAGTGTGGTGTCCCACACCAGACATTTTAAGAAATTGTGATGGTGTTTTATCACCAATTTCTTCTGTAACAAGCAAGCGTTTAATCCTCTTATTTAGTGATAAGGATATTTTTTTTAAACATGAAGTTTCACCGGTGGGAGACAATTAAGTCCCTCGCCCTCAATGCTATGTCTGGATCTAGAGAGCAACTACAACTTAATAATATTTTGGTAATTTAACAAATACATTAGTTACTTCTTCACCCCAATTGCTGATAATGTTCTCTTAGTGTTCACCGATTGTTATAATGCAGAATATTATTATAACTTTAAATGAAAATTTTACTCCGATCAATACAATTTTTTTTGGACAAACAAAACCAAACCTAATTCTAATTAAGTATAATATCTTTTTTATTGAATAGCATAATATGTATTGTAAAACGTTAATTGGTTTCACTAACCTTTTCTACAGGTCATATTGAAATTGTGTATTTAGAATTATCGTTATACTCTAGTTTTTGTAACTACGCAGGAAAATATATACAGTATTTCTAAATCATTTACGTAATATAGTATTGCAAAGATATCAAAAAGAATTAAAAGTATATAAATTTGCATATAGAACTACTACATCTAAAAATTATATCGTGTTGCAACTAAATTGTTTTAAGTATGTTGAATTGAAACGCAAAATTATTGTTAAAGAATTCGCTTTAAGAGAAATAGAAAGAAAATGAATTTTGAGAGAAGTAATAGTGATTGTTAATTTAAAATCTAGATCAACGTAGATCTAAACAAATATATCCATATGAACTTATTTACAATCCTTGGCCTCAATTCTAAAGCTTCTATCCCTTCTGGGGCCTTTTGTATTCCGATGACACAATACCCAGGGCAGCTAGTAATCATGTCTTATTAAAAGGGTGCAGCACTGACAACTCTCTACACAATAGAGAACTCAACAAATGTCAAATGTATCCGTGCTCTAAAACAAGATGAGAACTAAGTACATTTCATCCAATTAATTTTCTGACAAAACTTCGCTTGACTCGAAGCCAAATAATATTCTTTTATCATAAGCATTTGGAACGTAATAGAGGAACGGGTGAGTAGATATCTGTACAAAGGGACCTCCTCATTTTTATAAGTTTTCTTGTAGTTCTTTAATTACGAAGCTAACTAATAAAATGAGTTCCCGTGGACTGTAATAACAGTGAATAGAATGTCTTCTACTTTTGTTTGTTTTGGAATATCAATGATTATTGCGGGCGTATTCATTCATTCATTCTAACAATTTATATACCCTTAACGAGGACAGAATAATGACTGATTAATGTAACTTGTTTGAACATACAATGAGAATAAGCTTGCAATTGTAAAATAAAATTTAAAATAAAACAGGGAAAACTTGGAGATCCGTTCTGAAATTAATTACTATGCATTCGCTATGTCTAAACACTACTATGTTTAATTTTATAGATGTAATATGTACTCAACTACAATAATTAAACTTAGTGCAAACACCCTAGAGCCTGATTACAATATGTACACAATTTATTATTTTGTTGTATAAAAGACGCTCTGTTCTGATTTTATATATAAGTATGTATGCGAATTATAAAAAAAAAAACAATTCAAAGAAGCCTACTTATTACATCTAAACAATTTGTTACGTAAAGAGTAATTTTCTGAATATTCAATAATTATTTTATTTTAATAAAATTGGCATTCTGTTTCTATAGGCTTATTGGATTAATTATACATATATACGAAGTAGCTGTCATAAATATCGGCCTGACAGGATTATACAAATTCAAGCTTTTGAAGCACTCGCATCAATTTTTTGAAGTTCAAGTGATGCCATGTTAGAGTCTTAAGTTGCTACATAGCATTAGTAGGTTTGTATGATCCCAAACTTTGTTTTAGAAAACCTTTGTATATAGTTCCTACCAAACTTTAGCACTTGCACCCCAAAAATATGGTGATGATTATGTCTAAATGTAGGTAAGTAGGCGAAGAAAAACAAAAAAATTTATAAAAATCTCTCGAAAAGCAGATACTGAAGGTAAGGTATTATTTACAGTTACTTGTGTAACTTTAAAAGTTATATCAAAATTTTCAATTATTGAAAGTTACGATATGTTTTGCATATTTATCAAGCGTTATATAAATTCCCATCTTGTTCCACAAACTTATTTAACTAAATTTTCGGAAAGAAGACAACTAACTATTAAAACTTTTAAAACTAGACAAGAATATACAGTGGTATGGAAGTTTGAAAAAGCACATTAAAACTAGGGAGAACAATTTATTAATGCAAGATCATGCTTGTGTTGAGGGTAATCCAGACATCTCAACTCCAGGAATACAAGCTTAGTAAAAATTTTAAGATGGCATTAATTTCAGCCCTACAAGTTGCGTATTGCCTACACCTTGAGATCAGAGGATTATTATCACTAACATTTCGTAGTATTTAATCGACAAAACAGACACCACTGTTTGCACTAAAATACTCATGCAGTTCCATGTCGAAAGCAAGATCGATTCGGGCTGAATGTATTTTGAACCTGTTATCTTCAATAAAACTTTAACACCTCAACGGTATTTAGAAATCCTCCAAATATTCTTGGAAGATTTCATGGATGACTTACCTTTGACAGAGTTTAAATAAAATTTATACATAAAGTTGTACGTACTTATTTAAAATACTTTGGATTTTTTACTGGTGTATATTTGTACTTATGTTATACAAATCTAAACGTTTCAATAACACCATTAAAAATACCCAAAAAGCTAAGTGCTTTATACAGTGAGTCCAGGAGTTATGTCTAAATTTATTTCAAGTTCAAGGGTCTAGCTTGTTGAGAAACGCTCGGAGACGTCGATTTTTATTGCGGTTCTTTTAGTGGTAAAATTTTGTGTGGCCCAAAAATAAATTACGACCACCAACTTGATTTTGTCAAATGGAAACATCTGTTTTTATTTCATTTGCTGAATCTGCTTTGAATTTTGAGTAAATCTCATGTACCATGTCCCATACCTAAAGTCAACAGATCTCGAGGAATTTACAATTAAACGTATCAACAATTAAGACCGTACCAAGGAAGGCGGCCTTTGTTTTCTGTCAAAAGGAACAATTTGTTCAAACAACACAACAACAAATCAAATCAAATGTTTAGTTTCTATTTGTGTACGTGTTCTATTACCAAATCCAATCATTTTTTCCCATTCCGTTAACTTCACCTTTTCGGAAAGGACAGATATTGAAATTCGACGTCGGAGATAAATTGACATATACAACGAAATGAAAACATGTACCTATTGTTTATGGATCATCTTGGATACGATTATTTTGCAAGTGTTCTTGATAGTTTTATAAAGACAGTATTTATTCTTTTTTCGTTAATATATCGAGATCTGTTGACTATAGGTATAGGACATGGTACATCAGATTTATTCAGAATTCAAAGCAGATTCAGAAAATGAAATAAAAAACAGGTGTTTCCGTTTGACAAAATCAAGTTGGTGGTCGTAACTACTTTTTGGGCCACCCTATATACAAAATTTTACCACTAAAAAAACCGCAGTCAAAAATAAAAATCGACGTGTACGGGCGTTTCTCCAAAAACTAGACCCTTGAACTTTAAATGAATCTAGACATAACTTCTGGGACTCACTGTATATGTGTAATAACGGTGAAAGTTTATATTTTCATATTTTTATCCCAAATAGACTTAATAATGGACTCACCAAATTTTAGGGCGTAAATACGAATACATAACGAAATAAAATGACAAAACGATTTTGTAAATAGAACTTCTCTTATTGGTAAGGTTAGATTAACACGGATGAAGGACTTACGTACCAATAGGCGCTTCCTACCTGTTGAATGAAAATACATACATAAACTTAAGTAAATTAAACACAGCGGGATTATCTTAAGTCTGTATTTCTAATAGATTTTTGGAAGATCATTTCATACCAAGCCACGACCGTAAAGCAACAGGCCACTAGAATGGTATTACCCACGTTCAATTGATCCTTATCGACCGGGAATCATAATCAGCTGGAATAGTCAATCCTTCCTTTATATGTGAACGTAAACTTTAAATCAAGTTAAATAAAGTTAATTACACTTCTCCGGTATATATTCGGAAACTAACAGCGATATATTTAATCCCAGTCCAGACGTTAGCAAATTCTATATACAAGCGCCGTTTCTTTATTCCTAAACAGCTGTGAGTATGCTTATTATTAACAGTTCGGCACAAGATTTTCAATAAACAGAGTACCCAGAACACTTGCACATACAACGCCCCTTCAAGGAGTAAATTGTTTCACGACATGGGGAAGTACTAACGATAAACACTTTCCCTTCTCGGTGGAAACAAGAACGTTATAACTAATTGACGAAACACAAACACAAACTATTTCCCTGAGGCGATTTAACTCTATCTTTATATCCATATTTAGAGAAAAGGTAACCATTAAAATTTTCCACACATATGAAATAATAAACTCAAAATGTTACACGGAAATTTTCTCAAGAATGCCACACGCAATCTGTCCAGTTACAATTGTCGAGTTAGCGTACCAGTACACAATTCTAGAATATTATTTAATATACGATTTGGCAATAAGGTTGTTGCCATCAACACTAATGTTCAATGGCCAACGAAATCAACTAATTTAACGCTTCTTTACTTTTTTTATGTAGGACACATGAAATAGTAAAGTATACAGAAATAGTTGTAACCACAATATTGTTCACAGACTAAGCGAAGTAGCAAGTACTAGCATTAATCGAAGTACGTTGTATAAATTAACCAGAACCGAAACGATATACACTATTTTTAAAGCAACGGCCAGCACTTTGAACATATTTTATGATTATAAGGACTAACCCCATCCATTGCTTTGCTGACGATAGGACTCTTCACTGTAGTTCATCTCAGTCTACTCATAGTGATAATCCACCTTCTAAGTCAAATCAAGAAATTAAAGCTGAAATGGCAAATTCAATCAACAAAGACATTCAACGTATTCTCGAATGGGGAAGCAATAATCTAGTTAAATTTAATGTTAACAAAACTCAGTGTTGCCTTATGTCCGCCAACAAAGATCGATCATTTCCTGTTGTAAGTATGAATGGCTCAGTTCTTAAGTTTTCAGACTCTATTACTCTGTTGGGTATGACTGTATCTTCAAATCTCTCATGGGTTGACCATCTTCTGTCAGCTACCAAAACAGCTGCTCGTAAAATAGGTTTTTTGTACAGATCTAAGCAGTACTTTACCTTTCGACAACTTCTTCTGCTGTATAAGGCCCAACTTCGGCCTCATCTGGAATATAATTCCCACCTTTGGGTTAGTGCTCCCCAATACGCTCTCGATATCGTTGATCGTATTCAAAAGAGAGCGATTAGGCTTATAAATGACCCGTCCTTAACTTCTCACATACAGTCCCTTGAGCATAGAGGGATGGTTTCAGTTCTTTCTTTGTATTATCGTTATTACAACGGCTATTGTGCTGGTGAATTACATTCTTTGATACCATCTCCGGCTATCTTTGCGAGAAACACTCGGTTCGCTCATTCACATCATCAGTATGCAGTACAAATCTCCACTTGTCGTACCAAACGGGCGCAATCCACATTTTTCTACACGGCTTCTAAACTCTAGAATGATCTCCCTAGTTCCTGTTTTCCTCTCACTTATGATATGAGAAAATTTAAGGTAGCTGTTCATAGGCATCTATTGGCAATTCATTATCCCTCTATCCATCCTCCTAAGTGTTCCTGAGTGCTTTAGCACGATAGGCCTTATTTAGCCTGTTCAGGTCCACAATCATAAAAAAAAAGTATTGTTTTTTTAAATAAATTTTATTCGTTTGGATTCCTACAAGCCTATTTGGTTAAAATGTAAAAACAATAAATTTTTCTAGTATATTTTATACAATCATACGTGAACCAACACCGTTAAAAAGGTTTATTCAGCTACCAAAATATCTAATATGACATCCATTTAATTTCAGGAAGTTTTAAATCAGCATACAAAGGTGCAAAACATTGTTCAAATCTCGCTCTTCAATAACAAGAAAGTTACCCATATAGTCCTACTCAATCTGGTATACTGTATATTACGGCACTAAGAGTATCAGTTTTTAATTGCCAACAAGACAGCGAAAAGTCTCATTTAACGAGAACTGAGTACCGCAAGAGTAAATTTTTAACAAAAAAAGGATATACGCCCAGTCAAATTAAAAAACCAAGAACCAACTAAAACGCCTGTAAAATTTCAATTATTGATGAAATGGTAGACGTTTGAAAGTAATCAGCAGTGATATCTGACATTTTCGAAACAAATATTCCCCAATTTTCCATGAATATTTAAATATGAATAAAAGTAGTCGAAGATGGGTACAGCGTGTTCAACGTTAAGGTCTAGTCGAATGTGTACGCTTGTTTTTAAAGTATGCGGGGACGACCCAAAACCGGATTTAGATTCCATTTTGAAAGAAGCTGAAATAGTGGATTTGTTTTAACGTACTCGATCCAAGAGAGAACCGATGGAGTGCTGAATATTGGATAAAGCTCGTTGCAGAAAAAATGTCATTCTATCCACAAAAAAAAAGTGATGGCCACAATATACTGAGATATTGAGGATATTTTACCCATTTAATACCAACGTTCTCTAAGGCTGTCTCTGCACAGCTGCATTCTATTCATACCCTTTTCTCAAAAATGCAGCTGATTCTCTTCAATGACGCATTGGATCACTGTCTTGAACCGCGGCTTACTGGTATAACCCTGAAATTTCACAAAGAGTCTTCAGACGTCTAATAGCACGATCTGGGTAGTAATTTAATGTCTGCGTTTCGGGAGATTACACGGTATTAAAATTGTTAGTGTAGCAATTCAATGGATTGACATATGACACGGCTCTTTTAGAATCACGTCATGGAAATCCTCATTAATAAAGCTGCGCAATAAAAAGGTTTTCTTCGCATTTGTAGCGTTTAGGAAGCAGACTCTTCTTCCCTAATCAGGACCAGCCCTGAGGAGAACTAATTTTGCACTTAGCCGAATTTCCTTACTTATGACCTTTTCCCAAGCACCTTTCATTTACAAGTCTGACATCCATCTTTACCACAACGTAACCCAATATGTAGTTTTTAGAACTATATACAGGGTTATTACAAATGACGTTCCCGATTTCAATTATAAATATTACTGGATTAATCTGCTTTAAGATCATTTCAGTTGGTAACACTGGAAAGAAAAACTCATAAAGTCTTGTGTACATTGGATTAGGTACGTATCAGCTGTTTGTTAAAGTCAATTGTTGTCAATTGTGTAATGTCATTTGAGAATTTAATGAAGATCCTCCTAAAAATCACTTTATTTGCAAGAATCCCCAAATTTCATTCTGTAATTAGATGCGTGCCTCCACATTACCACTTGGATGTTAGGGCTGAACTTCGAAATCGGCTGCCTGGCAGATGGTTCGGTCGTGTTGGTCCAAATGATGGTGCACTCTTGAACTTGCTTCCAAGATTTCCAGGCACCGCCCCTTGTGATTTTTTCGTGTGGGGATACATCAAAGATAAAGTGTATACACCACCATTGCCAGAAAGAATACCTGAGATCTAACAACGGATTACCAGAGCCATCGAAACAATCGACCAAGACACTCTTAACAAAGTATGGCAACAGGTTGATTATAGACTGCCATATATATATATATATATATATATATATATATATATATATATATATATATATATATATATATATTGTGTGTGTGTGTGTGTGTGTGTGTGTGTGTGTGTGTGTGTGTAATCAAGTGCTTGGGAAAAATCATAAGTAAATTCAATCGACTCAGGTACGAAATCAGTGCTTCTCAGAACTAAGCCTGCTGATGAAGGTAGAGTTGCTTCCGAAACGTAGCGCTACAGAAGCAAAAACTGTGGAAATAGGCCGTTCAACTCTACTAATATAAAACTACAGTTATAAAACACTTATAATACAGAATAAAAAGGCTGCCGTAATATTTATGTAATCAATATCGTTTACAGTAACTATACTTCCTTTAAATGTTTTAAACGTGATTCCTATAGCACCTCGCGTGCCTAATAACTGCGTTGGGTTCTTCCGAGATCTCTTGAGGATTGTCTGATGTCAAAATCTTACAATTTTGTGTATTTACAAAGTCACCTGTTTTAAAGCTTCGTTTAGCTTCTCTAATAATTTTCGGCTAACTTGAAGGCCCCGTGTGACTAAACGAAAGTGTATCTAAGTGAATGCTCAATTGTTTTGAATGACGTCGAATCGATGTTCTCAGACAGAAAGGACACGAATCCGAGATTTTTGATCAGGTGATCCGGTTTCTTAAAATGTTTCAACCCTGGCAACCTAAAGACAACAAAATGACGTAAATTTTAAAAGGTGTGCTCCCGATGAGACATTCGATACAATTTAGATAATTGTTGGATTAGGTTTCCTAATTCTTATTTTTATTGTATTGTTTCCTTTGGTATAAGTTTACGGTAAAAGTTTGAAAATGAAAGCAAAACCCCAACAAACAGTGTCCTTTTTATCTCGTCCACAAATACCTGTTGTTAAATATAATGTTGTGTTAATATACACATTTACCTTTAAATTGCATTATAACCCAATGAAAATTCATTATTTAAAGGTAAATGTATTATGTTATACTACATATTTCCTAACGTTCTGTTACGTTTTGTAACTTCCGGGCTAGTAAACAAATATTAATATTCTTATCATTTTCGGGACTTATTTGTGCCTAATCCTGAAGTTTCACACTAGACACATTTTTATTCTTATAATTAGATAAGACAATCTTTCATTTTTAAATATCTTAATTAACCTAAATAACTAACGTTTAAGTATGCAATAATTTGTCAAACTCAAGTGGTAGCAATCAATTTAATTATGTTTACGAAGCAAAAATAACAATAGAAGTTATACTCCTAAAGAGCTAAAGGAGTATCCCTGAGGAATATCCACAATTTTGGAGATTACGTGAATTTGTTTGTTTGAAAGACCGCTCAATTTAATTACAAAGGATTACAACGTATTTCGTTTGCACGTGTACTATTTATCTATAATGTCAAAATGCAGTAATCCAATCAGGTTCTAACTTCTTATCATATAAAGTTTATTGTCAGTTAAATTCAATTATTTTTTCGCTAGCAAAAAAAGTATTTATGCACTTAAAAGATTCTTACAATCTGCGAAAAAAATTATAAACTTTCTGAAACAAAAAATGAAGCAAACCACTTTCATCTGTTGCTTTAAAATTGCTTCTTTTTGTATGTATTTGAAAAAGACTCGCATTTCAGAATTAAATACGAATTAGAGTAAAATCAGCAAAAAGGTATACAGCGCCACAACGCGACATTTCTTTGAACTACGCAATGAAAATTAGAAGCTTTCGGTCAATTCATACGGATGGCGCTGTTAGAATACATTTTCTCGGCGATCAATAGCGACGATCATGTCCATTCAACACCTTGAATTTCCCAGGAAATAATAAAACTGTTAGTGAAATGTAGTGAAATGTTGTGAAATAAAATAATCATTAAGTAAGCGATGTAACTGCATGTCATTGTAATAATGTATATAGTTTGAAGTATACGATTAGTAATAAAATAATACTTGTGTTAGTTATTAAGCTTTATCTAAGCTTGCGCATTAATTGTGAACACCTTTTTGTTATCCATCCATCTACATCTGATGTCTAACGATAATACTTAAATGACAATGTAACCGGTTGTGATTTGTTACCGAGGTTGGTAATATACCAAAAGGTGTTTGCCATTTGTGAATGTTCCTTGAGCAATTGCATTGTTTGTTATAGGATTTTCATTGTTTATAATGAAAAGGGATATTAAACGGCAGAATTTAATGCACCTACAAGGTTTTTATGACTTATAAAATTTTTAACTAGTTTAATTATGTAATAGTCGTTTTCTGTTTTAGAGAAGTATTTATGAGCTCTTTTTAATTACAAAGTTTTATTCCTCCGGTAATTATGTTATACATAATTAAATGTAGTGCAAAACTGCTTAGAAATAAAGCATAGTGTGTACATTATTAAGAGAATGATGTCTTTTCTTACTGCATTGGCATGTAGCGTAGAGAAGTAATAATTGTATAATCAAATGGCTAAACACTACAAGCAACTTGAGATTTCGCTGGCACTTTTTAATTATTTACACTCCATTTTTACTTTGTTGATTAATTTTTCAAGGACTTTTAAACTCCAAAACCTTTACAGTTCAGACGTTACAAAACGAGGTATACACATAATTTACTTACTATTTTTTTGTGGTTTCGAAATAAAAGTGTTAGCGTTTTAAACGAATTAGTTTAATATTCCATTTTAATCAGAAACTCTTAAGGTTAATTAAATAAGTATTTACTTACCTGATTTAGGAAATAAAGTCATTAAATAACCTAATCTAATTGTTTTCAGTTTCCTTTATTCTAATAGTATTATCATACACATAAACCCGTTATACTGGGTGTCACACAAGATTTCAAAAATATACACGTAGTTACTAGCCCAAGTGGGGTTTTCACTCAACAATTTTTTTGTTCAAAAGTTTCTTTCTAGCTTTATTTCCATGTTTTTTGCCATTACAGGTTATTAAAAATATTTTTTTATACGGTGACATTAATTCTTTTGATAATTTAGAAAAAGACACATTTAGATTCCAACTTAACTAGGTTTTTTACTTTATTGGTTAATTATGTGTATCTATATACTGAGAGAATTACATTACTGTGTTTTCGATAAAGTGATATACAGTGCGTTTGAAAGTAGCGGATAAATTCAATTAAAATGCGAATCGGAGTTTAGAAAGAAAATACTCGGACCCGCCGATTTTATTTTTAATTTAGAATTAAATTAGGTAAAAGTAAATATACAGGCTGTGTCAAGAAAAAGATATAACGTCATCGGTAGTTTTTTTAAATATCAGCCCCCCATTTTTTATTGCAGAATTAGAAAGGGTAAATCTTCTTACGTCCGACAAGGTAAATATGGACGATGGTTACATAAGGGAATATTGAATAACAATTATCGTGAACATTACAAAATGTTATTATAAGTTTTGTTATGAACGAATAAGTTCAAAAGTAAGTATGTAATTAATAATTATTATTAATTTTATTACTCGAGGTAAACTTTTTATTTATGTATTTAAGAAAATTAATAATAATTTTAATTAAAAAATTTCATACAACGTTAAATTGTACATTTTGTTAAAATTATTTTAATTATTTGCACGTTAGCAACTTGTGTTAAGTTTTGGATAGGCGACAGCATTATTATCGTGAGTTTCATCTAGTAACTACTTTACCGTTATTTTGTGAAATATGAGGAAATTAAGCGAACGTGAAAGAACTGAAATCCTGTGCATGCTTGGTTTCGGAGATACTTCACGCACTCAATCAGAAGTGGTTGCTTTGTTTAATGCAACTCACCCTGATCGACCGTCAATTAGCCAAAATTACGGGAATTTGGATATGTGTGGGATATGAGAAAATCTGGTCGACAGTCGATAAGTGAGGAAGATGAGTTGAACATTGTGTTAGCAGTGCAAGATAATTGTAATACCACCATTACGGACATGGCTAATAATGTTAGTGTTGCGCGATCTATTTTGCATAAAGTGTTGAAAAGTTCCATCCCTACATGATATGTTTACTTCATGAGCTGTCGGAAGATGATTTTGATCGGGAAAACCGATTTTGTGAACAAATGCAACAGTATGTTATGGAAACGCCAATTTTGCAAAAGGAATATTGTTTCTTACTAAGCAACATTTACTTTAAACGGCCATGTGAACAGATAAAATTGTCGTTATTGGGCAACCAAAAATTCTCATTGGTTCACGGAATATCACACTAAAACCCCTCAAAAATTGAACCTTTGGTGCGGCATAGCTGGCGTAAAAGTTATAGGTCTTTACTTCTTCGATGATACTCTCACTGGTGCGAGATATTAAAACTTTCTTCAAAATGACCTCATCCCCCCTCTAATAACGTTGTATCCGGCTATTATAAGAGCCCGATATGCACCATCGTGAACTTTTTTTCAACAAGATGGAGCACCGCCACACTGCGCATTACCTGTTCGCGCTTATTTGGATGCAGTTTTTCCAAATCGTTAGAAAAGGGACAAATGAGTGGCCAATCCGATCGCCAGATTTAAATTCTCTAGATTACACAGATGTCATCGACAACGTTTAAAAATCATTTGTTAATCGCCTTGGCTATTATCGAACTGTCAACGGTGCTCAATGCGAACATTTAATATAAATTAAAGGAATCATTTTACAACTAAATTAGGGCTAATCCCAAAAAATTGTCAGTGTTTCAAAATATATTTTATAATTTCTTATTATAAATGATACATGGTATCCACAGAAATTCTAAAGCTAGAAGGGAAAAGTAGTTAAGGGCTAAGGATCACATTATATAATGATCTGGTGACAAAAATTAATTTACACCGTAATGGTGTGTTTATTAAAGAAATAAAATTATGTTTGAAACGCTCCAACAGTTAATAGCTGGAAGATTATGACTGTACGTAGTAAACTTTTACACAAAATTAAGTTCTAAATATTTGATTTTGAGATCAAATGCATAGTTCTCCACCAATTCAAAACCGTTTACCGATTATTCTAAAATATATTTATAATTACCAATTACCAATAAACTTTGAAAATAATTGAAGAATTAATTAGCAATATTTGCTTTACACCATGGGAAAATAAGCCCCGTATTTAGGCCATAGTTTTATAGTTTTGATGTAATCATGAAAAATGGAGGTCAAAACCAATAATTGAATTACAATTGTCAATACCAGTCAATAGTGCGAGGGTAAGGTGAAAAATTCTAGGCCTGACAATGAAAGTCTCAGTTTCAGTTAAAAAATGATTTTATTTTTCTACGTCCTTCTCAATTTCTTCATTGGATGCGAAACGCTGCCCAGAAACGAATTTGTTCAACTATGGGAACAGATGGAAATCTAAGTGCACCAAATCAGTAGAATAGGGGGATGACCGAGCAAATCGTACATCAAATTCCGCAGTTTTCCCATCGCCAATGCATCCTTGTGTGCGGGTGCGTTGGCCTGCTAAAAGAAGACTCTTTCTTCTTCAAGACAGGCCTCTTCTTGCGAATGTTGTCATCCAGCTGGTCAAGAAGGTTAGAGTAATATTCGCCTCTAATTGTTTTGCCTTTTGCAAGGTAATCAATTAACAGGATCCCTTTAGCGTTCCAAAAAAAAACACTAGCCATGTCCATTTCGGCAGATGCGATCGCTTTCTTGGGCGCTAAAACACCGGATTTCACCCACTGCTTGGACTGCTGTTTCGTTTCTGGCGTGTAGTGGTGGACTCATGTCTCATCCATGGTAACAAATCGCCGCACAAAATCGGTTGGATACCTATTGAATCGGTCCAAAGATTGCTGCGTAAATCGTTTGCGCATTTACTTTTGATCGACATTCAGCAAATGCGGCACCCATCTTGCGCACAGCTTTCGTATGCCTAATTCTTTGTGCAAGATGTTTCGCACCCTTTCTTCCGATATCCCCACAGCCTCAACTATCTCACTCACCTTTACTCGCCTATCGTCCAACACGATATCATGCACTTTTTCAATGGTTTCTGGTGTGGTTGCGGTTTTTAGCCGTCCTTCACGTGGGTCATCTTCGAGGGATGTGCGACCACGTTTAAATTCAGCTGCCCACTTTTTAACAGTTGACATGGAAGGAGCAGAGTCCCCGTAAACTTTTGTCAACTTCGGATGGATTTCCTTGGGAGTTAATCCATCCAAAACGTAGAATTTTATGACCACGCGATAATCAAGTTTATCCATTTTAACAGGCTTATTTTAGAACTCTTGTTTAAGATACATTTATGGCATCAAAAAAAGAGATCATATATGACATAAATTAATAAATACAGCTTGGCTTAATGTGCAAGACAGACGTCTAGTACATTCTGCATGCTTTTACAACAAAATAATTAAGACAAAAACTCCACCTTCCTGTACAATAGAATAAGCTTCAAGACATATATGCATAACCTTAATTTTAGGCATCGTGGATTATTAGTAATTCCTTCTCACAAATCTTCATTTTTTCAAAGATCGTATTCGTACAATGTGGCGAAAGTGTATAATTCGATTCCGTCTAATCTAAAATTCAATGACTTTTCTCTTAACGTTTTCAAGAAAAAAATTACAAAGTATCAAAAAAATTGTAACAATTTGATCAATTAGCGCACATCAAAATTTTATTTTAAATGTACTGAATGTATGAATTGTAGATGTAGTATAGAGCTAAAATAAGTGGTGATACTAAAACTATTATCATCAAGGTTAAGTGTAAGAGCAGGGGGTTATATTTTAACCTACCTGAACTTCGCCTTGGGATTCAATCCTAAAATTTATTTTAATTACATTTTGTCAGGCGAACTTATGTAAATCGCTTGGTTGAATAAAGACATTATTATTAATTATTATCGAATGTACTAGCCAGCGACACTGATATACTTATTTTACCGCTAGCTTTATGGGAAAAAAGTCAATTTAACTGTATATGTATACAATGGGGAAGAAACAGTTTCATATCTTTTATTTTAACAGACCGCCCTGTATGAGGTTTGCTACTTTCGAAACTGAACAAAAGGCACTGAAAATTGAATGTAGATCAGTACGTAAAAATTATAATGAGAAATGCAATTTATATGCATGAAAACCTATCAAACAGTACAATTAAAACGTGTAGGTATTACTTTAGCAGTCTCTAAAAACGTATGACTAGTTAATAAATTGTTACATTTTGATTTAAAACATTTACAAATGAATTTGCTATACTTATACAAATGAAATTTTTATACCTTATCGTTAAACAGTTTTCCACCAGAAAATACACACTACCTTGACTATTGTTTAGAATTCTGAGAGGACCATAAAAACTCTTGGTAATTCTACCTATATTATCACTGGTACAATTGGTTTTATAGAGCAGTTTACGAACAGGGCGCTTCTGCATGAGTCCTTCAGGAGTCATCAAAGCTCAGAACACGCCGTTAACCGAAGGTATTGCTGTTAACCAATAAGCGTAGCTTTAACTACCAACATTTTATATCTAACTTTAATTTTAACAAATTCAAGAGCGCCATTTAAATATTAACTACTTACTGATGGAATTTATTTTCTAAGATGAGCAAAGCAACGATAACATATATCGTAATTAAAATTTCTTACTCAACTGAAAACAAAAAAGTTCCATTCTAACATTGCAAGCTTTTGAATACATACAAACACATTCATTATTACTTTTCAGCCTTTAGCTTTTATACTTAATTTGGATTTATTAAATTTCGATTACCTTATTTGCAATTGGCAAAAAAATAATTTCAACGAATATTCACTTTATGAAAACGGACATTAAGCTTTCTGAACTTTATCTAAGTTTTAATAATCCAAATGGAAATACGAAAGCAGAATGTATATTAAGAATAACTGCAAAAATTGATCAGTTAAGTAATCATGCACGAAAATAACTAAACGTTGCAAAGAAATTATGTGAAAATAATTTAAAACATAACGGAAATGAGACAAAACAAACTTCTGTTATTTCTTACATTCCAATATGTGAATATAACCGTATAAAAAAGTTTTCTGTCAGATAGAGTGGCGACTAAGATTGCAAACACAAAAACAAATAAGTGGTATTTATATAGATTTCCAGCTTGAGTCAACCCAGCTCATTAATTTTCGAAGACATTTTAGCGTATTGTCTCAATTCATAGATAAATAAAACGCTAAATCTGTATTTTTAGGAATTCTATTAAATATATAAGTAACAAATTGGTATATTTATGCTTCTAATGTAGGGAAAAATATAAACACTTTTTTGAACTGAAACCAAAAAAGCAGCTGTGCGTCATTGCATCTAGAAAGACATGAATATTTTGAGACTAAAGTCTGCATTAAATATATTATACTAATAAGTGACGTTTAACAGATCGAAGCCAATAAAATGAGTCACAGAGAAATGTATAAACTTTATTCACATCCTTTTTGTTTCAAACAATGTTAGAATATCATTTAATCACCTGGAAGTTAATTCTTTATTAAAGAGTACGTATGAACTTATTGTTGAGGTTATTACTTGTTGCTAATATAACTTAATGGTAATTGTTGTTAATATACCTGAAAGATTTTTATTAAAACGTTGGTAGTGACCATAACTTTACGTTGAAGCAAATTTTCAGCGATACTTGTCCAAAATGTTGTTATAAAAAATTTAAACTACGGTTACGTGGTTAAAACCACGATACACGTATGCTGTAGCGCATGTATCTCCGTCTCTCTAGCACAATGTGACGTCACGTGGAAAACATTTTAAGTTTCATTTTTTTCTAAAAACTATGAATGTAAAAAATCTATACACACAGTCCTATAATATTTTCTCTCAAGATTAACTTCAGGGCATTTCTTTAAACATAAATTAAATAAATTGAAAAATCCCCTGAGGTTTATGAAATGAAGGTGAATCGATATCGATGAGCATTTTATATACAATCTAGGCCTGTGTGTATGGATTCTCTTACATTTATAGTTTTTAAGAAAAAGTCATAAAAAATCTCAAACAAAATATTTTTAGATAGGTTGGTTTACAAAATTTATTAATATTATTATTAATGTCATTTATTAGTAATTAGTCATAATTATCTTAAGTACAGGTAAAAATGTAGTATTGTTCTAGCAATAACTGATAAGGCTAAGAGGTAATGAGATTTCTTAATGCAATTAGAAAGAAAATAAAGGCCATACTTAAAATTTTTATTCACTTCTATTTTATTTTTATATGCAATCTTTTGCATGCAACATGGAGTGTAAGAAATTCAAACATGGTCAAACGACGAATAAAAAAGCAGGAATAGTGTAATAGATAAATATTCTATTTGATTGTAAATGCCTTTTATTATCGTAATAATTATTTCATGTACAAAAAAGTGTAAAGCCTAATTTGGAAACTCTGTCCTTAAAAAGTTAAAATTGGAATAGGAAGCAATTTGTTTAATTTTGGCTTCATTTGTATGTGTAAACTCTTATCTGTAACGTGGAATGTAAGAACCTTGTTTTTTAAAAAAATAGTATCATTTGCTGTTTAGTAGGTAATTGATGAAAAATTGAGTGTAGGGATACGTAATGTTATTGTTTACCGTAGCTCGTGTAATCCACTAACTATTGTATTTTTAATGACGTAGGTACCCCGCGCTGCGGCCGTACCTGAATATGATTGATCGTGCAATCTCAGTGTGTCTTCGACTATAGGTTGCGAATTACCCTCGGCATTATTCTTGTTTATATTAACTCACCATTCTTTACGTTGATTTTTGTTTTACGCCGACCAGAAACAGTCCGCTTTTTGGCAAATCATTGTTACTCTTGGAAAAGGAAATATTTTATATCCGTCCCCTTTGTACGCCTGCTATAGTTCTTACACGTGGCCACAGAACAATTTGACATTTTTATCAATAACAAAACCTCACAGTTATAAATAAATCAAAATATAAACCATAACTACCAAATAGGACTGTAGACGGTGAGTAAACAAATGCTGCCACAAACGTCAACTAACATCTGGCATCGTGGTCTGCCTGTGTCATGCGCAGGCATAGACCAAATTCGATCACTATGAAGCATACCGTTCGATGTGTATCGTGGTTAAAACAGTGAATCCATATATTTTAGTTTTTTTCAAGGAAGCAATACTTTGATCTTTCCCAACAAAACTGGTGTGCAAATAAAGATCATTGGTACGAAATGGTAGCAAATAGAGTAAAACCATAAACTTTACATCTCTCCAGTAGACTTCGATTAAAAATCTGCGATCTCTAAACAATAGATATTAAATGGCTGACCAATTTCCAGTTCTAACGAAAGCACAATATAAATAATTGTATCTCAAGGCGAAAATCAGTAATTATTATAAATTAACTGAAAAAACACAATCAATTGGGATAAAGGATTAAACAATTGTGACTGGGAGGTTTTAACCCAGCACAATATAGAGAGTATAATCCACCACTTCGTAAGTAAATGAGAGAACTTCTTAAAATAAAATCCTAAAAGTCCAAAAAGGAAATATCCGGTATGCAACAATACGGGACCTTCCAACTTGCAAAGTGGAATTAAAAGAAAAGACATAATGTTAATAATAATTTTTTTTAGGATAACTATGTAACCTCTCTTTTAATACGTTCATAACGAAAATAGGTAACATTGTAAAAACAACAACAATAATCTATATCAGTTGGACAATTAAAGCTTCAAGTTAGATAAAGGTTAATAACTTAAAAAAAATTCCAAAACCGCGGGATTCTATAAAATATCGATAATACAGTTTAAGCATTTTCAACAGTATTTAATACATTTTTAGACTTACTTGGATGTTTAATAAGATAACTTACATTTACATTTGCACATTACTCAAAGGTTGAAAAAATTGAGCTACCACTTCAATTCCACCTTAGCAAATTTTTTCGGCTAAATTACGCGTCTTATCCAAAAATTACATGGACCAGTATTAATCGAGACGTTTAAGATCTATATACTGGTATATTTATATCTCCAGGAGAAATTAAGAGCAAGCTTAAATACGAAATTTTAAATACATTTTATCAATAGCATAATAGAGGCATGGAATTCAATACCTCTTACGAGTCCTTAGTTTTCCAATATGCCTAGAAGATTTAAAAGAATTGCCTTTTTTAAGTGTCCATTATGGCCCGAAACCTTCCATGAAAATTTGGATAATGTAATATGGAACAGGTGTGAACTTGACTCTATAAATGACTTCATACAAGCACAAACATGAATTGAAGAACAACTATTATTAAAAACTAGCCCACACCTTAGGTAAGACAAACTTTATAGAGTAACTACACAACACTTAAAATACTGTGCAAGCAATATTTTTCAGAAGCTTTGAACTAGTGCTATGGAAACAATTTTTTAAAACACCCACTTTGGGAATAGACTGTATGACGATTCGCTAAAAACAGATTGACAGATACGCTTTTTCTAAAAAAGGTAGGAATCAAGAAGGAGACTAGTGGCATATTATTATGCAACCTAACAAAATCAATACAGGATTACATAACTAAACCAATAAAACTACAGCTATTAAAAATCAGAACAGCGTTTATAAAAGACCTGTACTGCCTTTACGAAAATAATCGAAAATATAATAACAAAAATATCGCAAATTATCTATTAGTGCTTGGAGTTAGTACACTTTATAAGCAATAGTTTTGATAAAAAGTGGAGCTTAAATAAAGTGCTTTGTACAAAACAAAATAGAGTACTGGTATTCAGCAAAGACCTAGATACGATGTAAAAATAAAAGCTAGTTCACGATATTGTAAAAGCAAAGGGTTCAATTATGTAAAATGTAAATACTTATAGTGTAAAAAAAATTGTAAAAACAGTTTTTAATGAATAATAATAATAATAATATCATACACAGACATACAGACACACTTGCACACTCGCACATTCGTATGCTCGAATGCATGTACGTTTTCACGCTCTCACGCAAGTAGGTATGGGGGCACTTGGGCCAGACAGTTGCGTGCGCAACTGTCTGAACCCAAATCCCCCCATGTGGGGGTTACATTATAGCAAGGGAAATGTATAGTGAGAAACTTATGTTATAAAAAAGTAAGTAAGTCTGTGAGATCCGAACCGTAGACCTCTGAACAACAAACGGGGACCTTAACCGCTACGCCATCGGACCGGTTACAGTATAAACCTATTGATCGTATAAAACAGTATATCTATATATGGCGTACACCCGCACCCTCAGATCACTCCTACAAACACAGACATATGGTGGGCTCTTTATGGACAGTTTTATACAATATACAAATCTGCATCCTATAGTGTGTGAGAGAGAGCGAGAAAAGCAGTAGTGAGAAAGAAACACATGTTGAGGGGGTCTATGTGGAGAGTTACTTTAAAAATATATATACGTCTGCACTCTGTAGTGTGTGTGCAGAGATGAGAAAGAAAGATAGGTGTTGAGGGTCTATATGGTCAGTGATTATAAAATATATGTCTGCACTATGTGAGAGAGAGATAGAGACAGAGTAGCAGTAGTGCTTCCAAAATATCCCACACAGAGCCAAATGTCACTTCGGATGCTTTACGAAAACTCAACCACCCCGGTAGTTTAAATTTGAAATTTTCTGCGTGAAAGGTTATCCCCACTTTATCGTCGGGGTTAACCGATGACATAATGTATGTAATAACTTGATTAATTCCTGTTCTTACCCAATCTAACACATTTAGCTTTCCAGTACTGTTCTTTAGTTTAAACAAAATTTTTCGCTTGGTTGAGCGAAACTTTTTTATGTTCATATAACGCTCACTGACAATTTCAAAATTAGCCATGTGCACTCGCGATGAGACCGATGTGTACGGTAGCAGCAATAAAAGTAAACTAAGTCATTTAGTACCTGATGAGCGTATTTATACATTAGTCACCCCCCTCGCTGATAGTATTCTCATAACTATTCATCTGATTGACAGCTAATTTGTCTGGTTAAATGTAATTAGTGGAAACATTCATCTGAGGTGTATGCCTACGCTAAGCTATAGATATACTGATTATACGATCTCTACGTTTACACCGGGTCTATGTGAGAGTTACTATAAATATATATACGTCTGCACTCTGTAGTGTGTGTGCAGAGATGAGAAAGAAAGATAGGTGTTGAGGGTCTATATGGTCAGTTATTATAAAATATATGTCTGCACTCTGTAGTACATGTGAGAGAGAGAGATAGAGACAGAGAGTGAGAGAGAGCGAACGAGAAAAGCAGAGGTGAGAAAGGAAGACAGGGTGGGTAGACCTCTGAAGTAACTAACGAGGATCTAAACCATGCGCCATAAGACCGTTTACGGTGTAAACGTAGAGATCGTATAATCAGTATATCTATAGCTTAGCGTAGGCATACACCCTCAGATGAATGTTTCCACTAATTACATTTAACCAGACAAATTAGCTGTCAATCAGATGAATAGTTATGAGAATACTATCAGCGAGGGGGGTGACTAATGTATAAATACGCTCATCAGGTACTAAATGACTTAGTTTACTTTTATTGCTGCTACCGTACACATCGGTCTCATCGCGAGTGCACATGGCTAATTTTGAAATTGTCAGTGAGCGTTATATGAACATAAAAAAGTTTCGCTCAACCAAGCGAAAAATTTTGTTTAAACTAAAGAACAGTACTGGAAAGCTAAATGTGTTAGATTGGGTAAGAACAGGAATTAATCAAGTTATTACATACATTATGTCATCGGTTAACCCCGACGATAAAGTGGGGATAACCTTTCACGCAGAAAATTTCAAATTTAAACTACCGGGGTGGTTGAGTTTTCGTAAAGCATCCGAAGTGACATTTGGCTCTGTGTGGGATATTTTGGAAGCACTACTGCTACTCTGTCTCTATCTCTCTCACATAGTGCAGACATATATTTTATAATCACTGACCATATAGACCCTCAACACCTATCTTTCTTTCTCATCTCTGCACACACACTACAGAGTGCAGACGTATATATATTTTAAAGTAACTCTCCACATAGACCCCTCAACATGTGTTTCTTTCTCACTACTGCTTTTCTCGCTCTCTCTACACACTATAGGATGCAGATTTGTATATTGTATAAAACTGTCCATAAAGAGCCCACCATATGTCTGTGTTTGTAGGAGTGATCTGAGGGTGCGGTGTACGCCATATATAGATATACTGTTTTATACGATCAATAGGTTTATACTGTAACCGGTCCGATGGCGTAGCGGTTAAGGTCCCCGTTTGTTGTTCAGAGGTCTACGGTTCGGATCTCACAGACTTACTTACTTTTTTATAACATAAGTTTCTCACTATACATTTCCCTTGCTATAATGTAACCCCCACATGGGGGGATTTGGGTTCAGACAGTTGCGCACGCAACTGTCTGGCCCAAGTGCCCCCATACCTACTCACGCACGGTCATTCGCACACGCACCTGTGCCTACGCACTCACACTTGCACTCGCACACGCACAAGCACATGCACTCGTGTCTGCGTCCTCGCCCCGCACACCCGCACACCCGCACACATACATAAAATAATGAGGTAATAAGATGATGTAGCGTTAGTGAAAAAATGCCGATTTCATATCGTTGTATACCTACATATGTGTAAATTTACCTTCCAATAACCCGCAACAAAACATTGATGTCTATAGTAACCAATTTTCAGTTAAATTGGAATAAAATTGATGGAGACGCGAGGTTTGGGAAACATAACTGCGGTGACTAGCGGTGATGGTCGAAAGTAGACGTGTTTTCCATCGTCGCGGCTTTAAATTCTAATTATACCGGAAGTAAAGTATTTTTATTACCCTTCCATAATGGTGAAAATTAGTGAACTAAAGGTGATAGAGCTAAAAACCATTCAATAGTAGCTAAACTTCGTATACAAAGAAGAACCAGATAGACAAAAACATATCAGTTTAAAATTGAAAAATTGCAGGAAAGGATTAAGTACTTAGAAAAACTAGTAAGCAGATTTACTCAAAATCAAAAACAAAAACGGACAACAACTACTGTTGGAAACGCCAATAATCTTACAATAAAGAACAAGCGACGTGATAGAAATTTAAAGAAAAATATTATGATAGCAAATTCTAAATGTCAAGAATCTGAGGTCAAAAATAACGATGTGCTTATGTCTCATAATAAATCGCATATCAGTTGTAAACCTCCTACATCTCAACGTAAAAATAAAATATTAATTTTATCAGATAGTCAAGGTAGAGGATATGCAGACACTTTAAGTACCCTATTAACTAGTAAGTACCAAGTTACATGTATTTTTAAACCAAATGGTACTTTTGAAAATGTGGTGGGAAATGTAGGCGATCTAACCAAAGGTTTTACTTTATCGGATTATGTAATAGTAATTGCCGGTATAAACAATGCGCTACAAGGAATTAAAATATTACCTAGCTCATCAACAGTGCGCAGTCTAAAAAACACCAATGTGATTTTTTTATATTGTCCCGTACTGGGACGGACGTTATATACTTAATTCATTCATATATGATTTAAACGTTTCACTTTATAATGAATTAAATAATAATGCGCGTCTTACTGACAAACACAATTGCTACAAAAAATGACTTTACGCGTCCTGGTCTCCGCTTAAATAAACAAGGGAAAAACTATGCAAATCCATTGCTAAGTATGTATAAACAAGTTCAAATAAATATGAGTGCACAGAAAATATTCCTACGACTAACTTTAATAAGTACGTAAATATACAAAACCTGATTTTTGTAAATAGTAGTGACTCAAAACCTGTATCTGCAATATCGAACAATCTACATACACATAATCGTAAAATTAATGAACTGAAGTTATCAACTCACTTAAGTCCTGTTAAATCAGATTTAAAATAAAACCCATCGACAATAATAATATAAAAAAACTAAATTAACAAAAAGTTCTTATAAATACCTAGATCTTCTTTTATTAAATGTGCAAGGTTTAAACACAGTAAAAATTTCACAAATGGAAATAGACTTATTAAAATTAAGCGTTAATTTTATATGTTTAACGGAAACATGGTGTAATCAGGCATCAATTAAATCATTACAGTTAATTGGATACAAGCAGAGCTCATATTTTTTTCGAAAACTGCACATTCATGGTGGTGTAACAACATATGCAAAGGAAAATCTAAACGTACATTCTTTAGACTTAGAGAATTTTTGTCAGGAATTAGACTTCGAAGTGTGCGGTGTAATTTGGAGTATTAACCAACAAAATTATATAATGATTTCTTGTTATAGATCACCTCTTGGTGACTTCACAATCTTTTTAGATAAATTGTCTGATGCACTGAACTTTGTGCTTGATAAGAGCTCATATATGATCTTAGCTGGCGATTTTAACTTGCATTTTGAAAGAAATGATCGAAATGTACTTAGATTAAGAGACATGCTATCCACGTTTGGATTATTTGATGTAGTTGTAAAACCGACAAGGAAGGTAGCTGTGTTGGACAACATCTTTGTCAATTTTAATGGAAGCTCACATAATGTACGCCCTTGCATAGTATCTGGCCATAATTACATTACATTTAAAACATAATAAGGAATCTATAACCCCAAAAGTAATTAACAAACTTTCTTATAACAAAGATTCTATTTTTAAGTTTGCTACTGCCCTAAAACAGGAACGTTGGATCGATTTTGAAAATTTTTCAACACTTGATGCATTTAATTATTTCCACAAAACTATCCTGCATTATTTCAACCTTTTTTTCCATGTAGGTCGAATTTCCTCAAAAAATGTAATACTAATTCAAATTGGGTAACAAATTCTGTAAAAATCTCCAGCCAAAACCTTCACGATCTGTATCAGCTAACAACTAAGTACCCAGAACTAACTCCCTTTTACTCACAAAGTAAACGTCGTCATCGTCAACTTGTCCAAAAGTCCAAAGCTGCATATTATTCTAATCAAATCCTATATGCCGATAATCAACAAAAAGCTGCTTGGTCACTCATATCTGAACTTACTGGCAAAGAAACACACTTTTCAAACATATCTTTGCGTACGGATACAGATACAAACACAATTAATGACTCTAATCAAGTGGCAAAAAAATTCAATACATTCTTTATAGAAGAACCGCTCAGAATAATATCAAACATGTCATCTACCGGTAATGTTTTAAAAAATGTTAAAAAATCAAGAACATATAGCAGTATACGTGCTTTTCCATTTAGTGAAGAAGACCTAATGCCTAATTATAAAGCAACTTAAAAACAAAAACAGCTGTGGTCCAGATGACATACCCTGTAAACTCTTAAAACAAGTTCACTTAACGATTGTTAGCCCTATCACTAAACTAATTAATCTGTCATTTGAACACGGCGTGTTTCCTACACTACTAAAATGTGCCTTGGTCATTCCGGTGCACAAAAAAGGTAGTCATAGCGAAGTTTCTAATTTCCGCCCAATATCACTTAACTCTCAAAATTTTTGAATATGCAATGCTATCAAGACTTCTGCGTCATTTAGAATTGAATAGCATTATCACTGATAGACAGTATGGTATTCGAAAGAAACGGTCAACAATTACTGCTTTACACTCTTTCGTCTATGAAATAGAAGAAGCTCTAGATGAGAAAAAATTTGTTGTTGGAATTTACTGCGATCTAACGAAAGCTTTTGATTGCGTCAATCATTCATTATTGTTAAACAAATTAGAACGGTATGGTATAAGGGGCACCGTCGCCAAATGGTTTCAATCTTACCTTTCAGTAAGAACCCAGTTTGTAAGAGTGACTTATAAATCACCCTACAACGTCATTAATCACTGCCACTCGTCCATTTTGCCTGTTACAGTAGGGGTTCCCCAAGGTTCCATACTAAGTCCAACTCTTTTTTTGCTTTTTATTAATGATATAGTTGATTTCTTAAACTATTCGCTTTATCTTTATGCTGATGATACATCTGCTCTAATATCTAGTACAAATCCAGACGATTTGATATCTAAGGCAAATGCACTGTTAGAGGACCTAAATGAGTGGTTTATAGAAAATAAGCTATACATAAACTTTTCAAAAACAAGTCTTATGTCTTTCAATAAACATATTTTAAGTAATGGACTTAGTATAAATAATACAGATGTATTACAACAACCAGCAGTAAAATTTCTCGGTCTTCAACTCGATGAATCTTTAAATTGGAAAACACATTGCTCTACTTTGATAAGAAAAATTAATAGTCTTGCTTTCAAATCAGATCCTTAAAGTATGTAGTTCCGTTCCATGTTATAATTTCCTTCTACTATGGTCAAGTTCATTCAAAGTTGTTGTATGGTATTTGTTTTTGGGGATTATCAATATTAGCGCAAGAAGTATTTCTAAGCCAAAAAAGGGTAATTCGAACCATGGTCGATATAAAAAGTAGGGAATCTTGCAGACCTTATTTTACAAAATATAATATATTGCCATTACCAAGCTTATACATTCTGGAGCTTCTATGCTTTGTCTATAAGAACCAATACCAATTTTAAAAAAACTCAGATTTTCATATACAGAATACAAGGAAAAAGAATGACTATCGTAATCCTCTCAATAAAACCAATATGACTGCAAAAGCTCCTTCCTCGTATGGTGTAAAGCTTTACAATTATTTGCCTCAATCTTTGAAGCAATGTGGCTCTCTCATGCAATTTAAGGGTAATATAAAGTCACTTTTAATGCAACATTGCATATACAGTGTGGAGAAATTTTTTTTACTGCTGCAAAAACAAAAACAATAACCTCTAGTCCTAGTTGCCACATTATTTGAATTATTTTGTTTTATACACATTGTATTTATGTTTATATTTATTTATTAATATTTATTTTCCTATATTATCTATTATTGTAGTACATTGTCTGTATATACTTAGATGTTAACTAATGACCTTACTTAAATTTAATTTTATGTATAGTACGTATATTTTGACTTAATCTATTCCACTTTTGTGATCTAACGATTGAATAAATATTATTATTATTATTATTATTATAACGGTAGACGCGGATTTCACGACTATTGGAAAGCAGAAAAGTGTAATGAATTTGATCTAGCTGTTCGTTAGTAAGTTTATGACTTTGTAGCGTAGGTATAGTAGGAATTTTCGGTTTAGGTCGTGTTACTTTTAATTTTAGTGTAAGGTGTTTCTGTTGGTCCTGATGGGAGCATAAGTAGAATTTACGTTGTTCAATTGAATTTGGGATAGGTTTAGGTTGCAGAATAATTCAACGCGACCTTTTAGGTGTCAAATTGTAGATCGTTTGGTGATCTAAAGACGGTTTGCAGGTGAAAGCGTTTCCGTGTTCGGTAAGAATAAGGTTGACTTGAAAATTATTGAGGTATAATTTGGCTTATCAGGTTTGGTTGTGGATTATGTCCAGAATTCTTCGCAGTCTATTGGTTTTTAGCCTGAATAAGGCGATAAAGCGGTTATATCCTGATTTGTGAACAGAAATCCTTCATTGCAAGAATTGACTTTTCCCTTTGTACTAGTTTACGATGTCCTATATGAGACATTTGTGGGATATGCCTATTTTTTTGAGTGTTTTACGTAATTAGGCCGACGTGAGGTTAATCCTTTTCCTTGTAGTGGACCATTTAGGAGGTTTATTCCTCTGCAACTTTGGTTATACTTCTGTTGTTGATATTGCGATGTGTTGTATTGTATTGGCTACAATGATGAGGATCACATCTTTTGGGGATTAACTGGTGTAGCTGTGTACTTGCGGTTTAGTTAATCGGTTTCTTAAATGAAGGGTAGTGTGGTCTGTAATGCGTGTTATTCTTTTCTGAATCTTTGTATTGGTCATGATCTTATGTACGGTGGGGTGGGATGGTACAGCGTGTATAGGGAGTGGCGTCTAGGTGATCTTAAATCTAGTCAGGGAGATTGGGAATTTGTAAACTTTCGTTTGTGTTTTTTTACGTGTGTATTGTTGTCTTTTAGGGTATTTGGTATGGTAAGTATAACTCTCGTAAGGTAACATTGAATATCGTGGGTTTTAAAAGCTTTTTGAAGTGTATGATCACTGCGTATGCGGCTATCTAGGCGAATGCTGGGGTGGTAACTTCTCCTAAAAACCTTAACACATTTTCTTCGATCCTATACAGGGCGCATCCATCCTTAATCACACCATACATACATAATTAATGTATGTTGAGAATTTATAACTGTTGCTGAAGGAACTTGAAAAGCTGAAGCAGTCCGCCCTCCCCCTTGGGGAGGGAATGAATCACGTCTAGTTTTCCTTTTCCTAAGTGTGTTATAGCGTTCTGAAAACCTTTGATTCGACATCAAAAGGTGTCCAATAGGTTTCCGCGTTGCATATCCTGTCTAGTTTTGTTTGTACGCCAAGAAGCTAGCTTACCGTTTCTGTAAAAAGAATTCATAGGTATGTTGCTTCTTGTTGGACCATAAATCAATCGTTGTTAAAATTAATGATGACATTACGGTCGGCTAGAATGGAGAATTGGTTATCATCGTGGTGGGGTTTGGAAAAACAATTACATGCATTTTTGTGACGGAAACTCTACACCGGTTACTCCAGTTAGTGAAGTTTGGAAGGGTTTTTGAAATAATACGCGAGGCGGTAGCGGCTAAGGTAGCATCTTGTGGTATGCTTGCTATGGGTTGAAGTAAAATGGAAAAGCTGTTTCATAATTTGACGCGTACTAACCGATTAGTCAGGTACGACCTCAGAAGAAAGGATGTCCGTTGCAACCGGTGTCAAATTGAGGACCTTAAGACGATAAATTGTAGGTAAATAAGTCAATCGCCTTGCTTAAACCAGTAGAAATAAGGCCGCCTAGAGGATAAGCGAGTTTAGGGATTAATTTCTTTTGTTCAGTCAGTCAAACTGTTGATTACGTTTCGGTTGTTTGAGCTTATGTATTTACGGTGGGATTAAGGATGGGTGTGTTGGCGGTAGGATCGAAGGAAAGGTGTTAAGGTTCTTAGGGAAAAGTAGATATCCCAGCATTCGTCTAGATAGCCGCATGTGATCTCAGCATACACAGTGATTTAACATTTTATTTACTTAAAAACGCGATCCTCATCGCAATACCAACAACAGAAGAATAACCAGAGCTGTAGATACATAAAACTCTAGAGAGACTGAATAGTCAACCAGAAGCTAACAAAAAGCTAAAAATACTACTACTACTAATAGTCAGCATAAGCATACTAACAACAAAAATGAGCTAAAAAATAAGTGGGTTACTAACAGTAAACATAAGCATACTAACAAAAAAAAACTTTTATAGCACAAACAAAACACACCCACGTACCACACTAAAGTTAAAAAAACCGAACGCGTTTCAATAGCTAACCAATCATCATCAGCAGTCGACCGCTATCGTTTGTTACATGTCCTGTCACAGTTCCAGTTTTCTACACATTTATAATACGTTGCTGTGATGGTGCGCTTCCTTAATCCACTTAAATGTACTTCATAGTATAACGCACCCTGTCCCCATACCCTTTCTAGTGACCTTTTCGACCATGTATCTAATATTCCCAATGTCAGTATTTTAGCCATCTTGTACACCCGCCACATACAATTCGGTTACTCTGTGATCAATAGCAATGGGACTAATCCGTCGGCCCAATTGCACCTATCTAGCGTCTGAATCAGAAACATGAAACCCACATATCTGAATACGGTGGCATTTTAAAATCTGACACTATTACCTCCTATCATTTACCTCTGCTAATTAAAATTGTATTACGCCCAGCACCTCCAGCACCTTGAACCTCTACCGTGACCAAAAAACCTTTTGAATGCTGACTGAAGTGCGTTCTCCAAAGTGTTTAGAAAGCTGTTAACGACATAGACTCCTACAAGCCAACTTGATTACCGAAACGGTTAGCTTCTCTGGCAACAATTGTTGTACGGTTAGTAAACGTGAAACACGGTTATATACTATCTAAGAACAATTTGGTTCATCATAGTTAATACACACACACACACACACACACACACACACACACACACACACACACACACACAAACTCACACACACACACACACACTCACACACAAAAACACACACACACACACACACACCACACACACTCACACACCACACACACCACACACACACACACACACACACACACACACACACACACACACACACACACACACACACACACACACACACACACACACACACACACACACACACACACACACACACACACACACACACACACACACACACACACACACACACACACACACACACACACACACACACACACACACACCCCTCCCCACACACACACCCACACACCAATATATATATATATATATATATATATATATATATATATATATATATATATATATATATATATACATATATACATATATATGTGTACTTTATTTCATTACGGTGCTTGGTTTATATGTATATCCTTCACTACGAATACTGGCGTACCCACTGCGCTAGCATTTACGAATTTGTGGTTGACGTTTCAGATACCGTTGGCATTTGAATCTGTTAGGAAATACCAAAATACGTCCCTAAGCTGTAACAACATTGCTACATTTTTTATAATTGCTCTGTAAGTTTCATGGGTAACACAACCTCAACGGTAATACTAATTATTAGTAATATAAATGCAAAAAAACGCATTTCTTTTAAATTCTAACTAATACCAAAAGCATTTCAAGCAACGTAATACACCAGCGTGTGTAGGCATTTGTTGTTTTTCCAGATTCTTTTCGTGTATTTATACTGCAGTTCTGATAAGAACTAGATTTTTAAAAAATACGTTCCCTTTCTCCACTTTCACGTTCACGTTTTACTATTTCTGCTTTGTGGGATTTCCTGTTATTTTTTTTAAAGGTATTTTGTTGATGGGTTTGATTAAATGGCTGTCCTTTCCGATCCTTATTGTTTTATCAAAGTTTATGGTATGTAACGTATTATGCGTGTGATTTGCTAACGATGATATTGATATATTTCTCTTAATTACTAAACGATGTACTTCATAAATTCTTTGTCTTTTAAGGTTAATTTTTGTTTTTGGATTGGGTAGAATGGTACAAATCTTTTATCCGTTGTGAATAGTGATCTGATGCTGTGGTTGCTGTTGTGTCTGCTTATTCTGTCTGTAGTCCCTTTTACAAATAGTAGAAACACTTTATTGGTTTGTTCGTCATCTTCCTTTGCATATTTAACTCTACGTGGTCTGAGCGCTTTCCTTATAAGTGTGTTGTTAAATCTATTTTGATGTAATGCTTTCTTTTGCTATATTGTCCTTGTGGGCTCTAATTGTGTTTGTGCCGGGTAGTGGTGTGGCTCATCTTCCATCTGTCATCTTTTGAAACAGTATATCCAGAAATGGTAGTATTGTCGTTTGTTGCACCTCCATGTTAATTTTTGTATGCATTCCATTCACATGTTGTGTCCAGTTTTTTCCCAACCATGGGTCTTTGTCACAAATAGTAGTTTCTTGAGACATTTTAGACCCCGAAGACCGTCCGCAAGCTGCCACCAATTAATATGCGACGTATATACGTATAATTATGTACGCGAGCACAGTAACTAAGAAAACTAAATCATTGAATTAGTAAACTACTTATTTCAGTACGCTTCTCAAAAGTATTGATGTAAGGTTTGCAGATTCGTTTTCGTACGTGTCTTATAATATGCAAGTTATTAATTGTTAATTTTTCTTATTGACTGCGTTCAACGTGTATAAACATAACCATCAAACTGTCAAAACACCTAAAGACAAAGCTCAAGAGATTTCGATGTTTGGACTTCTACATTAATTTAGATACATATTTTTTCTTTCATACATATTATAAAATCATTTTCTAAGGTATTAATGCAAAAGCCGTAAAAAAGTAATTCAATCTCAAACTCCATAAGCCTTAATAACGCGAATACTAAAATAAAAGCACGTACTCGTAGCTACACTCATGTAATCCTCCATTACCCTTTCTATTACCATCAGAAAGGCTTCAGAAACAAAAGGACGATAATCCGGCGGCCGATAACAGTAATCAGTAGTAGGAATGGCAGGAAGCGGATCCTGCGAGACTCGTCCTGGCACCGTGCGCTGATTATAATGGCCAGAGTATTTATCAAGTGTAATGTGTAATCATCCTTGTGGTTAGCTGATTAGGTTATTCCGGTGCCTTGAATCATGGTCTCTGTAATTTATTATACCAATCTAATCTAATTTAATGTAGCGGTTTGCGATGTGAGCTGTTTTAATGGGTTTTCAACTTCAGCTTCAATTAATGGACATTTATCAACGACTAAACCAATTTGCAAGGTTTTACATAAAAAAATTACTTAAATTGAAACATTTTTTTAAATTTTACTTAACATCCTTGCAAATATACTATCTGTATTTTGGGTGAAATTCATTTTAATGAATCTTAACAAAATTATTCGATTAAGCTTAAAAAGTTATTTGCTGTAAGTTTAATTAATATACCAAAGAATAAGCCAAGAAAATCTTGGAAGACTAAATTTTTTAAATTGGATTTGTTGGTGCGGTGTTTATTAAATTAATTCTCGATTTGGAGTGCGTTGTAGAACATAGTTTCATAAAATCTCAAGATTAAGTACCTTAGATATGCTTCGGAATCTCTTAATAAGCAGAAAATGATTTGTGTAACTGATATAAATAATATCAATGTATAAATATAATTTTGTAAACGTGTGATTGTGGCGTAATACACTATTGAAAAAGGCGTGCATTTTGAGCAAACTCTGTTTAATTAAATAGGTATACAGAGGTTAACAGCCCGATGTAATATCGATTGCTTCCATCCCTCAGATGATTCGACAAGCAATTACGCAATTCATGCTTGAACGTAATTGATTATCAAACACTTAGATAAAATGTGTTTTTACACATTTTATACTATATCGTCATTATGTTGAGACAATTATTAATTAACAATAGATTTAAAATCAAGCCTTATTAGTTTGTAAAAAAAATGTAATACGTACACATAAGAAAGAAAAACTTTCAGTAAAGGCCATACATTGTACCTACATAGAAATAATAGCACTTCACCGAAAACAACCAGCATGGGAAAGGTTTAGATCCGCTTTTGCGTGAATTCATTGGGTAGTTGTAGGTGTCAGAGACGGATGGCTATGAACCCGTCAGGAGGGTTAGAGAAAAGCTAGCGTCCCTCTACCTATACAGTTCTCCTCTCTGAATGGGGATGAGGGTCAGTGATGAATCGAGGCAAAGCCTAGAACTAAGGTCACAGAATTTCGATGTCGTCACTACCTCCAGAAAAGATTTTTGTAAAAGAGATTTAGGATCAGAAACACAAAAATCTACTTAGCCTAAAGGAAAAGTATCTTTAAAATTCCGATGTTATATAAGCAAATGTGCTAAGGTAAAATATGCATCGAAAACTTTTTATAGAGCTACTATTAATAAGAGGTTAAAATTCCCATATTTTTAGTATCAATATTCCATTCCTTCCTTAATAAGTTAACTAATTGAAAATACTAAAAAAACACACCACAAAATAAAAGGAAGTATAAGAATGCCTACAAGTTTCCTACAGAGTAGCAAAAGAAAAACAAAAATCTATAATTTGTTCGAGTTATGCGTATTTTATATTAGACACGTTTCTCCAAAGTTTTCTTTTATTATTGTACTTTTAAAGATAACATTTTTCTGTACTGCTGGAACAATCATAAAGAAGAACAATTTAAAGGGGTTAGCTTAGTCGTTCATATTACATCCAGTAAGAAATTTAACTGTTCAAAGGCATTAAAACGAATCCTGTTTTTATGTTAGTAGCCGGACCATTGTGGAAAACGATACCAAAGTAACACAATTTTCAACTACATTCTCTGTTTTTGTTGTTTCGAATATACGAACCGACTAAAGATTTATTTTTATTACTTCTTTTTGCTTTATTTTAGAAACAATATCCATTCTTACAGTACCTGTTATAATAATTTATATATAATAGTATTATAATCGATAGACAGCTTTGATTCATTAAATATGTTTTATGTCAAAATAAAGTCAACATTTATTTATCAAAATTAATAGTATATTTTAATATAAACAAGTTAAACATGGTAGAAATTAAATTTCCAGATCCAAATCCCTCAGAAAAGTTTTTTTTGATGGCTACTATGTTAATAATATTTTTAGTTCAAATGTACGAAGAACAATAGTGAAAAATATTTGTATTGTATGGTAAATGTGAAAATTATACAGCACCTAAATCGTTGCTCTTACAGATATTAATACCTGAAGGTTGAATCAAAATGAGTCAGATAGCGCGAAATTTCATACAAACACTAGAAACCTGAAAGAACTTTAAGCATAAATTTCATTAACAATTTGGTTTAGAGTAATAAAATCACAGTTAAAGTAATTTTGAGGTTATTTTTACCAATAGTGACGAATCGTCAAAATTTCGAGTTTCGGCAATTAAAAATTAACGTTTAACAATTAAGAATTAATAATATAAATTCCCCATGGTTATACCGCAAAAAAAGTTCTGTACGTCTGCGTGATAAATGAGTATAATTACCAAGTATAAAAAAACTTGCACATTGTCACTTTTGATGAATTATCAGGAAATACAATAAATCAGAATAAAAAATTGACAGAACCAAACGCTTTGTCTAGGTTCTGTTTCGAAAATCAAAATTTAACTTAATCATAAGGTAGTGCACGAAGTCTGTGTTAAATGATCGTCGATATGTTTGTAGCCACCTTTTGCAAATACGGATATATAATATAAAAAAACTAAAGATATAGTATGCGAGCAGAAGTATTTAATAATACGTTTGTTATCAATTATGAAAAAATTACAGTGCAAGGAACATTGGGAAATTACTTCCCCACACACAATTACATAGCAAGTAACAATTGGTAAACTGCATGATCTGTTATATGCATAAGTCCGTTGGATAGTATTAATGTAATACATACTACTGGATATAATCTGCGTTTGTTTATGATAAAAAGTTTTTGAAGACCCGTTTGATTCCCAGATATTACATTAATACCTTCGGCCATTGTTAAGTAATAGAAAAGGCAGTAAGGTACACCTATGACTAGGAAATAAATAGTAAATTTTATGCTTCTTGAACGTCGGTCATCGCCAGTTATTTTTGGTATTACGGGCTTTAGCCCTCTATGTCTCCGTCGTATTGGCGTTTTTGTGGTCTCCGTAGATTCCATGTATCTGTAAAACAAATATATTAAATATACCTACAACTTTGTTTTGTTGTTTTCCAGAAATGATTTTCGGCATTTCTGCCTCGGTGTCTTGTCCCAAGTTTCGTGTTGGGTCGGCCGCTTGAGTGATTGCGGGGTTGTGCTCTTCCTCAGTGTGGAGGTTATCCTGGGATTTGTTTTGCTCTTCGGACGACCTTCACGATCTTCATAATGAGCGCGAAGTGTTCGTCTTCTGATTCCTCAGGTGTCTTCTTCTTGTTTTCTGCTGCCATTTGCGCATAACTTACGCATTTCTCGGCCATTCTGGCCGGTTTTCTAATGTTTGTAGGCCTGGGGCGTTCACCTTTTTGATGTTCGTTGTATGGGCGGGGCATCCTGCGTATTTGGCGGTGTGCAACTCCGTGCAGTTGCAGCACTTCTCCGTTTCTTGGGTCTTTGTGCATTCCCTGGTGTTACGTCCCCGCGCACTTCACACACCTGGGTAACCGTTGAAATAGGAAACATTATTCAATTCCATTTTTCTTGTGGAGCGACTCCACTCGCTCCCTCAAGTGTCCTACCGCTGTGGTGCTGTAGATCTCCTTGGCCCTTTCGCTTCTGTTGAGGTGGACCACTACCATGGCGGTTTTTCTGCGGTCGAGTCCGGCGAACATCCGGATAACCTTTTGGACGTCAAACCCTATGGATTTGAGATCGTTCTGGATTGCATCTATCATTTCGTCCCCTTGCGGGATGCGTTTTATTACGACTTTAAGTGGTTTAGCCTTTTTAGAAGGTAAACGTTGAACTGCACTCCAACGTTGTCGAGTGCAGCTGTTGCTGTTCTGTATTTATCTGCAGTGCTGAGGAGTACTCGGATGCCGTCTTTAGTTGTCTTTGTTGTTTTGGTGATATTTTTACTGGCAATAACTTCTTCTTCGCCTCCGTATAATCCCCCTGTCGGTAGAGAATTAGTGACGGGATACGTTATTTTTGTACGGGCATTTCTGGACTCTGCGCTTCGGTGTCCACCCGTTCTTTCTTGACTCCACCTTTCTACGTTACGTTTTTATAACCATCCTCTTCGGAGAGGGCGTCTTCATCGTTTGCTGGTTGAGGAGCCGCTGTACAGACTTCTACCATGTCTTGGGTTTTTTCAGCTTTCCTTGTTCCTGTTTCTTTAATTGATGTTTTGATGGGAGTTTCATCGGTCGCTCTTATTTTCCTGTTGTGCTTCTTCTTCTTAGGATGCGGATTTTTTCATTGTCGCCATGATCTTCTGTGCGATCTTCTGCGGTCTTCTTTAAGGTTTTATTTGTTTTATTTGCATCTTCGGATTTTCCTTCAGGTGATGCGTATTTCTCCTTTAGCTGTTAATTAGCCGATACATAATTCCTGCTACAAAGTTCTGTTGGAAACCTAAAGATATGGTAAGTACACTATGTATAGAAGGATAATAATCAAGACCACTACATTTTTGCCAGAAAACATGTACTTACCCTTGTAAGTGAAATCGTCATTGCACAGAAATTTTAGTGTCAGAAGACAAATCCGCAGTGCCAATGATAAAGTATTGAACATGACTTTGAAAGTATTTTGGTGTGTGTAGTTAAAATATAGTCCGTGTTATCACAATATAGTAAATCACAAAAATTATTGTAAATGAAAAAATGCCATTGATGCGTTTATAAATAGATTGTAATAATGTGTACGCTATTTGCATCAAATTTGTTTTGTGCTGGAGTAAAAATAGAAAATTTGCATAATGCTTCCCATGCAACATTCGGCCTTTACCACCTCAAGTTTAAAGGTGGGCTGTCCATTTGCTTGTGATAAAATCTCGAATATGTATAAAAAAAGATACTACCTTGTTGTGCTTCGTGGTTTATCCAAGAAAACTAGTCCCCAAAAGCGTGCCATCAACCCCCTTTATTAGAAAAAATGTCTTCTAAAAAGCAAATTAATTGATGATTGAGAAGAGCAGACGTTCCATTTTCTTAACAATTGGCCCCATTAATGCAAGCCTAGAACTTGTTGTTGTACTTACATTAACACACAAAGTCAACTCTAAAATGTGTTTGTTTAAATTCTAAATGAGAAAATGGACAAATACGATTAACAATTATTTACTTTGACCAGATCTCAACATAGCCATGGTCGACAATAAATTATATTTTCAGATATAGTGAAAATCTACCCACGCAGATATTATTTCTGAAAGTAGTATTTCGTTCCCTTTCTTTCTTCGTAGTATTAACTACACAGGTTAATTAAATATAATTAGGTAGAAGCACACGAAAATGGATATAGGATATGATGTTCAGTAAAAAATTGAAAAAATTAAATTTACTAGATCCTGCAGACTTGACTACTTTAAATAATTTAGATGATTAGATGGTGAATTTGGGACTGCTTATTTGGCTAACTGTTACACTGGCCAATATATTTAAAAACTTAAAACATCTTAGTAGCTATGACAGCTAATAACAACATTTACTACCAAATCTCAAACCTAAACACCTCTTTTTAGTTACTGGTGCTAAACAGGTTAGTTAAGACTAACGTACTAAAGCACTCAGGGACATTTCGTAGGATGCATACGAGGACTTTGAATTGCCAAGAGATCCCTATGAATGACGAATTTTTTTAGTACATAAGTGAAAGGAATACAGAAACTAAGATCATTCCAGAGGTTAGAAGCCGTGTGAAATAATGTGGATTACGCCCGTTTAGATTTGTATTGCACATTTATGATGTGAATTAGCGAACAGAGTATTCCTAATGATGATATCAAAGAACGTAGTTCAGCAGCACAGCTATTCTAATACCGATAGTACAAAGAAAGAATTGAAACCATTCTTCTATGCTCAAGGAACTGCAACACGTTAAGGACGGCTCATTTATAAGACTAATTTATATTCTTTATTACCATGACAAAACTTAATAAATGTAAAATGGTGGAAGAACTTTACAGTGAAATTAGATTAAAGACACATAATAACACCAAATCTAATTTTATGATACTTATACGCCCTTAACGTCAAAAGAGACCGTAGGGGTTGTTAATCTTAAACATCTTAGATTAAATCGAGTTACAGAGGTCAACAGAATGAAGTCTGAAACATGCGACCTTACTGAAATACTCAGTTACATACCGGGCTAATCTGAACGTTGCACCAAATTCCACATGAGTATTCTCCCTTATTCAACGTTCCATCCTAATTTAAGTCTTTGGACGGACTGCTGCCAAATAGTTTCCGTGATGCAACCAATACAGTACTTGACCTAGCGAGCAATTTATGGATATTGTAATTCTACCGTTAAAAAAACAATTTAAGTAACAGACGATTGTCGTTAACTCACGACAATATATATATATATATATATATATATATATATATATATATATATATATATATATATATATATATATACACATAGTTTTAAACCCTAGCGTCAACGATAATTTCGTTGTCATTTCTTTCCCCAAATGTGTACTAGTGGTTAGGTGTGATGTGTATACAAACGATATCAAATTACTGTTAATACGAACAACAGATTACTATAAGATCGAAACTCCGCTGTAAGTATAGACCTATTGCCTGACTAGACGAGTACCAACGAATTTCGATCGAAAAACTAAATCCATGGTTTTTAATCGTAAGCTACCTACAAACACGACAGTTCAGCTTTACTAGTGGGGTGTAAGAACGCTTTACAAATCAATTCGCATTGTTAGTCCATGACAACGCTTCGTTTTTCCGCTTCGACGAAGATGTTAATATGTAATTGTTTCCATGTTTTCTTATCCATTAGACATTTGGTATGACAATTGTGACACTTACACATACCTCTTGTACCATTAGTGGTTTGCTACTAGATGCAAGGAGGCGATTATAGTATAATTTCACAAAGACACACGTGTCTGTTCCAAGATATCTAACATCCTCGCCTAGTCTCAAATCGTACCTAAGAGCCAGATCTGCTTCCTTTAATTAAAACAGCATTTGCAGCTTATAAGGATACATTTTTAGGATTTCCCGTAAAATTTTCCAGACCGTGGTGTATGGCATTTGCAATCGTTTTCATATCGCATTCACACTGCAGATTCCTAGCGGATTAGTATGGGCTACGTTTTGATTTTCCTGAAGAACTCCTGCAACTTGGACAGGACTCATCCTTGGTACTCCTGATTTCGGACGGTCAGATACAGACCCTATTCTTTCAAATTTGCTAATCAAATTACGGTATCCCTTCATTTGGCACGACCCTGCTCTCAAACCCATTTTTGTACGAAATCTTCATAATCCAGCAGTGTAAAAATTACACTGCTGGATTATGAAGATTTAAAAAATGTAAAAATTATCGCATTCAGTGTAACATTGCACTAAACCAATACTTGTTTGCAGATCCATGTTCAAATCGTTACAATTTATGTTTACTAGAGTTTAATTTTCAGAACAATTCTCTAAATTACGATACTTTCGTTTGACACTTGTACCAACAGTTGTCACGACAATTCTTTTGTTTTCCATAGATACACTAAAATACCATTATGTAAGCAACTATATTACATTTACTTTTTGTCAATTTAATTTGTTAAAAATATATAATACTATATCCCATACTTTATGATAACTCCACACTACAAAATTACTATTATTATTATTTTACCATCGAGGTTATCCATGGGAACAAAATGCTTTTTTCTATAACTGCCAAAAAATGTTTATATCTTTTTACTAATGTCAATGTGCAAAATGTCAGTTTTTTTAATTGCAAACTATTTTTTGACGTTGCCCATGGCAACATAAGCAAAATACTTTGCACACTAGGGCGCAAAATAAATTGCAAGAATCAATCACTTGAATTAAAAAATACTCAAATAATACTTTTAATTTAACGACAACTAACAAATACTAAGTAAGATAATATTTTATATATAATATTTTACCAATACTACTACTAATATTCAACACTGTAATACAAATATGTAACTATTCTTTTTTATTTATAATATTGATATTAATAAAACTAGCATCGTTAAACATGATGTCTCCATAGATACCATTTATGTTGCAACATTTAGGAAATTCATTTGAATAATTTAACAAAGTTCAAAGAAATTCTCCAATATAACAGTTATGGAAAATATTGTTTGTATTTCGTGGTAAAATTCGTGTTTTATAGCACATTCGAACGAATTTTTGGCCGAGACTTGTCATGTGCCATTTACAAAACACTCATTTTTTATTACGAGGATCACTGCTAAACTTCGCGGAATCAAGTATTCCTTGTAATGCTAAAGTTCTGCTATTGTCATAATCACAAAATTTGACATTTTATACCATTAGTACAAGTGACAGTTTGATTGTAAACAGAGCAGTTTCATTTCAGTATAATTTGAAAATAAATTAGTTTTTGAAAAAATGGAATCGAGATTTTCGAGTCATGATTTTTTTTACGGTTGAAGGCCACTGCAATGTGTGGAAAAATTAAAGTTGTTGTTTGGTGATGTAGCGCCGTCCAAAGCCATGGTTTGCAGAATTCAAACGTGGAAGATCTACTTTTGATGACGATTTTCGCGAGGGTCGACCATGTACTTCTGTTGTCGTAAAGAATATTGATGCTGTTCGTAAAATGATCGACATGCAACATATAGTGAGATACATGTACCCTTAGGCATTGCGGGGAAGCTAATACATACCTAAAGAATTTTAAAAGTTTAAATTTGATTAGGTTATAAATTATCTAAAATTTAATTTAAAATGGTTTAAATTTGAAATTGCCAAGTTTTTCGAATGAATTTAAAATTTATTTAGTAATTATAAAATTTAAAAAAAATAAGTAATTTTTTTTATTTAAACCTTGATCTCAATTAATTTAATCATTTTGTAAAATTAATAAGTATTAATTAGAAATTTTTTAATTTTTTAACAATTATAAATTTAGGTACTTTTTTAAGATTAAACTTTCAATTTGGTTACGAATTTATTTCTCAAAGTTTTAAAATAACGCATTTTGAATACCTAATTTAAATTTGTAGGACTTGAATTTTAAGGAAATTTGTTCTATTAAACACCTTTAAAGTTTTGTTTTTTTAATCATTGTAGGAGTAAAGGGTATTTAGTTTTAAAAAGAATACAATAAAATGAGATATTAATTAATATTTTTTTTTAATCTTAAATTACTATTCGTAAATTTTTACAATATAATTGTTTTTCACATGAGGTTTAAAATAAATCATAATTTGTCGTTAAAATGTTCAAAAGTTTTAATTGATTAATTTAGTAAATAACAGTATTAAGTGTTTTTATATTACACAGTATTAGAATACATATTTAACGTAACTTAAATGTACATTGTCATTAGATATTACTAATGACTTGAAATTAGAGTTCTAGTATATTTAACTGATAACTAAATTTGCTATATCTGATAGAAATAGTGATTGTACTGAAACTTAGTAAATTCTAGTCTCGATTGTACTTCCCGATAAGCTGATTAACGGATTTATATATTTATAATTTTAAGTACTGTCTTATATTGTGGACGCGATTTTGTAAATAGATTGCAAGATTTATTGTACTTGTAACTACATGTAATGTTATTTAAATACTGTTTTTTAATTTTAAAGAATTGTTATATAATCATAATTAGTACTATTATGTATCTATTTTCTATTTAATTTTATGATAATTGATTATTGATATTGTTAGACGACTAACTTGGTATATTCTAATGTTAGTTAGTTCTTGGAATTACGTTAATCTGTCGTAATTTCTTTTATGTAAATATGATTCACTTTAGTATTCTTATAGGATTTTTATATTACGAACTAGTTTAATTTATCACTGTTGATTAATTGATTATTTGAATGATTTATTTATATTGTATACTCTTAGTGTCCAATTGTATTGCATTAATTAGTTGTAACATTGTCTAACTGCTTTTTATTCTTTATAGTTTATTTAACTTATGAGAACTATTAAGCATCGCTATTCATGTGTGTTAAATTATTTACACTCTCACATTTGTTGTGTATTTATTGTAATAGTGCAGTATTATTTTATGAATATAGCTGAATAGTATTTCATCAGTTATCATGAATTAAGCTGTGAATTCATTCTGATTTAGTAATAATTTTTAATATCATTGAATAAGCTAATTCGATTCAATTTTCAATGTACTGTATACACTTTAATGTGACATTCACATAGTATAATTGATCATGATCTGTTAATTGATTTATATGTTAATATATTTGATGTCAATGTTCGATTAATTAAAGTATGGATGTCACGATGTAATTTTAGTTTAGTAGATCTCAATTGTATACTGTCAGTCATTTCAGATTATTTTATCTGTAACTGTAGCTTTTCAATAGTTTAAGATAACTTATGTACAATCTTACGACTAATTTGCATGTTAGTATTATCTTACACTGCTCTATGTATTGTGTAGTGTCACACTTCTAATTATATCTAGTAAGTTCTATTTAGTATGTTCCATTGTATATTAATGATGAAACCAGTTAATGATTAGACTTTGTATATGTTTATTTAATGTTAATGTAATTACTTACAGCATTTAATGTAAAGTACTACATTGATTATGATTATTTATGATTAGTTATGTATAATTTATTTTGAATTATGATTATGTAATAATTTCATTGATAATGTATTATTTGTAATCATAACTTTGCATTTATCATTTATAGCAATTTGCAATATGTATTTATGAAATGTATCAACTGACTATGCAATTTATGATAATTTTAAATGTATTGACTGTTACTAATTACGTTCAATATTAAAATGTATTTAGTTTTCATAATCTATAATGAGTTTGAAATTGACATTTTTATATTAACACTAATGTTTTACACTGTATGTAATTTTAAATGCTCACTAATAGCACTTACTATCAATTCTACATTAATAGATTACGATTAAACTAATAGTACTATGCTATCAGATTTGTAATTATTAAAATTAGTATACATAAGTTAGAATGAATTTGTAAGCATAATTTAACGTAATCAATTCAGAAATGTCGTATAATTAATTCTGTACTAGAAGTAACTATGCTTCAGAAATAATCAAGCAATGACATTACTATGATATCTTAACGTTTAGATCATAGGTAAAATTAATGATTCAATTATGAAAAGATAAAGTAAGCAATACATGAATAGTAGCAATATAAATGTCAGACGAATTAACATTCAAAGTATTACCATAATAATAATCAGGTACTGGCACTAGGATGATAACTTTATTGATATCTACATTGAACTTATACGTATTAATACGCTTATCACATTATGTATAGTCCATGTTTCACATAAGCTTTACTACTTATTACATACAGAAATTTAGTCAATTTACAACAATATACATTGATATGTTAATTCATGGTACAAAAGAATTATGTATAGAAATTACTGAAAGTATATTCTACATAATATTAATATAAACGATATAACAACGTTATAAATTGCTTAAATTAAGTTATAAAGTAGTTAAAAGATAGTTAATTATGACTTAACAAATATTATACTATAAATACGATAGAGAATTTTATAATGAACAAACGGTTACATAATCAATGTTTTACTAACTATCGAAAACATCTAGATATCATTAAGATTTACATACATATTGTATATACTATTAGTATAAATGACAGTAGATTTAATACTAAAGTTATAATTTAGAACTAATAATTATACAAATTTATATTTATAATTTAAGCATAACTATCAAGTATAATGTTTAAAAATTACAAGTAATTGTAACTAGAAGTTATAAATCAAAATAAATATATATCATAAGATATATACTTTCAACAAGATTAAGTTCATATAAATCTTATAAATCTAGTCATTACATATTAATCTGATTAATTAGACAGATTCTGAATATGATTTAACGCAATAATTTACGTATTAACATAAATTTAATTCAAGTACTATCAAGATGTCACAATTACTTACTAGTACATACAAAATTTGCTAATTACAATTAATAAGCACATATACAATTCAATTGATACAATAGGCATAAACTTGAAATAATTTCTAAACAATTAAATGTAAGATCAGATATAATCTTAATGCTTAAAATCTGATAAAATTATAAATAAATCTATATTCACATATAAGTACTGTAATTAATTAGAGTATTGTTATACTGTTTAATAATTATGTAATAATTTTAATGATAAACTTGATTTAAAATTGTAGTAAATTATACTGATGTTCAACATTATAGATTATACACTATTAGCAAAATGTATAAGACTAAATAATATTACGTATAAATGTTTTACCGATTATGAAACATTAATATATTCTATGTCCATATCTAGTTTCAATCTTTAAACTAAGTTAGAATCACTAATGAACATACTAAACTTCTAAATGTAACTTAATCACACATAAATTCAACGCTTTATCCCGTATCAAAACATTACGTTTATACCTACAAATAAATTCTACAGACAGCATACAAAGACATGAAATAGCGATTTGACCTATTCACAAAAACTTAAATTTAATCACTAATGAATGAATCCCAAGAAACGTATAATCATAAATACCTTCATAAAAACTTCACTTAACAACGGACATTCAACTATCATAATATCACCTGTTACACAACTAAAATACAACAAAGCTCATCAAACCTGTTACATAACTGGTCAAACTATATATCTAGTACCACAATCCACTACTCTAATCACAATCCTCACAACCATCTACAATTCTCAACCCTAATACCTAACTGTCATCATCCGACCACGCTTCCAATCCACCAATCCTACCCTAATTAACCTTTCCCGGTCCCAAGATTTCACATAACCCACCGAACCTTAAACCGCCATCCAATTACTTAACAACACCAACCAACAATTAGCTCGCTCTCACAACGTCTTCAAGCATGAGGGATTTACTTAGACAGACCTCGCAGCCACCCACAACCCAAACCCACATACAATGCCATCTCCACGATGGGCCACAACAAGCCACACTCAATCCCACTGATACCTCACAAATACCATCCAAATGGCGCAATCTCAAGTACGAAGCATATTCCAATGACGCGAACATCCCACACCGACATCTCAACCAAGCCACAACCGCACTCAATAAACCAAAGCTGAACCTACATCAAGAACTCGAGTATTAATGTACAACAGTCAGGACTAATACACTGTAAGAAAGGATAAAACAGCATATAAGAAAAAACAAGCAATTGAAAAGTTAATCACGATTACAAATAGTTAACGTATTAATTAAAATTATTGACAGTTAAAATTTCAAAATACTGCGCTTAAGAAGCTTCTAATTGTATGTCTGTTCATAGGGATAAATACACTAGTGGACAAATTTTAGAGGAACGCCAAAAAAATAAATAAAATAACAAAGTTTTTTATATGATTGATATTTTATTCGCATAAAAATATTCTACAAGATTTCTTGATTTACGTACAATTGTTTTTCCTTTTTTTATTCTATAATATTTGGTTTTAATCTCGCAATTGTGCTACTCGATTTATTTATCGCGACACTGTTATTTGCGTGCGATGACTCCCTGATGTTATTCGTATGCAATTAGATGTTATTAAATATCATTTAATAACTAAAATGCAGATTGTGATACTAATGTTACAAAAATGATTGAATGATAAAATGAATACTGTTAAACAAGTATATTTGAATAAAAAAAATTATTTCGTTTTACATAGATTTGTACACGATGAAATGTGATGTTTCGTACATCTTGTCCGAGAGAAACTCAGTGACTGACTGACTGACTGACTACTTACAAGTGTACCCTTTTTTCCATAACATAACATAACATAACCTTAACGCCATTCCTTGCGGGGTAGGCAAAACAATCTCTGCCTCTTATTTATTTTTCACTCACAATCTTTCTCCATGCTTTCCTATCTCTGCATACCTCTGTAGCTTCCGCAAGATTCATACATTGTCTCTGACATGTCCTTTTATTTTTAAAACTCCTTATCTTTCTTTCTTTTATCATACATTCTACTACATTCAGCCCGGCCTTACCTCTAATTTCACCCACATATATTTGCTTCGTTAATCTTGCGTTGTTCATTCTCTCAATGTGACCAAACCAACGTAATGTGCTACTTTTATCTATCCATCATCGTCTTTTCCTCACCACACTCCGTCATTATACACTCATTCCTTATCTTATCGCTTCTCGTTTTACCACATGCGCTTCTCAGGAATCTTATACCAACGACATTTATTTTTCTTTCGTGCTTTTTTGATATACCCATGTCTCACTTCCATACAGTACTGACGGGACAAATACGTCATTATAGATTGCTCGTTTCGCAGCTAGGCTCATGCTTTCGTTTCTCATTATAGTCCACATACTTCCAATCACTTTCCTTCCAGCATTGACTCTTCGTCAAATCTCGCCATCCATTGTACTATCTGCAGTAAACATTTTGCCCAGATATACCAACTCATCCACTTGTTCCACAATTTGATCTTGTAGAGTAAATACTCTACTGCATTTTCAACTTCCCGATTGAACACCACTGAATCAAACTTCCTCAGAGCAGTTTGTAGCTCATCTGCACTGTCACTTAATAAGACTGTGCCATCTTCGTACACCAGAACTCGTAAATTTACGACACGAACCATTACACCATTTGTATCGGCACATACTTGCCTAACACATTTATTCAAGTATACATTGAACAACCTCGGTCACATCACATAGCCTTGTCGCACTCCTTCCTCAATATTAAAGTATTAACTCACACTTCCTCTCACCCTAACACATGTCCGGCTGGATTCCTATTGTATGAAACGAAACTGAAACCTATTATCCATGATATTTTTCTTACTTTATTATTATTGCATATTGCCAAGAGATATCGACATTAGAAAGTATGTATTTTAACAAATGGGTTTCATAGACGTAACAAATCTGGGCATTATTACATTTATGGAGTTCTTGTAACTTAAAGATAGTTGACAATACGTTAGAGGGCTATAATTATGTACCGTAATAAAGCAAGAAAAGAAAAAAAAGAGGTTGATATAAAACATAATCAATACTAACTAAATTTGCAACTCTTTAACCTATTAAAAATTTACGATATCTAACAATATTACTACTGACGAAGATAACTGCAAGTGTTATCGAAACGTTTAGATTCTATAACTTTAATATGTAAATACACCATTAAAAAACCCAAAAAAGATAAATATTTTAATATGTATAGTAATAGTGAAAGTTTACATTTTCATATTGACAGTAAACATTGACATTAACAAAGATTATTTGAAAAGAAAAATTAAATTTGTCATGAGAACCTTTATCTCGTCAATCTCACAAAACGATCGGAATACAGATCATATACAGATAAGCAAATGATTGTGTTTGAAAGTGTCAAAAATACACTGTACCTTGATTAAATATAAAATGTCAACGAATGCGTGTCAAAAAAATTGGCTTAAGCCGTTGCTGTTATACGATTAACAGTTTTCTTTTCTGCGTTCCCCTAAATTTTTCCATGAGTGTATTAATAAAACAATAAAACAGAACTTAAAAAGTGTTAATTCATTTAAAAAAAAACATGAAAAAAATGTTAGAAACAAATGGTTTTTGCTTGAATATAATGTTTAGGAACTTTCTTTGTTCATTGGAATACAGGAGTACTATATCAGAAACTAAAAGTATAATGTATGTGAAGTTAGATTACACAATCTATTTAGAGATTCCTTAGTCGTTTATTTACACAGATCCCAGTTATTCTGCAAAAACTACAATTACCTCCGTATTTCATTCATTCATTCATTGTTTGTTTTCTGAGTAAAGGTTTACACTGAATTCATGTGCCACAATACTTAGAACATTTAGAACGTATTCTCGAGAAGAGACAAAAAAAAAAAAAAAACTACTTTGCATTACTACTTTTCATGCAGAATGTGAACCATAATTTTAATCACTAAAGATATTTGTAGCACAGTACATACGGATTGAATTAACAGCGAGCAAAGTTTGTTGAAAATTACTTTAAATTATATTTGCGTTTATTTTATACCGTTGATTTATAGCTACACAAACGGTCAAAGAAGTATACTTAAAAATTCAGAAACGTATATGAAATTTTGTATAACTTTAAAAAAGGAAGACCAAATGTTACCAAAAATATTCTTCCCATTTCCCCGATATTAAAACAAATAAAATATTTATCGACACCTTTTTATTGTATTTTTTCCAACAGATTTGAGCTTGGTTAAAGAATACAAATAACATGTAATGTGTTCATGTAAATCTTCTAGTTTTCATTTAAAAAAAGAAATAGTATACATTTGGCTCACGAAAAACGATAATAGGAACGAACTGAGTTGTAAAAGTACAAGCGAAAGTTAAACCGTTAAGATATCAGAATAAATAAAATGTCGTAAATTGACTTTTTTAGACTTTACCCTTCCTATAAAATTCAAATGGGGTCGAATAGCTGAGTGGTCCTTAACCATCTGTAGATGACCGTGGCTCTCGTTTTACTCATCCAATCCAATATACATTCGAATTTTCACTGGTCCGGGAGGAATTTAAATTGCTAGTGGTCAGCAATCGCTGGAATATTCGTTCGACAGAATGTTCATTGGACTCTTTGTTCGTTTTGTTAGGTCAGCTGAAGTTAATCAAACCGCTGTTGAAAACATTTCTGTTTGAATACTGTAATTCATAGTCGACATCAGACTGATTCTGTTCATTTTGAGATTTTATCTTTTAATGTATATCGCAATTGCGGAAACAAAACATTTTGTGTTATTAGTTAACAATGACAACGTTACATTGCGATTGAAATATGAGTTAGTGTAGTATTATAAAATTAAGCATTTGTTTAAAGAAAAGTCTTTAACTACAAATAATAAAAGATATTGGTACCTATGTACACAAGTAATAAAGACACACCGGATAACTGATTTGTCGTAACATGTAGCATGTGGGCATCGTTATGAAACAGTTTTTCTTTGTTTCGCACAGTTATATAGTGTGTCAATATCTATTTTTCTGAGCAGCACATAGCAAGAATGGTTTTAAGAGATTATAATAATTCTGTTTTGTAGTGGTCAGAAAAACCTAATGCGTAACACGAAGGTAATTTATTTTATGTAGTCAGTGTCATTGTGGCTTCGCTTCGACCCACATACTACGCGGTAAGAAAAAGTTCACTTACCGCTAAAAAGGGTGCTAATAACTATTTCTTCGTAGATACTTTATTATTAACTGGTAAATAAACACTAATCTAAATGTGTAGTTGCATAAATTTATAAAAGTAACATTGCTATAGGCAAGGTTAGTTTCCACTTTCGGATTAACTCAACCACTCAAAAGGCGGTGATTTCTATGTATTTCATTGCTTTTATAAAGTAAGATATGGCGCTGATTAAAGCGAAAGTTAAAAGAATAAATAAATTTTTTTTACCAATACTCAAACAATTACATTTTGTACATCAGCACTCGCAACCAATATAATATGTAGAAATCACCGCCTCTTAAGTAACGTATGGGACATAATGTTTAAAAAAAAATCGACAGGCGGAATCACCAAAGTAATGAAATTTTATTTAAACTTAACTATTAATGGTTAATATTACGTCTTTAGACAACATGAAAACTAATCTACAAAACTGATAGTGGTCCATGCTCTTCAATCGCACGTAATTTGGTTAACACTTGTCTCATCGTCCTTTGGACAATTCCTCGATCAACTTCCCGAAGTATTCTAAAAATTCTTGTCCCCGGTTGTAATATTAATGGTTAATATTACATCTTTTCACAACATGAAAAATAATCCACAAAACTGATAGCGGAACATACTCTTCACTGGCACGTAATTTGGTTAACACTTGTCTCATCGTCATCGTCCTTTGGGCAATGTCTCGGTCAACATCCCGAATTATTGCCACCAGCTGCTGTTCATTTGAGCCTGCCAACCGTTTTCATAAACCTTTCGACACAATAATGACCAAAATTCTTATATTGGTCGAACCTGAGGAACATTTGGGGATTATCTTCTCTTGGTACATAATTGACGTTATTCTGCTCCAGCCAGTCTCGAGTCCTTCTTGTATAATGGCACGAAGCGAGATCGGGCCAAAATATTATTTCATCGTTCTGGTGGTTAGTATTAATAAAATGAATCAGTATCAGTACATATTTGAATGTAAAGCCTAGCATCCACGTAAGGTGTTTAAACACCAGCCCCTGAAATCGCACACCAGACTAAAACTTTGTCAGAAAATTTTGTTTCTGCTTTGAATTTTACTTAGTTTGGACAATTTTCAATATCAGAAGTATAACACCCATCGTTAACCTTACATTTCAGAATGCGACAGCGTAAAATATTTCTCATTATCCATTATGATCACACGGTTGTTTACAAAATGCCTGCACCTCAAAGCTCTGCAACATATAAGTACTCTTTCGAGCTGTACCTGGGTGTATTTAGAATACTTCCCTCTCTTCCTATAAACTACACCATTTCTTGACAAAGTTCTCTAGACGGTCCTGTATCAGACCCCAAAACGACGGCCCAGATTTCGATTAGAGATACTAATTCTGTCTTGAGCGGATTGAACCACTTTATTAGTCGTGTTTTGACTCAAAACATGAGGTCGAGTAGAAATTTCAAAGCAACTTTTTTCTCAAAACATATGTCCCGTACGTTAGTTAGGATAATCCTCAAGTATTTTTGACATTTTCAAAATCCATTGAAAGGTTTTATATTAGTCACATGTGTATGTTAGAGCAAATCCTACCATTTTTATAGCGAGGATAATCTCTCGGTGTTCAATCGCTGGCTGCGTTCCGAACATCGAACATCAACTAAACCGCTTAAAGCGTAAGAACAGTACTTAATCGACCTGCTAGGTAGAGCGCATCAGCCAGAGCGCCTCAGCCCCGCATGGGATCCCGTCGCGGCTAGACCTACCTTGGGATCCCCTTAGAAGCCAGGGCAATAACAGGGAAAAAGAAGGAAGGAAAGACAAAAGATACGCTATCGCTACCGTAGTAGCCGCGCTACCGGTTCCCCTCATCACCTGACGAAGAATTCCGACTATAGAAGCAGAAGCCAAAGAATGCATAGATGTACCGCCTGATCACGAACACACCGATCGTCAGTCAACGCTTTCGGCGCCCTGGCAGACACCACGGACCACTCGAAAGCTGCCGTTATCAGGAAAGGGTGACGCCGGTAATCCATCGCCAGAAGGAAAACTGGGTCACCTGCACTCGCGAAATGGACCGACGAGAGATCACCTACACTCGGGCGAAGGAAATCACTACAGCATAGAGCCTGCCATACCCAAGGACCGTGACAGACTGATGCGGTATATGGCTACGCAGGTAAAGAGTGAGCGTACGTTCAAGGTAGTTCTACGGGGAGTACCTGTAGAAATTTCCGAGAGCACCGTTTGCTCCGAGATAAACGAACGCAATATTAATATCATTTCTTGTTTCAGGATGAAGAAACAAGTACGACCGATCTCGCTTCTGCTGGTGACACTGCCAACAAAAGAGGACCTAAGGGGATCCAGCTGGTGGATAACGTAGTTTGGCTTCGTATTTCCATCGAAGGCTTGAGGCGTAAATCGGAATCCGACAGTGTACTCTGTTATACGCTTTTCTTTATATTCCAGTTATCCAAGGCAGCAGCATCAATTACACCAGCCGAAAGGCAAAGGACAGTCCACACAGTACCAACTACAACAGCAATAATACCCACACGAGGATCTTTTTTTGGAAACCAACAAACAACACAATACGAGGTAATAGACATTTCGTCAACATCACACAACAACCATAAACCCTCGCACCGAAGAGGACGAAGACTCCTGAGCAGCGCACGACCATCATAACATGATACTTTATATTTTATTATATTTGTACTTTGTATTATAATCAACGTAATGTAATGTATTGTTAATTATCTAACATTTTAATATAATCTGTTGAATTGAATGAAGCTCTAGTGATTATTGCTGAGAACATTTCGTGGTAGCTTTTGTTTGTATTTAATATAGCCATATTAATGTGATGTGTGAATAAAAAACAGTCTTGTCAAATACAATAATAAATAAAATAATTTTCCAAATTTCTTGTTAAACTTGTTATTTGACAATATCCACCCTCGTGCTTATTGCCTGCCAAGAAGTTTCTTTCTCGTTACTATTTTCGTCTCCTGCGAAGTATAGCAGTAAGGGTTGGTTGTACAGGCTCATGAGAATGAAGAAACAAATGTGACCGATCCCGATTTTTGCGATACACAGCATTGTATCAATGAACACACTAATCAATCCACTAAAACCCATATCTAACGATAATGAGTATTAACTGTAGTGGGGACCATCCTGCGGAACTACAACACTTGCCCGTAAGCCCGCGTCGGCGCCCTACTTTACTCAGATCGGTCTCAATTACGCGAAAGCGACGGTAAGTCCTGTTGGGAAATCAGATGTACTGAAAGCTGTTCCGACCGTGGCCTGTGTCATGGCTAAAAAATTCGCCTTAGGGTTCAATCCTATATTTTTCTGAACTCTAACTATGGAGAAGGCGCAAGCTGACAGCGGCGTTATCTCACCCTAGAACTGCGACTGACCTTTGGTTATTGATCCTCAAGCACGATCCGGAGGTGTTTTCTCTTTTAGGGTAATCAATCACCGATCTGCATACTGGTGCCTCAGCTAAGTACAACTATAGCGACTTTTCTTTATGTTCTGTACAACTCTAATCGTTTTCGCCCTCAACTATTACAATTGTGACGATGTAACGAGTTACTACTGTACCAAAACTAACACTTATATTTATTTCTTTCTTTTCCAGATAAACGATGGGAACTAATATATCCGACAACACTAATATCAACTACAAAACAAGCCACAATATTACCGCATACGAATCTACCCATCATAGCATAATTCAATTTGAACAACAGCGCTGAAGAGGATTTTAGCGTTCCGTGCATCACACTACCCAATGCATACAGTATATTAACTTGTAATATATGAATAGTTAATTTTTACTGTATTACATGAACTATTAATAGACAACAAAGAAACACAAATGTACAAAGCTGGACTAGTGAGCATTATTGTAATTCTCGGATTAAAAAAGTATCATTGTCTAATTTTTGACAGATTGACTGATGTTTACATCAATCATATATCTTAATCGCGGAATCAAAATAATCACGATTTAACTCATCTTTGTTCAACCGGCCCTAAGTAATGCCACGTAGTTGGAATATACAAACTTTGGTTGGTTTTCAGTCAAATGAAACGATATCATTAAATACCTCTACAACTAAACTTAAGAAATGGAGTTAACTAGACAATTATGTTTATCCACATGATTCAGTGTTAAATTTGATTTTTAATCAAGTTATGAAAATAATTGTCTCTAAAGTAATTTAATTGAAAAAGTTATTCTGGTAATAATAAAAAGGTAGGAAAATTCGCTTAACTGTACTTTAGCCTTTTTGCCACTTGTTTTTCCTTGTAGAGGTCGTAACTGAGAAACTATGAATTTGAATGTTGCTCTAATATCAGTTGATCATCAGTTAACGGAACAGTGATCTTAGTTACGAACCGCCGCCGACTTAAAACTTGAGAAAAAATTCACATTTAATTTATTCTACTGACACAATAAAAGCATGCGGTCCTTGTTAAAAAAAAGATTAAGGCATTAAGCAACATTTTTTTTAGAAAAGTGTTCATTTGTCTTCTTACACTACCTATACGCAATTCAAACAAAGTTGGTTATGACTCATTGTTAAGATTACACGAACTACGATTTAGCCGACGTAAATCTTCATTAAATCAGCAAAGTATCTTTTGGTTAATATTTTTATCGGCAGATGCCTCCACATAAATTTCCATAAAATGTCAAAGAAAGTTGAAAATTATTGAATGTTTTTTATATTTTAAACTAAAAAAATTATCCATTATATTCACTTATTTTATTAATAGAATCAAAAGTATTTCGCTGCGGCAGTGAATTGTTATAATTTAGGACATGGTTTAATAATAATTACATACAATAATAATACATAACATATATATTTGTAAGTTAACAAATACTTTTTTTGTTCATTATAATTTAAATCATTTCAGGTGGAAAAATTGTTTGATTGATTGCAATTAATTTGTTATTCTCAAGATTTATAACAACCCTTCTAGAAACATAATTATTGCTTTGTAATCAACATAATTCTTGTAGCTACTTTACGATAACATAAATATCGATATATTTGTGATTATTTCATACTTGTAGAAGAAAGTGTGTACAGTGTAATGTAGTTCGAAGTTATGGATGTTTAATATTTTAATTTAGTACATAGTTTAAATAGATTTCATATTGCTCCAAGTTAAATTCAAAGCAATTTACACAAATCATTACATGTATTCTGTCCACCTATATATTATGTAAAAATTAAAATATTTATGTTACATTGGAATTAAAACATTTAAATTAAAAAAAAGGTATTCACTATCAGTGTCACTCTCGCAGTGGAATCGTTAACAGAAATAATTAATGGTTTCATAACCTCAAAATGTTTTTCAAATTCCCACCACTCATAGACACTTCGGCATTTTTAATGCATTTCTGCCAATATGTCCCACCAATTCGTTGCAAGGATTCTTTTTTTTTACATGGTCATCGTTAAATTTGGGATTATGTCTTCCTATATTTTTATTGTAGCATTATTTGCAGTTTGCCCACGCCAGTTCAATCGGAATAAATTGACAGTGATATGGTAGTAACCGTAATACTCTGTGAGTGGCTATGTTGTGCTTTAATTGAAAATTACATATTTCTTCCTTCTTGGATGAATTATTTGGAATTTTTTGTTGAAATTTGGAATGATAACTAGCATTGTCCATTACAATTAAAGATGGTTCTTTTAAGTTTGCAATTAAATTATTTTCAGACCATTTTGTAAACAACTCCGCACACATATCTCCATGATAGTCTGCACTTTGTGACTTTGTAGAAAACAAAAGTGAAGCATCGGAAATAAATCCATCTTCATTACCTGCATGAACAACTATAAATCTAAAAAATACAGTTATTTTATTAAGAATTATAATGTAATAACTAAATTACAACAAACCTTTTTCTTCACGCATTGGCTTCTTCTTCACGCTTTCCTTAGATTTATTATGCCAGTTTCATTTGTGCGATCCTCTACTGAAAATTTAGTTTCATCTAAGAATACAGGATTGTATAATTTTTGTTCATTATTTTTGTGATATTCTGTTAAGAATCGTACACGATTGGCAGCAATATGTGATTGTTCCAATAAACCTCTCCTACCATCATTTACTTTAGATGAAAAGCCAATGGAATGTAAGAGACGTCTTAAATTTGATCTACTGAAATCGAAAACTTGACTATTGCTTGATTCTTTTTGTAATAATGCTAGCGCAACATTTATACCTACAAAAACAGGTATAGAACTAGACATGTCTTGCATGGTTGTATTCACATTTTGAATCCATTTCATAAATGTTTCTCTTTACAGCATCCTTCACATAGTCATCAACATGGGTGGACTTAGATTTCGTGTGTTTTCTCCGCTTAGGTGGTGACTGTGGAGATTTATTTTCTATTTGGGCTTCTGTAACTTTTTTTTTATAGGCCTAACTGTATTTATACTAACCCCATATGCTTCAGACGTGCGCTAAAAGCAGTCCTTCCAAGTATCATATTTTACACAATAATATACTACATCCTTGCATAACACATTCAAATGTAACGAGTGCCCCTTTCAAAGTAATTAGGCACGTTCATAACTACGAGCTGCGGTTGAGATTTAAGGTGCTTATTACGCAGCATATCTAAAATTTTGTAAATTTTATATAAATGATGTAAAAATATTACCAAATTGTCGATACTTCACTGTACAAGTTGTAGATAGTTCTGAAAAAAAACTGTTTTTTATAAAAAGTAAAGCAAAAATGCATGAACAATAATTTCAAAAAATGACAGTAGTGACAGATGCTGCTTGTTAATCACGACACACGTTTTAGTTCGCTAATATGAATTGTACACCAGGTTTATGTTTTTATGGTCATCCTTCTCTAATACAGGTAGTTTAGAGAAAGAGATAAAAATAAGTAATTTTATTATAGTTTTACATCCACGACTCATACCCAATTTTATTTGAATCAAACTTTATGTAAGAACATAAAAAGAATATTTCAACTTCAGTTCAATACTTTTTCTCATTTCTACAGACTGTTGATGGGAATTAAAACAGCATTCGAAGCTAAAAACTTGACACTATTTTAAAAAAGTTGTTGATAACTTTGCACCTTGTAGGTTGCGGACCGCGAAGATTGTGTCGGTACAAACCGCGATCAAAAGATATCTTTGTTTGTTACTTGGAAACTCGAGACCTAAATGTAGGGTTTGTTACGGACGGATGAATATTTTTAAAATTAAGATGTCGTGCAATAATTAATATGAAACTGTTACAACGTAAATTAATGTTTCTTGTTTTTTTATTACTTTTGGAAAATGGGGGCTGATTCTGGGAGTAAATGTAGTTAGTTTTGAAATCGAGGGAAATACAGTTAGAGTTAGAGTGTCGACGGAGCCAGATCGAGAGGGTTAATTAAATACCTTCATTGTAAACAGTTTGTCTTTAAAATAATTCTTGCGTGTACGTTTTCTTTTGGATTAGCCAACGCTAATTTGTCTTTTCTCTCGTGTGTTAATTTTACTGTTTTTCAAATATTAATCTATAAACAACAGTCACTCTTTTTGAAGTTAAACCTCGTATGTTAACGATTTGTGTCTGAGATCAATTCAAGTGTAAGTAGGTATCTTTATGTAAATTAAGGCAAGCAGCAAATGATTCTACAAGCCTGTATAATCTATTAAAAAATCGAGCATTGCCTTGCAGGTATCTTATCATACGCGGACTCCTTAAGCTGAAAGCTGCTAAAGTAAAGGACAGTACAGGGCTCCCTCAGATTGGTATTGGTGTGAATTAGCATTGCTGGTTGTTGGTTATATTTATATTCGTGTAGAGGTGAACGAGTACATGATACCACTTTGGTTGTCAATTGTAAAAGGCAATTTCCAAGTGGGTACACACTCCCGAGACCAGATAACCATTAAAACCTCGAATTTTATTTTTATTGTCTTTATTGTTGAACAGATGAATGTGTAATCTGAGAAAGGAGCGCTGTATTTATCTAGCGCCCTCAAATTTGTATATCGGTCACGATGTTGTGATCTATTTATAACTTACCCTTGTAAGGCTTTGTTTTAATGAGTTTTTTTGTCTAAGTTGTCAAGTAGAATTATTTGCCTGCGAACTAATTTCTCATTGTATGTGATTCATTGTAATTTGACTTATGTATTTTATGCTTTAGTGATCACTAAACAATTGTGTACGCGTAAATTCCTTGTCTATTTTCTTTTGTCCTTGCCTCTACCTTATTATCACCTGTGCAATTTTACTGTTGTATTTTTATATGTACTGTAATTTGCTTAATTGTTTTAGATGCTTATTTACTTAAAGACCGGCATGATTAATTTTAATTTTAAAGGGTTTGGTATTACGATTTTTATTTTGATTATTTATGACCCAACTGTGGGTGTGACTACATGAGGTTTCTTTTCTTTATTATTGTGTTTCTGTGTAACTAGACCGCTTTTTATTCATTTTCTCTTAATGTTATAACTTTGTATGCACTTTAACCTGATTTAATGGTGTTTTGTTATATATTTAACACTCTCATTGTTTGTTTGTGTTATTTTGTTCATGTACTTGTGCAATTACTTATTTATGAATAAAGTGGGTTTTATTGGTGGTTTTTCCCACAACAGCACATTAACGGGCTGAACCACCATTGCGCAAAGCTCGTCGATTTTAATTTGAGTAGTTTAATTTTTTTAACCTGCCTCACATGATGCAACCCTTACTTCATCCAGCCTATCTAATTGCAATAGCACAACGTACCTACCACTTGACGGCCACTTTGTTTGATCAGATTTGAGGTTTGCGAGTAATTAAATATCAGACTTGTAAATGAATTCTAATGTTTTAATTATTTCCAGGAAAGTCAAAGTAAGACAGGCAATTAATTTGAGTAATAGTAACATTATTGTCAGTCAAGTCCAGATAAATCACTTAGCTATTATCTTGTTCTTCAATTTGCATTCTTGCAAATAAGTTTATATTACACTTTTCAAGATAGGATAACTGGGGAACGCTACAACCTGCATTATAACATGATTAAATTGTGAACAAGTTGTTGCTTTTTTCGTTGTTAGCCTTGCTCCGTTAGCTGGTGTAGTGGCATTTTCAGGGGGGAGATCTAAACTATCTAATCTAGTTATCTATGTAACGTTAATATATTAAAATAACGTTCAAGTTTTTCACATATATACACCTAACTGTTGTAGCTTTGTCTGTTTTCATACTTTGCAAATGTGTTTTACACATTAAATAATTTTTAAAGCTCTCATTCTCACTGTCATCGATAAGTTTAATTGTTACTGAAACGTATAGATTTTGTATAATTTATATTGAAATAGACGATTAGTAACCCTAACTGGTTAGTATTTGCAATTATGAGTTTATATTGCGAAAGTTTGCTTTTTCAAACGTATTATATTATTATAATAAGAAAATTTCTATGAAATAATTGATTAGGTCTAATATATCGAACGCTTCTGAAAAATAGTATGGATCATCCTTTACAAGTACTTGAGCTGGTATAGAAAACGTGAAATATGTTCTGAAATGGGACTGTTGTATTACTTCCAAGCTAATGACGGTTGACTAAGAAAACATTACTTTAGTCAGGAGGAAAAACACTACCTAATAATGTTTGTTCTATATTACAGATGTAGTTGTAGCCCGAATCGAGCACAGATAGCAAGTACTTAATGCGCGAACCTTCTAAGAAAACTTCGACAGCAACAAGAAGTTCATTTAAACTCAAAAGCCGACTAACACACTATTGCATAACATGGAATTATAAAGTTGATCCGACTAAGATTTATGCTGGTAATATGAATTTGTAAGCCATATTTCCAACAATATCGGCACCGGAGTAAGACTTTGTGAAACATACGCTTTGCGTCACCCCTAGAGAGATTTTGACTTGCACATTCTACAAAGGCAGGAAAATGATACAAGGTTGCATACAAACAGTCTTCAGATAAGAGCATACATAAGTGTCGAATAAAGCTGTAAAACAGGGATACGCAAAGAGATATAACCATGAAATTATACATAATAAACCGATACGCGCGAGACGTTATGGAAATGTGAAATCTATTGACATCGCAAACGAGAAGACTACAACACTGCATTGCGGTTATTTTTATACTCCTACGATACCATTTTATGAATCCTATAAACTTACTTCGATTATGTAAGCTATTCATCTATCAGACACTGTCAGTTTCCACCTGGTCTTTGACATATATATGTACGAAATAGCAAGCAAAACTCAAAAAAGCAAATATATTTTAGATCTTAAGCCAACTACAACATATTATTTATGGTATAATGTCAGTAGGTTAAAGAAAAAGAAGTTAATGTTATGTAAAAAATATAATAAAAGCTCTATATAGGGATACACATCCACATATAATCTTTCATATAAGAAAATGATACAAGCCGTGTCATAAAAATTTTACAAAATTGTTTTATATAGAAAGTATGTACGTCGCGTCGGTTACAGATTTGCTAAAAGAAAATTGAGAATTTTATATAAATTACGTGACATCCGAAATTTAAACTGAAATAATTCTGACACATTGTATGATTTACAGTACATTTATATATTTTTTTTATTAAGTTCTTAGCTAGATAGCAACAAGTAGATAGTTCATGCTGAATTGAAACGTTAGAAGTTATTTTTACCAAAAATAGTTTTATTTGATAAAATGAGATATTTCTACTTCAAAGTAATACCACGTTTACAACAAGATTTTACAAAGAAATATGGTACAAAAAACAAAAGTAAATTAAACAATAATTGTTTTCTTTTTTCAACACAAGATGTTGATATAATAGTTTCCATTACAAGCATAGTAATTTCGTCACTAATAGGCTTTTATAATGTTAACAATTAAGTTTGACCAAGATCACAAATACTTTTTCATATAACCATAAATGTTACGCGTATAGTTTTAATTCAAGCACGTGTCCCCAATTTTATCTCATCATCACAAAATCGATGCTTATTGACAATTTGATTTTAATGTCAATGATACACAATGTAGATGTATTCTAAACTGTGCTTATAAACTGAAACACATTTCTTCTAAATTCCAACATTCTTAAGATTCACGACCATAATACCTTATTGTTGAAATATCCTGTTTAAAAAAAATCGTATTAAAATAAATGTAATTACTATAAAGTATGAGAGGATTTATTTGTGGTGTACGTTGGTGTATAGTTGGTATGAGATGGTTTTCCAATTAGTTTAATAACAGGTATTTAAAGATTAGAATACTTTTAACTAATTTTGAGACTAAAAAGTATCCACGATGAAAATGTTACTTTATCTCGGAGACTAAACAACCCCATTTCTCAATGCCCCACCCCTACTGCCACATAAATTCAGATTTTTTCTCTGTCCCATACTCATTTTCGAACGTTTGAACAGAGAGCATCGAGAACGCGTTAGCAGCAACAGCAGTAAAGTAACTTTAACCAACATTAATCATCACCAGTCTTCGAGAACTTCGCCGTTTCAATAAATAGCAGTTGTCGCTGCTTAGGCGAACAACTTAATTAAGAAACGATCACTTAACGAAAAGGAAAGAAGCCGAAGACCAGCAGCTAATAATGGATCCTAGTGACACGCAAAACTAGAAAAGGACATCATCGAATATTGCACTCGAAATATACCTGCATTCATAAAATCCCCAAAACAGCTCTTCCAAACCCGGTTTCCCCTTAACTTACCGTGGTCTGAACTAAAATTCAACCACAACCACACCGATCACCTCATAAACAACACTCATATACCTGTCTACGGAACCAAAACTAAAATCCAGCACCACATCCGTAACCCTTACCCAACTCACCTGACCCAGACCATTCTCCTCCACCACTAATCCTAAATCTGTTGCGTCATCCGCGGGTGACCAAGATGTACCCACCGATGAGATACTCCAGCCCATAGACCTCCTGTACATAACCCCGGCCATCCGGATTATCTTTAAAACCACCAATCGACGAACTTAATTAATCCGAATACTCACCCACACCAAAACCACCCTAGGCTGCCTGCTCGAACGTGGAGTCTGGATGTTCTTCAGACACCACCTCTGCGAGCCTCCCCACAACCCCAAACCCATTCACAAATACTGCTTCATCTCTACGCAGTTGGGCCACCAAGCAGTAGAGCGCCCACCCGAACCTTCAAATGCCCATCTTGTGGCGCTAGCCACAAATACCAATCCCGTAAATTTATCGGCACGTCAACTACGGCGGCTCTCACGAAAGTTTCCGTTTCCATTGCGAAAAACGCCGAAAGATACCGCCCGTACATCCGCACTCGAGACCCAATCCACAACCGACACTCACTACGAACCCGACGAAGCTGAAAGTCTAAAACGCACATGGAAGCTGTAGTCCCTTTTAGATATACAACTGTCAGGGTATTAATATCTGTTTAAAAAAGGAGATAATACAAATAGGGGAAGGAAAATAAGCAGCAAAAAAAGCTTTAAATGAAGAAGTTACAAACACCGATTTAAAGGTGTATCTATATTATTAAAATTCATTCTAAAGACCGTACAGCTCATATTACATATAAACAGTTTTTACTAATCGACCGGTAACGATACTGGAACGTTTTTAGGTTGGTGAACTTGTTTATATTCTATGTAGGAGTATTTTGTGTATTAAAGTGTCCAGTTTCAGCACCATTGTTTCATACTTTGAAGATACAATTGTATTTTCGTAACAAAAAATAAATCCATGTAAAACTGGAAACAATAACTGTTAATCCACTTTGAGTAGCTTAAAAGTCATTAGACATCTTGAATTAAATATATCTTATTGTTATGTAAAAATACAACAGTAAAATAGTCCCCAATAGTATATTGAGTATCAAAAACAGTAAGGGACGTTTACCGGTCGACGGCCATGTTTGGAGGCTGAGCCGGGACTGGTACAACCCTTAATGTTCGTGATGCTCATACTATTTTTTGCACGATTGTATTAAATTTACCACAATTGAAATTATTTAATTTCTACTAAATAAACGAAAAGTCAAAAGTGACGTTTTAAATAGAAATGTCCAAATTTTTTGTTCTTATTGTTGTGAAATACAGTAGGTATATATAAACTCGGTAAGTAAAAGACGTCGGTAAGTATTTACTTACCGTTGGGCCTTGCAACCAGTAAACATATCTTACTATCTTGGAAACAGATATGGTAAATAAACGAAAAAACTCAATCGTGCAAAAACGTGTATAAATTCTATATAGTTACGAATGCACTAAGTGAAAATTTTTACCTCACGATACGAAAGTATTGGGAGGCTTGTAATCGGTCAGCGAAATTTCGAGTGCAGCACTTTAGTTTTGATATATATATATATATATGATATATATACATATATATATATATATATATATATATATATATATATATGAAGAGGATTAAATTTCCTTTAAAATGAGCTACTATACTTAAAAATTGCTTTACCGTAAGTTGGAAAAAAAGAGGTTCAAACATGAAAGTTTCAAAATGTATGTCTGTCTGTCTGTCTGTCTGTATGTGTTCCAGCGCGATAGCGTCCACAAAGATAATCCGATCGTCATGAAATTTGGTACCCAGGTTCGGATCCATGAGTAGACGGAATGATGAACTTTTGAGCGAAATCTGTCCAGTCAAAATGGAATTCCAGATTTCGACTATTATAGAGTGTATAAATACGTAGGCAACTAAGTGAACCATCCTAGAATTGAGTGTCTACCAAGTTTTTCGTTTGTTCGTGAACTCCTCCGGTAGCGCAGAGGCAGCTCGTTTGGGTTCAAGGCGCATAATGTACGAGGTTTTTTAACCTTATCTTATTAGACGTGTTAAGGCATTTCTGGCCATTTGAAACGATTTTTGAAAAAAATTTTGGCCCTTTGGTTGAAAATTTTCGAATTTTTTTTTCATTTTTACAGGTTTTGAGCTATTTCTGGCCATTTGAGACGATTTTTGGAAAAACATTTTTTTGGCCCAGGTCAAAAATTTTCGGAAATTTTTGTTTTGCATTTTTACACGTTTTGAGCCATTTCTGACCATTTGAGATGATGTTTGAGAAAAAGCTTTTTTGGCCCTTTGGTCAACATTTTTCGAAATTATTTTTTGCATTTTGCACGTTTTGAGTCATTTCCGACAATTTTTGGGAAAGAAACTTTTGGCCCTTTGCTAAAAAATGTTCAATTTTTTTTTGCATTTTTACACGTTATGAGACATTTCTAACCATTTGCGATATTTGGAAAAAAAATTTGCTTTTTTTTCGGAAATTTTTGTATTGCATTATTACACGTTTTGAGCCATTCTGACCATTTGAGATGATTTTTGTGAAAAAAGCTTTTTTGGCCTTTTGGTAAAAATTTTTCGAAATTCTTTTATGCATTTTACACGTTTTGAGTAATTTCTAACCATTTGAGGTGAGTTTTGGGGAAAAAACTTTTTTGGGCCTTTGGTCAAAATTTTTCGAAATTTTTTTTGCATTCTTAATCGTCGTGGCATTTCTGACCCTTTCAGATGATTTTTTGGACAAAAAATTTTTGGCCCTTTGGTCAAAAATTTTCGCAATTTTTTTTTGCATTTTTTTACACGTTATGATAAATTTTAAAATGCCAGAATGGTAATTGCTTTTTTTTATCACTAAGTAGAGTTTGTCATTTAGGAATTATATAAACAACGGTTGTTTTCGCAACAACGAAAGTGGAATAAATGTAAAAATGATAACCGCATCAATTGAAACATATGGTTTTATATATTTATAAAAATTGTACTTTTATGCACATATTTAAGAACTAAATAAATGTTTACTGGGTGATGATTATTTACTTTCTCTGATCAACATTTTCGATCGTGATCATTTTTGTTTAGTACATCAAGCTTTATATCTATTATTTAAACAATAACTTAAGTTGAAGATAATGTATCTTGGTCGTCATATTTAATTGTTTCTGCCGAAGTATTACGATTTTTTTAATAAAACGATGTAATAATCTAATGACATGAAAAAACTGTACAACATTTTTAGTAGCAAAAAAAAACACGGTACACTAGTTATAAAAAATCAAATTCTTTCAATTTTACTTGTGCTTGTTTAAATTATCAATTACATTGTATTGTGAGGTCATGTGTTGCACGCATCAGATCTTTTAATTTTCAAAGTGCATTAAAAAAGAATAGGGGTGTCTACTATACCTTTAAATACGTAGTATTTTTAAAGTTGAAGGCAAATGAAATGTGCATACTTCTGTGATTCTTCACACAGAGGTATATTTATCATTTTGATTACAAAAATCTAAAAATTTACTGTTGTTTTTTGAAATCATAAAGATATTATTTATTATTAACTGTTTCCCATAATTTGGTTTGTCTGTGTGTTTATACTTGTAACATCTATTGTGTTTGTTTTTTGTATCAAATATCAAAGTTCTTGTCCAATATAAACAGAATTACAGAATTTGCAGTTCAATTTATAAATACCCGGCTTCACACTAACGTTAGTGGAACTTTTGGCATTGAATCAACATTTAAGAGCATTGTTATTAGTTTTGAAAGCTACTTTGTATATCTTACGCTTTTTTAACATGTAAACCACTTTTTTGATATTTTTTCAAAACATGAAATTGGTATGTATTTATTTTCTGTTGATTCTGTGTTACCTGGGAAAATGTTATTGATAGAAAATTTGTACTCTTGATTATTGTAGTCGATTATATTTCAAATGTAACCGTTTGCTTATGCAATTTGTTTTATAATTGATATTTCTTTATTAAAGTTTGTTTGGTTAAATGATAGGGACTGTGTTCTAATGATCCATATGCAGCTAACTTATGTGTTTTATGGTGACATAAATCGTTTGGAATTGTAATGTCTCTATGTGTTTAAATCTAGGAAATTAATGACTTTATTTTGTTCTTCCCCTAGTGGAAATTTTAGGTTAGGATGTAAACTGTTAATATTAATTAAAAACTCAACAATGAAATCTAATAAACTATCAAAACAGGCGCAAAATACCCTCAACATAACAAAACCAAAGTAAAATCTTATCAGACACATTTAATTCAGAAATTTGCTCTTCTAAATTATCCATAAAAATATTAGCTAAAATGGGCGAAATTGGACTGCCCACAGGTAAACCATTTTTTTTGCAGGTAAATCTTATTATCGAATGTGAAATAATTTTGATTAACACAGAGATAAAATGATTGAATTAACTCTCCGTTCTTGTAACTAATTCAACATTATTGTTAAATAAAAAATTATTCAATAAACGCATACATTCTTGAGGGGGTATTTTAGACAACATACTAGTAACATCAAAACCTACAAGCATATTGTGTAGTGGTAATTTTATGTTTTGTAGTTTATTAATCAGTTGTAAAAATTCTTAATAGAGTATATTGATTTGTACCTTAAATTGTTTGTTGTAATGTGGTTTGGTTTATTTACTAAAATATGATTATGTGCTTGAATGTAAGAAACTGTTGATCTAATGTGCATTTTGGTTTATGGATTTATATGAGAGCTTATAGTTTTGGTGCTTGTCGCTTCTTGTATAGAATTTGATGTTTCTCTAAATCTATTAAACAGATATTGCAGTTTTGTAAACCCTGTCTCACACATCTTTGAAATTTTAATGTAGGATCTCTATTTAACTTCTTAACCCGCAACTCCGCCTTCAAAAATCACAGAGAAGTAGACTTTCATGTGCTAAACATTTATGTCAAATTAGAATAGCATTGATTTTCAATTGTTTGAGTTTTTGTAGACGGAACAAAAAATCGTATATAAAGTATGAATGCCGTTTTTGAATTATTTTGAGATATGGCGCCCGAAAAATGTATCACAGGCACACATACGCACAAACATGCAAACACACCACACACATCCGTCCTCACATCCACACACACGCACATACAGGGTTGCTGTTGGAAGATGAAAGCAAAACTGTAGTGCTTAAACGATTCAACATACAAAACTAAAAATTTCCGAGTTGAAACTAAATGTATTTGCGCATATTTTTGCACCAAAAAATATGTTTAATTAAAAAATTTAAAGCTAGCCGTCGTCATTTTTTAATAGCAACATAAGTTATGTGTTACACCATATGAAAGGGTTTAACACCCTGATTACAAAAATATATTATACATGGGGTCTAAACACAACGGGAAGAACATTAGAAACGTTTTCTAATAGGAAGAGTAGGAGACCGTGAATGTGACATAAGACACATTCACGCTTACTATTAGAACACGCTGTTAATGTTCTTTCTGTTGTGTTTAGATCCCATGAGTGATGCATTCTTGTAATCAGGGCGTTAAACCCTTTCAAATGGCCTATGTTCTTATTAAAAAAAATCAAGTTGCTAAAAATTTTTTAATTAAAAAAAGTGCAAAAAGTATTCGCAAATACATTTACTTTAAATTCGGACATTTTGGGTTTTGTATGTTGAACCGTTTAAGCGCTAGAGCTTTGGTTCCATCTATAACAGCGACCCTGTGTCTACAGACATTTACAACATGTTTCAAAAACCACTCACTTTTTTGGACTAACAACCTCAAAACGCACGTTTCCGATCTTTGTGAATTTTGATAGCTCGGCGGAAAAGTAAATATTTTTATTTAATACGTATGAAAGTGTTGTAATTACAAAGTTGGATACCCATCATCCATAGCAAAATTTTATGAAGTATGAGGAATAAGTTTCAACGTGTTTATTGCTACTGGTAGCGTAATACAGAATCTTTATTTTTTTTAACCATTATGTATAATTTCTAGGTCGGACAGGCGGACACTATAGCGCGTTTTAGTAAACTGGAAAAAATCTTCAACATACGGTAAAAATACAACGCCGTATTAAATTTAACGGCTTGAAACTATGTGTTACGTGGATTTCTTACTCCAGATACATATAATCAAGAAATGTGTTCGTTAATTTTATACAGCTACTTATTATCCCCTTTGAATAAATTTACTAAATAACACCTACCAGAACTTGATTACCACCATGATTACACATTTCTTATCGTATCCTTCTATCACAAATTTATAAATTAGTCTGGATATAACATTTTAAATTTCCTGTTTCTGTAACCATTACATTTATGTGTTAGAAAAGCAATTAATTTGAAATACTCTTCTACATTAGAATTTTCATTTACATTCATTGAAGCTTTTAACGTTGAGTAGTAGTCTTCACAAGTTCAACTCTTTGAGTCTTAGTCGGAAATACGCTAATATATTTCATGACTTTTTGGACCAATCTCGTCAGTCTTGCGTCATTATCCTTTGAATATTGCAAAACGTCATAGGCTGATACGTTTACACGTACTATTGCTATTTCTCATTCTTTGAAGAAAGAAATGATTCAATAATAAATCTGTAGCGATAAGTTCTTGGAAAAGATAGATATCGCCGTGAAATAGTTACAGCCTGTTTAGTAAAAATGTGTAATAAACAGCTAAATGTATGCTAGCACTTGTTCATAATCGTAATACACTATTACATATTTGCAATCGAATGAATTTTTGGTAAGTTTGAAAATGTATACTGTTACCATTATTACACATATTTAAAATACTTATATTTTTGTTTTTTTTATGGTGTACTTTTATATTACGTTATAAAAATCTAAACGTTTCGATAACACCTACAGTTATGTTCGTCGGTAGTAATATTTTCTTTGAGTATTATTTCAGATGTTGAAACAAATTTATGAACGTTGAAAAAGTGAAAACGCGAACATAAGCCTACTATTAATATAACAGTTTGATTAACGTATAAAGCCAACTATAGAATACAAGTTTACCAAAATATTGCTTGTTACGGGCAAAAATAGCAGTCGGTCGGAAGTAACAGATAGGGAAGGGGCCGGTAGCTCAGTGGAATGAAGGGCGTGGGAGTCTCCTTGATTTTGCGATTAAGATAGCTCCTTATATATATATATATATATATATATATATATATATATATATATACAGGGTGAAAATTAGTACGTAATTCTTATATTGTTCCGTAACTATCTTAGTTACAGAAAATATTTAAATATGAAAGTTGTGTATTAGCTTCTTCTCCGTGACCTAAAAATATCTACAATTCTACAGGGTGTTGCATTTTCGGATACCAGTATCCAACTTAAATATTTTAAATTGTACACACTCTATATTTTAAATAGTTTTATTCTGTGATCAATTACCTATCTGGAGTGTTTTGTTTTTTAATTAGGATCAGCTGTTACAGAGTTATTCAACTTTTTAGGAAAAAATATGACGTATGCAAACAACGAATGAAATCTGCAGTGGCCACATTGGCAGAAACAAAAGTATTTTGTCAAACGTTTGTAAAGATCGTCTACTGTCATTCGAAAAATTTAAAGTTAAATTCCGTTGTACAGGGCGTTCACTGCGGTGGTACCATAACTTAATATTTCGATTTTCAATTTTTTAAACGAAACATCCTGTATTTTGTCAGTGATTCAGATAGAGAAATAAATTCCTTTTCGATTTTATATTCAGGTTCCTGCACCTAAAGTCAACATTTTTTAAATTATTGCAGGTTGAAGAATAACAGGACCGTGTTATGTGAATTTTAATTTTAGAGGGCTATGTTAAATATTCCGAGAGCGTCATTTCTCCATATTGCAAGATTGTCATAGAAAAAACAAGTTGATCAAATCATCAACACAAAGCAACGACTTATTTTTATCACAAAATGTTAACACCCACATAATGAAGTTGATAGAAGAAATGCCAGAGCAATTTACAGTAAGTGTTAAACACACCGCCATTTTGTAGCAGGCACAGTTGAATTTATTCCATAAATGAACTTTGAACATCGATTACCATGTCATGGGTCACTTGGCGGAAAGCATCACACATTCTCTCTTTCATATCTTCGCTAGTCTAGTACAGATAGGTTTAGAGACCTAGCATACCAGTTCTGTCGACCATCTCGTCAAATCCAGCGACAGCAAATCAAATATTTAAAAAATTTCGAACATTCAGCATCGAATGTGGAGGTTGCACCATCCTGTTGGTACCACAACCTAGGGACAACATTTGAAGGGCATGTTGCAGTAAATCGTTCAATTCGTGTTCAATAAAGTGGAGATACATTTTATTGATCACTGATGTTGATGATCAACTGCTCTCAGGAATTCGGGCTTATCGGTAGCGTAATAGTACAAATTTCACTCTGTTATTAAAAGTCGCCTCATCGGTAAAAAGGGCACAGTTCAGAAAATCTGGTCCGGCGTTCAATTTATTATTAATTCGCCCAAAAATTGCCTCAGACTTTCTAAATATTGCATACGTTTTGTATAACTAGCACTGCCTGTTGTTTCGAACCTCCCTTCGAGTCTTTCGAAGTTAACTTCAAGTGGGTGTCTTCTGTCAGAATACCTATGAGCATAGCTTCGGGATGCAAGAAGACAGTTGCGATCACATTCTCCTAATAGATAGAACATATCAACACACTCTTCCATAGACAAATTCAATCTGACGCACAAAACAGTGAATTTATGTAGCACACCACACAAATGCTAACTTACTGCGAATTAATATGACATAATTGTTTTTGTTTCTTGCGGTTCCTTTCACAGCACCCTAAAGGATTACAATTCGCGTAATATGGTCCTGTTATTCTTAAAACTGCAATAATTTAAAAAGTGTCAAGTTTAGGTATAGGAAACCCAATATACAATCGAAAGAGAATTTATTTCTCTATCTGAATCATTTACAAAATACAGGGCGTTCCATTTAATAAATTGAGATGGCCAATCGCATCACTCTGTACAACAGAGTTTAACTTTTAATTTTTCAGATTATAGTAGATGATCTTGACAAACGTTTGACATAATATTTTTGACTAATCTGTCACAATGTGGCTGTTGCAGATTTTATTCGTTCTGTTTGCATACGTCATATTTTTCTTAAAAAGTTGAATAACTCTGTAACGGCTGATCCTAATTAACCTTACAAGCTGTTCAATTCAAAATATTTAAGTTGGATACTGGTATCCGAAAATGCAACGCCCTGTAGAATTGTAGAAATTTTTGGGTGACGGAGAAGAAGCTAATACACAACTTTCATTTTTAAAGATTTTCTCTATCCAAAATAGTTACGGAGCAACACAATAATGTTATTTACTCCACATTTACGTTGCGCTAAATCTCAACGAAACTTAATATCTTAAAATAAGATTATAAAAAAACAAAACAAAAACAGCAAATATTCTAACAAAGAAATCTCTCACAAATCACTACGTTAAAAAAAACTTTCAATAAAATCATAAACAAAAATAAGCTAATCAGTATCTTGAACTTAATCAAAATATCTTATCTTTTAAATTGAATGCCACGTAAATAATAACGCTGTGAAAGGAATGAAGTCACAAATAATGTTATACTCAGTAACAAGATAATACTCCCAAGTTTATTAACGCTACACGTATATTATGAAAATAATAAAAATTCAAACACTCAAAATATTGAAACTGTTACCAAAACACATTACATTTACTTCCAGTAACGAGTAAAGCGCAATCCTTCGTTGTAAAATCTAACAGTTAAATCAGGATGAATCTTGCAAGGTTCAAATTCCCAAAATTATCTATAAGTACCTGATATTAATTGCCACCAAAAGGAATACTAATAATGTCTAAAACATAAATTTGGCAAATTTTCGTAATACGAAAATTTGTATACAATATTCAGAGCAAAAATTAAAAAAATAACACACAGTATGTAATGATACAATATGCGGGCGAATTCACTTTTATAAAATGATCTAAATCGTTTAAAAGGCTTTTATGCGAAACTACACACAAAAGAAGGCATATTCATCCGCCAGACAAATAGAAATAAAACAATTTTTAAAATCACCAACAAAAAAATAAACGTAAGAAAGTAATTACCTTTACTTGCACAAATGATCACTCTAAATTCCCCTTTCCTCTACACAGCGGTAAGACGATACTTATGCAGTGGACACTTTTTGGTAATTGATCGGTGGATACCAATAACTCAATCTCCTTGATACTACCTTCCAATACGGTCACTTATCGGTCGTCAGATTTCAACGATCCGTCTATCTCAAATTATTTTTACACGAGTTTAGAGGCGAAGATATTTAAACCAAACTGTGTTATCTGGTTTAGCACATATACACATTATTTTATTTACAAAACATTCTTTGCCTTTATATACGCAAACTTTTTTTGTTTAAGCAGCTCTGAACGCGGATGTACCTTCGTGACACAAATAATTATGCTGAACTTAAAAAGCGCGATTTTATTTCAAACATGAGGAAATAGCATTAATCCTCTTCGATGGATCTCGTAAATGTCACTTCTGACTATTGAATCACAACACTAAAATAAGATCCCCATGATGGTTGAATACTCTTCCACACCAATGTGAACGGAACAGGTTTCCCTACGATAGCCTTAAATACCCCGGTAGAATGTAAGTAAATTCAGTACCCCACAAGATCACATCCCATGTTCAGCGTCCAACCTCTTTCTTCTACAGCTTGACTTAGACTGCCTAACGAAAAACAAAACTCTACTTTCCCCGAAAGATCACGTCATCATATTTAGTCGTCACATAAAAATCTTCCACACTAAATCTGCGTAGTGCACACTTCCCAGAGAAATAATCTAGAAACAAGACGTACACTTCCTGTTTTCAATAAGAGACCGTGTGATTCAAATAAATTTTCTATACTCTCCAACAAACCACTACATAACCGCACTGGTGAACTTCAATTTTCAATTTCAACAAGTGTTAAAATACCTTGAAGACGACAAGTCAGAAAACCCCTGAAAGGTCGAAGGCTAACAGTAAAAAATGTCATAATCAAATAGCAAATTTAACAAAATTTAATCAAATTGTGATGTATGTGTAAAGTTGTGTAAACTTTAATTTCAAATTGATAAAAGCATTCACAAGCAGAAACATGACATCAATAAAATAATCCAGTCAAGTCTAACGTTGTATTGTCTTGACAATATTTGCATATCATCAAATTGAATGTCATGATTTAAATTAATTAAAGCATGGAAAAGTATACATTGGAACTACAAAATGTATCTTTGATACTAGACGTAACAAACATATGTAGATTATGTGCATCAAAGAAATCTGCAGTACCTGACACTGCTTTAAATATTTTAAATCATAACATTCAATTTGATAGTATGGAAATATTGTCTAGACAAACTCATTATTATGTTCGTTTACAACGTGAAGCGTTTGAACTATGTAAACATCCTAATAACTTCGATAGGTAAGAAGAAAATTTCCGTTTAAATAGGTTTTGGCATCTTATAATTAAACAAGGGCACAATGGTATGCCTCAATTTTAATTTTAGCTTTGGTCTAGATTTTTTTCTGAACCTTGAAGTAAATACTTTACCAATTATGTGTTAAATTACCACAGTACTATAATTTGTTGAAATTAAAATTAAAATTAAAAATTATATAAAACGTACTACATTGTGTTTTCACTGTAAAATAACATTTGCATTTATTAACAAAGATATTTCTTTGTTTGATTTGACTGGATTATTTTAATTGATGTCAAGCTTCTATTTGTGAATGATTTTATTAATTTCAAATTAAAGTTTTTCACAACTTTACACTTACATCCTAACTTGTTATTTTTGTTGAGTTTGTTCTTTGGTTATGATACTTTTTACTATTATCCTTCGACCGTCAGTGATGTTCTGATTTGTCATCTTCAAGGAAATGTTTAATTTATTAATGATCTAGTTATTCTTTACTAAAATTGTATTCCATAGTTGGCTTTATACGTGTATCAAACTATCATATTAATAGCAGGCTAATGCTTGCATTTTCACTTTTTCAAATTTCATAAATTTGTTTCAACATCTGAAATAATTCTCAAAGGTTATACAACTATTGACGAAAGTAACTGTAAGCGTTCTCTAAACGATTTGTCTAACATTATACAAAAATACTCCATAAAAAAACCAAAAAGGTAAGTACTTTAAATTTTGCCAAGATTGTGTACCAAATACCGAACTTTAAATTATTTATTATCAATTATCATTAGTCACAAACTGTGAGTTTTGCATAAAGACTGTATACCAAATAAACGTGCAGTTTTATAACCAACATCTAACACATAGTAATATTATATTGCTTTCTTTATAAGGTCACCGTTATTTATTGCTCGTACGTTATTTCTCGGACACTTTAATTTTGTTTTCTACATTTTGTATTAGAAAAAAAAAGAAATAACCACTTTAAACATTAACCCATTATCCACTGTGTATGCTCCAACCTCAAGTAGATGACGAATACGTCTACAGGAGAACTTCGTCCATAAATGCAAAATAATTACATTAAGTTAGCTATGGATTTAATTAATAATTATTTTTGCGAAGTTGAATACTAAATAAATAATTTCTTTTAGGTATTAATGCACGCTTTCATGGTAATATAAATAAGTTTAGTTTAAAATATGTTTGTTTTGTGTACATAACAAGAAATTTAAATTCTTTTCATCCATATTTGAAGATTGCCGTACAAAAAATTGCTTTTAATTATAGATGGAACCAAATCTCACAATTAACGCCACCTACCGACGTCGATTTTACGATAGCGAGCGTATTACATCGTTTGTATCCGACCAGAGAGTCGTGTTAGAAATACTATCATCTCTCGCTCGAATAATTTACGCGTTTGGGTGTACGATACCCAGCTGCACAATCGTCACCTACACCCTCGTGCAGTTACAAGACTTCATACAACTAAGCCACACCATACGTCAGCCAGGCCCGGAATGGAAAAAGATACTAGTTACCGTACTCGTAGCCGCTTCACTCAATCAACACGATACCGACGACAGATCACCGACATTACTCGACGAAGGATTTCAGAATCAGAAAATAAACCGAAGAAAACTACATCGACCGCCCGCACCACAACCGACAACGCTTTCGCGCTATCTGAATCCTACACGGATGACCAGATCACAATGGAGCAGACAGGAACCGACACTCATACCAGAGGAGAACCTTGATTAGAAGAAGTGGATTGTCTTTTCTCCACAAAGAGAAATTACTTTTACTCCAGCCAAGGCCGTTAGGAAGAGTATCTGGGTACAGCTTGTGTCGGGGACACAAGACCAGGAACAAGCTGTTAAGGTACACAGTATGGATAAGCACAGAATTTCGTACCATCCCTATCAGGTAGCTAGTGAACGTTTCTTTATCGTGGTTCTGCAGAAAATCCCATAGAAATTTCTGCAAATGATGTAGACTATCGTCCCTGCCTGAAAATTATCAGGGTAGGCGAGTAAGCGAAGAAAACCTAAAAGCTGAAGTTCGTGGCCCGCCTTCGTGTTATGGTAGAGTAACTGAGGCAGAAATTAGAAATAAAGCAGAGTTACCGTAGCCAGGGCTTACGTACACCGCTACTGCTGGGGTTCAACACGTTATACTATGTGCGCAAGCGAAAACCATTTTAGTGAATGCAAGAAATCCCAAAGTGACCAGGTAAGGTGCATTAACTCAGCAAACTACTGAGGGTATCCGAGGTTCCCTCTTCGTTAAACCCAAAAGAAGAAACAACAGAAGTCACGATTAAGAAAGATAGCGATACATTCTTAAAGCAGTTTTAGTCACTAGATTGCGGGTTATAGCAGGAAATTGAACGTATCTAACGCGACTTCGCCCATAGTAGACAACACAGACTCAGGCATAGACAGGCGCAGACACAGACATAACCACAGACAGACACAGACACAAGCGCAGACGCAGACGCAGACGCAGACGCAGACGCAGACGCAGACGTATACGCGGACGCGGACGCGGACGCGGACGCGGACGCGGACGCGGACGCAGACGCAGACGCAGACGCAGACGCAGACGCAGACGCAGACGCAGACGCAGACGCAGACGCAGACGCAGACGCAGACGCAGACAGACGCAGACGCAGACGCAGACGCAGACGCAGACGCAGACGCAGACGCAGACGCAGACGCAGACGCAGACGCAGACGCAGACGCAGACGCAGACGCAGACGCAGACGTAGACGCTGAACACTTAACCACTTCTCCATATTTTTGTTTAAATGTCAGTAACTGCCAAACAGTAATCAAGTTATGGAAACACTGACTTTTGGCAAAAACAATTTGGCCGCAAAACCTCTTGATCTTTCGGCATGCGACTTTTTTGCGGATTTCTGAATAGCAGGGTATAGAGTAATAGACCACAAACCTTACCGGAATTAGCATTAAACATCAAACAAGAAATTGAGCGAATTCAACCTCTCCTGCTATGTCGAATAATCGAAAAATTTCAATCTAAGTTGGAAGAGTGTTTACAAAGACATGGCTCCCATTTGATCGGAATTATTGGTAACGCATAAAATGACACATGTTCCTCTACCCAAACCTGTAAAAAAACTTTTCAAAACAAACATCAAGCTGAAAATGGTCTAGATGGTTTAAAAATGCGTGAAAATTGAAATCACCACATCGATTTTTTTCACGTAAGCAATACTTTACTTATGCCGACAAATTAAAGCAACTTTAAATTATGATATGATAAACAAAACAAAAGATATAACAATTCAATCAAAGTTTCCAAGAGTATAATGATAATGTTTATTTATTCAACAGATTGAAAATCCAATTACGGAATAATTTTATGATAACTAGAAACCAAAGTTGCGTGAGGAAGAAAAATCTAAATACAAAAAAGATAATAACAAAATTGATTACGTACTAAAAGAAAAAAAATTAAAATCATCATTTATGCAGATATATAAAAAATTAACAAATTAACAATCCTTAAATATTACAGTACAAAAGGTAAACTGATAAAAATGGGGAAAAAAAAATAAGTGACATTCCTATATAATAAGAAGTGAACAAAGTAATTAAACAGTTTGTAATAAATCTAAAAAAGAAGATTCATTAACGTCCAGAGAATTACAATAAGTATTAAAATTTTAGACATAATGAACATTGGTGATTTCAACAGTAGATTAGTTTTAGGAGTAGGGATGACAAAAGTTACAGGAAATGTTGAAGAACGAGAGGGAGTATGAAAATCAAAAAGAGATAGGATAGATGGACCATCTACAAGATCATTTAAAAGTTTATGCAAAAACTTGAGATTGTTACAAATGCGCCTTGCTTCTAATGACAGCAAGTTGAACCGAGAAAGCAGTTCCTCTGTTTGGGTATATTCCATCTAGCCTAAACGATCCGTATTTTAAAAACTTCCTTTGAATTCGTTCAACAGAATTTATATGATTGTTATAAATTGGTCTCACCAGGATGAATTATAATGAAAAGATTTTTTGAACGATTTACTATTACGAATAAGAAAACCTAGTGCTTAGAATATGACGGAAATATGGAGTAATCTGATCCGAGAAACTCAAGTTATGATCAAACGTAATACCTAAATCTTTCTTGGTTGTGTCACGATGCAAAGGAAAAGAATTAATGGAATGGTTGTGAGAAACTATATTACGCTTTCGAGAAAAAGATAGAATTTTGCATTTGTTGATATGTGGTTCTAATTTGTTTACTAAACTATCAATAAAGTTTAATTCTTGTTGTATATTCCAACGATCATCTAAAGAGGAGATTTGAGAAAAGATTTTCATGTCAACCACAAATAATAAGCACTTACATGAAATTGCAGTAGCAAAATCATTGCTAAATATAACTAATCTACAGCCTTAGTTCAAGTTTGAGGTAACAAGTATGTTGAGTAAAGTGTTGGTAATTATCTAAAAAAAAATAATTTTTAATTATTAATTTGTCACAACTCCCTTAAATTTAGTCTATGAAGCAGCGTCTATTGCAAACAGTTAGGATTCCTATTACATAAGTTTAAATTTTGACACTATAGTGAAGTTTGAGTGATTTTCATTTATCTACGTAGTCATCTTCATTTCAAAGTCTACTCATTATTATTCACACCGAGGTTATGCACTCGTGACCACGGAAGCTCCCTTGAACGTGAAAAGAAGTTTGATGAACTACATATTTGGTTTGCGTGATATTACTTGACGATATGAACAAAAAATACACTGACATACCAGTTTAAGACATTTTAATCAAACTTATATATAAAATATACTCGAATTTTACTTCTCTGATTAATTAGAAAACATTTCGCTTATACTTATAGTTTCTATATAACCGTAATAACAGTAATAAACAAAAATAAAATATGTGCATTATCTATTACAAATGATAGTAGTTTAAAAACTGCATTTGTAATAGTCATTTGATACTGCCAAATATTAAGAAATATACAAGTTTGAGTGCAAGCAACATATAATCTGGAAACTTTCCAGGAAAACTATTGATGTTGTGTTTCAGCGCAGATGAGTAAATTGTCATTGGAAAACTAAAGAATGATAAACGTGATATTTTATATAGTAAATAAAAGAGAATGTTACTACAATGTGTAGTAATCTTTCAAATGACCTTTTTTGTGCATATTAGAAAGTTACAAATATAGTTAAGAGCTAGTTACATGTTAGTGTAACATGTAAACTAAACGTAGTAAGAATATCAATTCCATTTATTCTACACTTATCTACGCCTTCCAATTTTTTTGCTCAAGTCAAATGTGAAAACGGTGTTAGTTGTTTCAAACAAAAACTACTATATGTTCTTATTAGATGTATAACGCCTCTATGATTTACTTCCGAACTAAAACAACTTCCTGCGTTGATGCTACTGAAGATAAAGTAATTCTTTTCCGTATAGCGCTTTGATATTCATGTTACGCTGGGTAAGTATGTTGTTCCTTTTATTATTATATACTATCTGGTGTATTTTAGTTATCTCTTAAAAAATTGATTGATGTCCCTTAATTACACTTTGTTAGCATGAATTAGGTTAAATTAATAAAAAGACAGTCATACACTAACTTCAGTATCCCGCACAAACCTGCAGAGATATACTATTATAATGACTAGATAGAAGTCACATAGGTATAAGTTGGAAAAACAGGATTAGATTATTAGTTGAGTTGATCGGAATATTTTCACAGTTTTTGTTCTTATAGCGCGACGTTTCGGAAGCGCTCTCTGCTTTCGTCATCAAGTTTAGTCCTGAGCTAAGACTTATCTACTTCATTAAGTTTATTCGATCACAGTTTTACGTACTGAGCTAGTACGACTTTCATCTAATTACAGTTTTCAGTACATGTGTAAGTTTATGTATATGTTTACGTTAGATACAATTGTATACTTTGAAATAAATTATATCCATTATACTAAAATCATTAACGTAATAATTATACATTTATCGTAAACATTAACTATTAAAAGTCAATCATATATTATATAAAATCAGTAATCATATAATAGGATTAGATTTGGAGTATGTAAGAGTTACGGCTTGACCATGCTAGTATTCGAGCTAATATTGCGATGATTCATTACCAATTTATTTATTTGAGAATTTACCAAATTACGAAATAATTTTAATTTTACTAAATAACGAAATAGTCAAATTGACTTTTGAATTGAAATCGTCAAATTTTTACGTTATTATTGTAAATCTAATGAAAGATATTTTATCGGTAAGTATGACTGTAATTTACAGTTGACTACTAAATACAATCTACACTAAACAATATTGATAATAGTGAAAAACGTTATGACAAAAAGGTATAATCTAATAAATTACTAAATTAAATGAAATATGTAGCTTAATCGTCAGATAAATTCTTACTTAATATACAGATATATAAGTATTATATATGTATTGATATATTATAGATTCATTTATATATATATTATACTAATTACTTAATAAGTTATAAGTATATAATTACAGAAATTTCAATGATAATAACATGCTAATGATGAATAGTTTACAAAATCATCTATCATCATATTTTTCTGGTATGAGATTCAATTATTACATGATTATGATCGTTAAATTGCAATAGATGGAATCGAGTTGATGATAAGATGTTATCGAAATTAGGATATCCAGATTGATCAAGTAAGTATGATATTAATTTTCTAAATATGTAGCATTCAAATGATTTCCAAGATTTGTCGATTTACCCTGTTGAATTGATGTCTTACATTAGAGTTAACATTTGAGATTTCTTGAAACGCTATGGTAAGTTACTGATCATTTCGGATTTGTAAGTTTTTACTGATTTATGAATTTTCAAAGAATTTTGATTTATTCGTTATATTGAAATTTGTTTCTGTACTTTTGAGCAATTTTGACAGAATTTAAGCTTTTGAAATTTTTTGCATTGCAATTTTGACAAATTTTTTATTTGGATTTTTCTTGGCATTTGAAACTTTTGAGCCTTTGCTTTAGTATGATTTGATGTCATTTTTGCTTGGTAACATTTTGATTTGAATTGATTTTTGATTTTAGTCATCATTCACATTGATTTGGAATACATTGTTTAGCTTTTGTACAATTATTTGTTTGAATTTTACATTTTAATCTGAAATTTCGAAATTTTACGATTTCTTTGAACTATTATTTTGGAATTTTGTAACAATTTTGATTTTGATTAATGTCTGCATTTTTACATTTGAATTTTACCAATTTTTGATAATTGTTTGGACAAATTTTGTTCATAATTTCATTTTGAGTACAGTTTTGTGAGATTTTAACTTAGTTGGTAAATTTTTTGTATAAATTTTTGATTAATTTTAATCATATGTTTTTTCGATCAACGATGATTCGTAAAATTTGCATTGAAAACTTTGGTTTTCTTTTTAATTGTCATTTTTCAATATTTAGAATTAATTATCAATTTTTTTATACTTATTCGTCATTTCGGATCATTTTTAACACAAGTTGCTTTGCAAACGAAATGTAATTGATAATTATTTGTCATATTTTCGATATTAACGAATTTTATAATTTATGAAATTTTGAAATATGCACATTTTAAAAGAAATTATATAATTTCATACTTACATTGTTTATCATTATATTGAATATTGTTAATCATCATGAAACAATTGGTTAAGACATTAAATATGATTATAAGTATACATTGAAATTAATATTTATGAATTAACGATTAAGATTATCTAATATTTTAATATATTTATATTGATTGAATCAAAATTTATTATTTAATGTTAGTAAATCATTTTAGTTTGTATTTTAATTTCAATTTTTCAGAATTACATTAGCATCTTTAATACATTTACATTTGTTGCTTTAGCATATTATCTTAATCAAATTTAAACAGATTAATTAGCTTGAATTTTATATTTAATTAGCTTAAAGTATTGATGTAATCATTTAAGATCTGAATTAGTTGTAATTTTTAATCATTATTATCTAAATGTAAACATTTGAATATGTTTTATAATATGATTATCAATTTTTCATACGATGTTTTTCAAATTGTATATTCATTGATTTGATGTAATGTTTTTATATATTGTAATTAAGTAATTGATAATCATATTAAGTTGTATTATTAGATAATTGTATTAATGTTCTTAATAGTAACTAATGTTATAGGATCTATTTTAACTTGTATATGATTCTACTTTTAGTTAGAAATCTGAATATGTTCATTCATGATTTATTGTAACTCATAAGATTTATATTATTATCACATGAATAATCATATGAACATTTAATTTTATTAATCTGAATTTTAATGTTCAGAAATTTAATTCTATATCAATTTAATTGATTTGCATAACAATTTATTAAATGTAAATGTGCTTACAGTAAATTTTTATTGTAAATTATATCATTAATTTTTGAGTAATTGATAATATATTAATACTTTTCATTAACTTAATTAGATTTAAATTAAAAATATCAACTTTCGAATTTGAATGAGTTTACATCTTAATAATTTTCAATTGTTGTATGATATTTGTAGTAAATGTTAAAATTATATATTATTTAAAAATATAGTAAATTGATGATGAATGGATGTATACTCTGTTTAATCTAATGTAAATATTAATTTGATATAATATTTGAATTTCATATTTTAAATTGAATCATTATATTAATTTATTTAATGATGGATTGATTTTCTTAACATCTATATACAACATATTTGTAGTATTGTAAACATGTTATTTAGTATGTAAATCTAATATTATTATTTAGTGTTAACTTTGATATGAATAAACTGTTCTAAATATATTGATTGAATTAAAGACTTATGTAATATAATGTATCAACATGCTAATACTAGTTAAACTTATAGTGTGCATATAACTAATCAAGATGAGTTTAGTTAAATATGTATTTGAGACTTATATTATATTTAATTCTTAAATAATAATATAGCTATACATCATTTTTGATGAACTCATTCTTAAACATAAATGAAGTTATGCTTATGATGAAAACTTAGTAAATATCTATGAGATAACACAAAGTTTATAAAATTTATAATTGATATATTGTCATAAGAATATTCAGTCACTAAAACATAACTTTGACATAATACATTTTTAAGACAGCTGTTCATTAATTTGTAATAGATGTTAATTACGATTCTAGTTGTAACTTAAAATTACGATGTAAACTATGTCAAGCATACGTTAGAAATTTAAAAATGAATTAGTTATGTACTGAATTGTATGTTGACACTAGCTTAATATTATGTTAATTATAGATTAACTCTTTTGTTAATCGATTAGATGAATCTTATTAATGATGTATCTTTAAACTAATGTTCTAATTATAAAGATTAACTGATAACGTATTAAATATTTTATTTAAAAGCAATCGTTCAATACCAGAATAATTTAGTTCATTAAATTAAAGAATTATGTGATTCACAGTTAAACTATAATTTGTCCTTAAATTAAATGCCAAATTTCATCAAACATTATTAAAACATGGAAACATACCGTGCAAAATCGAAAAATAACTTTCGATTAAAACATAATTTAGTTACTATGAATTTTCAACAATAGTTAATAAAATATATTGTTAATTAACAAAATGATTACCATTAAAATCTAAATGAAATATCGGAATTAATTGAAAAAATTAATTACTAACACTTTATAAATGTTAATTTTGTTAATCCCATAATATATTTGTTTAACGAAGACTTAAACTTTTAAAGAATGGTTTATAAACAAAATTACATAAGTAATTTTGTGTTTAATTAAGGTGATTTATGTTTTTAATCGATTCTTAGATATAAATTAACAAATTTTTGTTAATTATAAAATGTTTATGACATTTTGATATTTTAAAAAACCTATTTGTTGATTAACAATACACATTTTATTTCTATAAAATTATTAATATCGGAAAAATTATTTTATTTTTAGTGAAAGTATATTTTAAAGTTGAATTATCCTTAGAATTTATAAATTAGAATAGTATTTAAACGTGTTTCTAGTCTATTACTATAAATATAATTTTGTTTACACTTACTTTGAAATTTCTTACATACGAATATACGCTATATAATTAATATTTCATTTTATCGTAAAATTAAATCGTTATTTAACTATATTGTGAAAAATTTAATACCTAAATTATTACTACATTAGAATTTAATTTTAACATTATTTGTGATTAATAAATCCTAATAATAATTTTTTAAAATTTTTTAATCTTTCTATTAAATATAAATTAACTAATTGAATATTCCCTTTAACCAAATTATAAATAGCATAATTTAATAAATCCGAATTTCGTTTTTAATTGAAAACTAAATGATTCTACATTTCTTATCTTAAAAAATTTAAAATTTTCTTTGAAATCTTAAATTTCCATATTAACTTTAAATTGAATTTAATTGTTTAATTTTAGCTCCTATCGAGCTTAGAAAATCGGAAACCTAATGGTAAGGGTGGTAGTACCCTTATTGTAGTAAGTTTTGTAATTTTCTACGGGATTTATTTTTTTAAATGTTCGCATGAGTACTCATGTTAAGTGGTCATATATTCAAGCTATTTTACTTAAAATTACGTAAAATACAACAGTACTATTTCAAGAAATAATTTATTAAAATCACTACAATGTGGGAAGCCTCAGCGGTTATTTCAACTTCTAGTACATCCAGATTGATTTTTGTCCCAACGTAATTAAAAAGTAAAAGTAAAAATATTTTGGCCGTTTCATTCTTGCAAACATTTAGTTTTGTTAGGACGAGACTCTTATCGTATATAATACAACCAGTGGTAGGAATCTTGCCGGTAATTTTTGTCAGTCAGATCACGAATAGTTGTTGTGACGAAAATGGCGATTTTCTAAAGACAACAACTACGAGTGATTCTGACTGACAAAAATTACCAAAAGCTTCCTACCACGAGTTGGATCAAACAAGACAGTCCAAAGAAAATGCAGGAAAATTGAAGGTTTTTTTTCCGAAATGCAGTAGTTTATAGTAATTGTGTTAAAATAATAATTATTATTAATACAGTTTATTGCTGACTTTTTTACCTTTATTCTCACCTGTATTATCGCTGTAAGAACTTGCTCCTTAGTATGGAAAGATTTCCATTGTAACCAGACCATAATTGGCTCAAATTAAAAAAATAGACAGTATGCTAAATTTTGAGTTGGATTGTCATGTCATCTATCTGGAATCAAAACTCTGTGTTTTAAACTAGACAATGTCATCTGATAGAATAGTAACCGTGGTGGTCATTAATATAATGTAGACCAAATATATCGAATGATAACAATCATAGAAGAAGATATAACCTTATCTGATCACAAAACTTTAATAATCGAAAATACTCCTTAAAAGTGAATCCTTTAAGTTCAAAATCATCAAGGAAGTGATCAACATTGAAAAACACAAGCTAGTTTTAAAAGGAAAATCCTTTAAAGCTTCTATCATCATAAACGCTAATGTTAACGAGCATTACCGAACATTGTGTGTTCTTTTTGTGATTTTGGGATCTATCAGAAGCATCAATTTTGTTGCTCTCTGGCCGCACAACCACGTATCCAAGTGTTTCACCACCGAGGGACTGAAACTTTCGGTATACTGGGTTACCCAGCATACCTTCAGATTCAGATTTTTGGTGTGCTTTCACTTTGGTATATTAACCCCTTTTGAGAACCACACGAACGCGTACCAAACGAGACGAAAGCTTTACATTATAATAATGGCTTCCGCTAAAGTATGTCCCATTAAGGCGCAAATTATAATTTTTTAATTTGATTAAAAAACAACCTTCTATTTACTACTTTTATAAATTGTTACACAAGAGTTCTAGTGCTTATGGTAATTTCATACTAAACATTTTTTAACATTGCACTTTTTCGAACACAACGTTTTAGGGTTATTCCATATCAAATCAACCAGGAACCTAAGGAATTTGATTTATTTTACCTTCCAACCTACCTACACATATTTAGCTACAGAAGGTATAGAAGGTTATGCAATTGACTTCTTGATTAACGCTAAATCGACTCATTAGCTCATTTTACAACGTTTTGCAACGTTTCGTCAAGCTCTACCATGTCTGTGTGTGTGTGTGGGGGGGGTGCGTGTGCGTGTGCGTGTGCGAGTGCGCGTGCGCGTGCGGTTGCGCGTGCGTGCACGTGTGCGGCTGCGTGTTCGTGTGCGTGTGCGTGTGTGTGCGTGTGCTTGTGCGTGTGCCACTGCGTGTGCGTGTGCGTGTGCGTGTGCGTGTGCGTGTGCGTGTGCGTGTTCGTGTGCGTGTTCGTGTGCGTGTGCGTGTGCGTGTGCGTGTGCGTGTGCGTGTGCGTGTGCGTGTGCGTGTGCGTGTGCGTGTGCGTGTGCGTGTGCGTGTGGCGCGTGCGTGTGCGTGTGCGTGTTCGTGTGCATGTTCGTGTGCGTGTGCGTGTGCGTGTGTGTGCGTGTTTGTGTGCGTATGCGTGTGCGTGTGCGTGTGCGTGTGGCGCGTGCGTGTGCGTGTGCGTGTTCGTGTGCATGTTCGTGTGCGTGTGCGTGTGCGTGTGTGTGCGTGTTTGTGTGTGTATGCGTGTGCGTGTGCGTGTGCGCGTGCGGCTGCGTGTGTGTGTGCGTGGGCGGCTGCGTGTGCGTGTTCGTGTGCGTGTGTTTGTGCGTGTGTTTGTGCGTGTGCGTGTGCGTGTGCGTGTGCTTGTGCGTGTGCGTGTGCGTGTGCGTGTTCGTGTGCGTGTTCGTGTGCGTGTGCGTGTGCGTGTGCGTGTGCGTGTGCGTGTGCGTGTGCGTGTGCGTGTGCGTGTGCGTGTGCGTGTGCGTGTGCGTGTGCGTGTGCGTGTGCGTGTGCGTGTGCGTGTGCGTGTGCGTGTGCGTGTGCGTGTGCGTGTGCGTGTGCGTGTGCGTGTGCGTGTGCGTGTTCTGTGTCGTGTGCGTGTGCGTGTGCGTGTGATTGTTCGTGTGCGTGTGCGTGTGTGTGCGTGTGCGTGTGCTGTGTGTGCGTGTGCGTGTGCGTGTGCGTGTGCGTGTGCGTGTGCGTGTGCGTGTGCGTGCGTGTGCGTGTGCGTGTGTGCGTGTGCGTGTGCGTGTGGCGCGTGCGTGTGCGTGTGCGTGTGTCGTGTTCGTGCATGTTCGTGTGCGTGTGCGTGTGCGTGTGTGTGCGTGTTTGTGTGCGTATGCGTGTGCGTGTGCGTGTGCGTGTCGGCGTGCGTGTGCGTGTGCGTGTGCGTGTGCGTGTGCATGTGCGTGTGCGTGTGCGTGCGTGCGGTGCGTGTGCGTGTGCTGTGTGCGTGTGTCGTGTGCTGTGCGTCGTGCGTGCGTGTGCGTGTGCGTGTGCGTGTGTGCGTGTCGTGTGCGTGGTGCGTGTCGTGTGCGTGTCGTGTGCGTGTCGTGTGTGTGCGTGTGCGTGTGCGTGTGCGTGCGTGTGGCGGTGCGTGTGCGTGTGCGTGTGCGTGTGTGCGTGTGCATGTGCGTGCGTGTGCGTGTGCGTGTCCGTGTGCGTGTGCGTGTGCGTGTGCGTGTCCGTGTGCGTGTGCGTGTGCGTGTGCGTGTGCGTGTGCGTGTGCGAGTGTGTGTGCTCCAGAAAAAACACTTAAGTACATTTAAAAGATAAAAATACTTAGATTTACATAGTAAACGTATCGATTAATTACATTCTATACAATTTTCTGATACGACGCGTAATTTAGCGGCAAAAAAACCACTAAGGTAGAATTTAATCGTTAGTTCAAGTCAATCTGAATAACGATTAATTTTATAAGAAGTATAGATATAGAAAATGTAATTTTACATAACTTTTCTTTATAAAGTTTCTTCATATAACGCAAGGAAGATCTAAGAATTAATTAAGTATGAATGAAAATGTTTAAACTGTATTTTGATATCTTATGGAAGCAAGCTGCTTTGGAATTTTGAACATGCAGTTATATTTATTAATCTCTGGCTAACATGAAGTTTGAAACGTTATTCTGACGAAATGATTATATTTTTGTTTCTACAATGTTGTATGTTTTCGTTATCAACATATAAAAAAGAGATTGCATAGTTATCTTTAAAAAATATAATTAAATTTATTTCGTTTCTTTAAGGTTTTAAGTTAGCATCTAGCTGTCTGTTAACCTTTGTCTGACATGAAGTTTTAAACGTCTGTTTGACATAGATTATTGTTTTTGTTTTTACAATGTTGCCTATTTTCGTAATGAACTTATTATAAAAGAGCTTGCATAACTATCCTAAAAAAATTGGTATTAAAATTTTTTCACTTCTTTTTATTTCTATTTTGTAAATTAGAAGGTCGTGTGATGTTCCACATCAGATATTTTCTAAGAAGCAACGTATTAGTGTCGCAATATAACTTCCTATATACACCATTTTAAGTAAGTAGTCCCAACATCTTACATTATTATCAGAATCAGAATCAAAATAAATGAACGATATGCGTTGTTAAATTGACTGTTAACGACGACCTTAGTTAAGGATGTCACAATAATGGTAGATTCCAAAATATCAAGCTTCGAAATGCATAATCATCTGTAAACCAAGGAGTAGATATTTTCTTTAATTTTTAGTTGCTGCAGACCTTCTGAGCTTTAATCTTTAATCTTTAATCTTTAATCTTTAAACTCTTGTTTGCTTGACTTACTATTGCTATGATATAGGTTGTAATCGTTAGTTTTAAGTGATTCAAAACAGGAGTACGAATAAACACTTACATAACCTGAACGTTGATCTCAGGTGTAACAAGTCTTTGCAATTAACATTTTTAGTAACACGTTCTCTTTTTACTGTCGACGGTAACTGAAAATGCGGTCGAAACCTATAGATTGTAAAAGAATATACTAATGTATATATGTATAAAAATACATACACACACACACACACACACACACACACACACACTACACATACACACACACACACACACACACACACACACACACACAGACAGACAGACAGACAGACGACAGCACACGCACACGCACGCACGCACAGCACAGCACACACACACACACACACACACACACACACACACACACACACACACACACACACACACACACACACACACACACACACACACACACACAACAACAGAACCAGACACGCAGACACGCAGACACGCACACAGCACACGCACACAAACACACACACAACACACACACACCACGCACGACACGCACGCACGCACACGCACACCGACACCACACACACCACACACGCACGCAACGCACACGCACACGCATACACAACTACACACACATCACATACACATCATACAACAGAACAGACACAGACTGTCAACGCAGACATTTAGCTTGTCAGTTACACGCAGACACGCACACACGTTCAGACACGCAGACAGCAGTATAATCACGTTACAGACACAGCACACACGCACACACGACATTATTATATTATATATTCATATATATATATATATATGATTATATATATAATACTGCTACTAAAAGATTAAACTTTCATAAATATTTAGTTGTCAGTTAAATAAACTCACAATGTTCAAAGACAAGAGTATAATCACGTTACAAAAGCCCACAATACGACATTTGATGTATTTTAATCATTTCCTCAATTTTAAGGAAATGGATCTATCACCATAAAATATTCTTCGCTTGACCTAAAAAAGATTTTGAACCAACACTTGCGAAATGTATTCGGCTTACGCGCTGCATTTCACTTTTATCCGTTTGACGAGTACAATCCGAAAGAGAGACCATAATTTAAATTGAAATGTATTCAAATAAAAATAACTGCATTTTAGATCACATTCTTTACTTGGCTTAGCCTAAGATTTACTATTCATTACGCATAACATAGAATATTTGTACAAGTGTTCAAATTTTATTTATGACATTCAAAATTAGATCACATACTTAGTAAAAAAGAAAAATGAACTTTGTGTGTAGACTGTACCACAAAATTTTATTTCAGTGCACGAGGGGCCATCAATCTCTAGTACAACAGTAGTAACTTAAATAATCCTTAATACTTGACAATTTAAAAGCACCAAGTGGAAATAAGACAAATGCGTCTTTCGAATGACATAAGAGACTCTCGAAATAAATTGCGTGACCATTATCAACACGACATAAAAGATAATTAAATGTTAGTACAAATTTGCAGCTTTCCTTAAAAATGTCTTTGCAAAAATAGATATTTTAGTTTCTTTGTTTAATGCAAATATGAAATAACCTGTTTAAATGTATTTTGGTACAGTTTTAATGCTTTCGTGATTTTCATATAGGGTATTACCCAACACAGCCTCCGTCAAATGTTACGGAAATGTTTATTGTTTTCCACGAACTTTCTTGTTAAAACAAAGAGATAGAGATGAGTACTAGATTCTGCAAAAGGACGGTGTGACAATAAAAATGATTACATTCTGGACCAAGTTCAAAGTGGATAAGTTTTATAGAACTTTTCGTCAATATCGGCTTACGATCTGTCCTAAATGAAGCGTTCAATGACAATGGTATAGGCTTTAACTTGCCTTATCTTGAAAGACGTGATTTTTTATTCATTGTACTCAGTATAAATACCTTTATTTAGGACATATATTAGGTATTTCAATCTGGCCTGAATTTAAGAAATCCTCAAAATCTTAAATTCTAAATTCCTGTAAGTTTTACACCTCTAATATTTATTACAATGAAATCAAAGCATACTGCTTAATCTAAAACAAAAGAAAGATATACAGTAATTGCAAAAATTATTTGAAATAAATAAAACATACTTGGCATATTGATTGATTCACTCTATTATTAACCTAACATATATTTCCGATTTGTCTTATTTCGTTTACAATTCAACACAGGACCCGCCACATAGACATAAAGGCAAAATGATATAGTGAACCACTAAACTTAGAAATAAGAAATTTTCCAACTGTATTTCTCAAAAATGGCAGGTTCACCTAAAATAATTGTACTTTCTGTTACCCGCAAAGTAGGTATCAACGTATTCACTTTAAATAGATCTCTCTGCACATTATTACAATTTTGGATTCCTCCTTTATACGAAATACCTACAAACATTTCTTATTCTTTTTAAGTTATTCATTTTTTGTTATATACGTATACCCTTAAAATTAAATTGTTTGAAAAGGTAAAAGACTGACTGACAAAATTTTCAGAATATGCAGATGTTTTTAAGGATTTAAAATAAAAATTAGGAATTTTAATGTTTCCATATACTAAAAATTAATATTTACAAAGCTATAATAGAAATTTGCAAAACAAGTTGACATTTTTATTCAAAATTATTTAATATGTTCAACTCAAAAACTACAAAAGTATGGATGAATGGATGCTGAAATTGCGAAAGGGATCCAACTCCATTTAAAATAAGCAAGTAAACTACATTAATGGTGATACCTGAAGACCATCATTATTTTAGTTAAACTCGTTATCTTTGATAATGTACAGGTCCAAAGTTTCATATGTCTACGTTTAGTAATTCTCCAATAATTTGGCCTTACGGTTAAATTGATAAGCCTTGGACGCGATTATCCCTTCTATGTATAAATACACAGTAAAACGTTGAAAAATATAAGATATATTCCTGTTCAGAGTAAGTGGTTCGACTACTTCCTTAATAATCACTCAAGTCAAGGTGGTTGGTAATACCATGAATTTTAATATTTTCGAAACTACCAAAAGAGGGTACACTTCTGGTCACTGAAAGAGCACACTTTGTGTTTTTTTGAACTTTGTAAATTTGATCTAGATCTATTTCTATGGTTGCTAGTGAAAATCTTGACATTCAAGTGAATGTCAACATATTTTAATGGTTCGATGATAATGGCATTAACAGTAACATTAAAGCACGAGTTACACAACTTAAAATTAAGTGTATGCAATTTTCGTGAACAGAGGTGTACATTAAACTAAAACAAGTATTTACAGTAACGTATTAATAAGTAATTGTCGGAAAAACCAAATATAATTACTAGCATACCTAGTTTTTTAAACAAATAAAGCAGCAGTGGTATGCAGAAACTTCAAAAACGAGGTTTGGGAATATTAAGGACTTTGGTTAGATTTAAGGGTTTCAGTACCGGACGTGTGGGCGTGCGTACGTGTGTGCGTGTTTGTGGGTGTGTGTGCGTGTGTATGCGTGTGTTCGCCTGTTCGCGTGTATGCGTGTGTGCGTGTGCGTGTGTGCGTGTGTACGTGTGTGCGTGTGGGCATGTGTGCGTGTGTGCGAGTGTGCGTATGTTAGTGTGTGCGTGTGTGAGTGTGTGCGCTGTGTGCGTGTGTGTGAGTTCTTGTCTGCGTGTGTGCGTGTGTGCGTGTGTGCGTGTGTGCTGTGTGCGTGTGTGCTGTGTGCGTGTCGTATGTGCGTGTGTGCGTGTGTGTGCGTGTGTGACGTGTGTGCGTGTGTGCGTCTGTGTGTGCGTGTGTGCGTCTGTGCGTGTGTGCGTGTGCGCGTGTGTGCGTGTGTGCGTGTGTGAGTGTGTGCGTGTGTGCATGTGTGCGTATGTTCGTGTGTGCGTGTGTGAGTGTGTGCGCGTGCGTGTGTGCTGTGTACAGTGTGCGTGTGTGTGCGTGTGTGCGTGTGTGCGTGTGTGCGTATGTGTGTGCGTGTGCGTGTGTGCGTGTGTGTGTCGTGTCAGTGTGCGTGTGTGTGTGTGGTCGTGTGTGTGTGTAGTGTGTACGTGTGCTGTGCGTGTGTGCGTGTGCTGTGTGCGTGTGTGTGTGCTGTGTGCTGCGTGTGCGTGTCGTGTGTGCGTGTCGTGTGCTGTGCGTGTGCGTCGTGTGCGTGTGTGCGTGTGTGCGTGTGCGTTGTGCGTGTGTGCGTGTGTGTGTCGTGTGTGCGTGTGTCGCGTGTGCGTGTGGTGCGTGTGCGTGTGTGCGTTGTGCGGTGTGCTGTGTGTATGCGTGTTCGCAGTTCGCGTGTATGCGTGTGTGCGTGTGACGTGAGTGCATGTGACGTGTGTGCGTGTGTGCGTGTGTGCGTGTATGTGTGTGGCGTGTGCGTGCGTGTGTCGTGTGTGCGTGTGTGCGTGTGTGCGTGTGTGTGGCGTGTGTGTCGTGTGTGCTGTGTGCGTGTGCGTGTGGTGATGCGTGTGTGCCGTGTGTGTCGCGTGTATGCTGTGTGCGTGTACGTTGATGCGTACGTGTGTGCTGTGTGCGTGTATGCGTGTGTCGTGTGTGTGTGTGTGCGTGTGCGTAGTGTGCGTGTGCGTGTGTGTGTGTCGTGTGCGTGTGCATGTGTGTGTCGTGTGCGTGTGCGTGTGTATGTCGTGTGTCGTGTGTCGTGTGCGTGTGCGTGTGTGTGCGTGTGTGCGTGTGTG